>CM053584.1:313330010-313371982 GCA_028627135.1 Pseudochirops cupreus | reverse complement strand
AACATAAACACATAAAATAAGTAAAACGGAATCATGTAAACATAGAGATTTATTGTACCTTAGTGTATATATGAGTGTGGTGGAGTAGGGGAAGGAAGTATGTGAAAAGCTAGTCAATATTTTGGGTTTTCTAAAGTTCAAAAAATTTTGTACTATTTATTTCATTTTTTTTATATCACATTCATTTCCAAATAGATCTCTCCCTATTCCTTCCCCAACAAGTCAACTAATCAATTTTATCAAGTATTATTTTTTAACAGGTGGGAATTTCCAAGGAGTGCTTTTACCCAGAATACACTGCCAAGGAAACTATTTTTGGAGAAGGAAAATGTAACAA
The DNA here is from genome assembly GCA_028627135.1 of Pseudochirops cupreus. NCBI lineage: Eukaryota > Metazoa > Chordata > Mammalia > Diprotodontia > Pseudocheiridae > Pseudochirops > Pseudochirops cupreus. The sequence continues at coordinate 313,371,645 of CM053584.1, read as the reverse complement.
GCCTCACAGAATTGAGAAACTGTCTTGCCAAGACCTCAAAATCGACTGCTTTTTTTTTTTTAATGAATTCTTTTCATTATGTGACTATTGGCCAAGCACTGTATTTGGGTTGTTTTTATGAGTAAAAAGAAGAAAGGAAGCTGAATAATTTTATCCTTTTACTACATTTTGGTTTAATGTGATTTTTAAAAATAACATTAGGTAAAATTGTCCTTTATCTCACAGTGTCACAGAGCCTTCATTCTTCCAGATAAAAACAACAGCCTGGCTGTTCTCTTCAGGATGAAATTGGTACCCTCTTTATATGATGTGAAGGCAGATTCTGGCCCCAAATCAAGTACACAGGAGCTGAAGGGTTCACTTACAAACAGGAATCTAGTACTGTCGTATAGAGAGCTACAGTCATACAGAGAGATGGTGGACTGTCTCTTTTGGCAAATGATGAGAAAGCTGAATTCCTCACAGAGGGATTCAAGATGTGGAAGTAAGGGTCACCAGATATAAGATACAGTCAAGGAGGAAGAGGTTCTGTGTGTCTCTAGGGCAATGTAACAGACAGAAACAGCAGCATCTTGAAATTAATGCCCTTGAACAGAAAGAAGGTCAGGGCTTATAGCCTTGGACCATCGAAAATCCTCCAAGTTATTAGATTCAAAAAACAACAACAACCTTCCTTTGGAAGGCTATTTGTGTTTTTTAAATGACTTTAACGGGAGCTTAAATTGTTTCCCTCCTTCTTTAAAACAAGTCAGTGCATTACTTATTATTTGATACATTGGATTATCAAGTCACAGAATTTTTAGAACTGGGAGAGAATTCAAGGATGATCTAAATCTGTGGAGTATGTTATCCAAGAAAGAGCATTTGGAAACCAGAGCGATTAGATTTGACTACCAGCTCTGTGACTTACTGCTCTGAGATATCGGGAATGTCACAACCCTTTTTGAACTTTAACATCTGTGAAATGGTGGCAACATTCTCTAGGATTACAGATTTAGAGCTAGAAAGGACCTTACAAATCAACTAGTGCAAACTCTCTCTCTTTCCTATTTTAAAGCAGGGGAAACTGAAGATTGGATAAATTATTGCCCAGAGTGGTCCTTTCTTTGAAGTTCATGTTATCTAAATTTTTCACTCAAAAGAGATCCTTCCAGTCATCTTTTGATTTCCAAGACAAACTCTTTGGCAGTTAGGTGGTGCAGTGGATAGAATGTTGGGCCTAGAATCAGGAAGACTCATCTTCCTGAGTTCAAATCTGATCTCAGATACTTACTAGCTGTGTGACCCTGGGCAAGTCACCTATTTGACTCAATTTTCTCATCTATAAAATGAGCTAGAGAAGGAAATGGCAAGCCATTCTAGTATCTTTGCCAAGAAAACCCCAAATGGGGTCATGAAGAATCAGACAACTGAAAAAAAATGAACTACAACAATAAACTCTTTCCTTCCTCAACAAATGCAGGGCTTGACTCATAGTCTTTCTATCCAAACTCTTGCCTTCATATAAATGTACTTCAACATTCAAATTCATGTACCCTCAAATTATAAACAGTTTGAAGGTACAACCAACCTAGTTCCATGATCTCCTCAATTACTATTACCTATTTCACTTTAGTTGCACACAGAAATGGTCAAACCCTTGGTCTTGCAATAATCTACAAATGTTTTCCTTCTATGTTCACATCTCTTAACTAATCATAATCTTTTATCATTGCATCTTTTCCTATGCTTTGAGATCCTTAATCCTCTTCTTTATTCTCATGGCAGCCTCCAATCTTCCCAACCCTCAGTTCATTCAAAGGTAATCATCCTGAAGTGACAATACTCTCCTCTATTCCCTATCTTGCCCTCTAGTGAACTGTTTTAACTCTACATTATCATCTATTCTCAAATCCCTTTTCCAAGTCTTATCCTATCACTAATCATGGTTTGCTAAGCCCCAATCCTACATTATTCTCACCATTCACTTTTTTTGTTCCTATTCGTATGCTGCTAAATTGATCAAGAGAAAATCACAAAATTATACAATTGTGTCCACTACAAATTTATGTTGCCTAATCTAACTGGGACCCCAATCAAGTAAGGCAATCATTTCACCTCTTCCTAATCAAATTTCTATCCCACTTCTACCTCTTAGATAGCTAGATGGTACAGTGCATTGAGTACTGGACTTTGAATCAGAAACCAGAGCGATGCTTACTTACTAGCTATTAGAGGACGTTGGGCAAGCCATTTAATTTCTTTCTCTGCATCAGTTTCCTCATCTGTAAAATGGGAATGAAAAATAGCACCTATCTCTCAGGGTTACTGTGAGGGTAAAATGAGTTAACATCCGTAAAGCACTTCTTGACTCTTAAAGTCTTATTATTATTCCTGGTCTTCTCATCTTTCCTTTAGCCTCAATGGCATCTTCTCCTCCCAGTTGTCATGTTCATTGCTCAGTCTTGCCAGCTCTTCATGACCCCATTTGGGGTTTTTTTTTTTCTTTTTTGGAGGGGGAAGGAAGGGCAATAAGGGTTAAGTGACTTGCCCAAGGTCACACGGCTAGTAAGTGTTAAGTGTCTGAGGTAAAATTTGAACTCGAGTCCTCCTGATTCCAGGGCCAGTGCTCTATTCACTGCTCCACCTAGCTGCCCCCATTTGGGGTTTTCTTGACAGAGATGCTAGAGTGGTTTGCCATTTCCTTCTCCAGATCATTTTACAGATGAGGAAACTAAAGCAAAGTGTTAAGTGACTTGCTCAGGGTCACACAATTAGTAAGTGTGTGAAACTAGATTTGAACTCAGGAATATGAGTCTCGCTGATTTCAGGCCCAGCACTCTGTCTACTGTGTCACCTAGCTGTTCCTTTGTTCAGTAACTTACCAAAACATTGAGGCCGTTCTCTGAAAGCTCACCTTTTTTCACATCTCATCTCACATCAATTCAATATCTTCCCCCATTATTTCCTTCTATACTCTGATCTCAGATGAAGGGAAGACCCATCTCTTTGCTAAGGCCAACCTATCTACATACACCATTGCTCCCCTCCTCCCCCATATTATCCAGCAGATTATCACCACTATGATCCCCACTCTCTTTTCTTTAAGCTCTCCCTAACTACTGGCTTCTTCTCTGCTTCCTACAAATACACCTATGTCTCATCCATCCCTAAAAACAAAAACAAAAAACCTTACTTGATCCTATCCTTCCTGTGAGCTATTGTCCTATATATCTCCTGCTTTTCTTGGCTAAGCTCCCAGGAAAAAAAAACAGTCTGCCATCAGGACCTCCAGTTCTTCTAAATGTTCTACATTCTAGCTTCCAACATCTTCCAACTGAAACATAACTCTAAAGATACCAATGATCTCTAAATTGGCAAATGTAATGGCCCTTTCTCAATTCTCATCCTTTTTTGGCCTCTTTTCAAGCCTTTGACAATGTTTATTACCTTCTTCTTCTAGGTTCTCTTTTCCCTCTGATTTTTTAGTATGTGATTCTCTCTTCTTTCTCCTATTTATCCAAATACTCCTCAGCTCCTTTTGCTGGTTCTTCACCCATGTCGTACTCACTATGCATGACTGTTCCCCAAAGCTGCATCTTAGCCCTTTACTCTCTTCTCCCCATATTCTCTCACTCGATGATTTTTATCCACTTATGGGTTTAATTTTCTCTATGAAGATGATTTCCAGATTTACATATCCAGCTCTAGTCTCTTTCCTTAGCTATAGTTCTATATCACTAACTACCTTTTGGACATGTCAAACCGAATGTCTTATAAGCATCTCCAATGTAACACATTCAAAATAGAACTCATTAGCCACTATGCCTCAACTCTTCCATTTTCAAAACATCCCTCACAATTTCAGTGTCAGTTTTGACTCCTTCCTCATATTCACCTCACATACCTTCTTTCAACTCACAGAGTTACCAAAACTAATTCAGATCCTTGTTCATCTCACCTGAACTATTCAAATAGCCTTCTACCTGGTCTCCCTGCCTCCACTTCGATACATCCTCCATTCAACTGCCAAAATGATTTTCCTAAAGCTTAAGTCTGACCATGTTATGAAAGATTTCCTATTTCTTCCAGGATCATATACAAAATCTTTTGGCATTTAAAGCTCTTTAAATTTTACTCTTTCTTACCTTTCCAGTCTTTACCATGTACACCTACCATAGAAATGAGTCCATCAAGAGGACTTTCCGAATCACTCGGTTCATATGATAAAATATTTATTGACCTGCTATTTTTCCTCTTGTTTGGAATGAAATCTAAGCCAAAAGTTGTCTTCTTAATATTACAGAAAAGAATGGAAAAGTAAACTCAATGTTATAAATACAAACATTTCACCGAGAAACAATAAGGAAGCAGTTTCCAAAGCAAGATCCATGAAGGAAAAAGTGGGAAGGGAAAATAACTTGCATCTTGTTGTAGAAACACTGTTTATGTTTCTAGACAGAAATAGTTCTTTGTCCTGAGCGATTTTGTAATAGGTCTAGGGATGGTGAATAAATATTTCATTCAAACACCATTTATTAGCAAGCAGACAAACAGAACAAAACTGAGGCACCACTTACGTGCCTTTCCCTTTTCCGCTTCCCTAATTCTCTACAGCTCAGAAGCTCTGAAACATTTTTGTGGCCCCTTTGGCACTATGCTGAAATCTATGGACCCCTTCTTGGAATGTTTTTAAATGCATAAAATAAAACACATAGAATTAGAAAGGAAATCTGTTATACTGAAATAAAGATAAAATTTTTCCCTATCCAATTTCCTGAACTCTTTAAGTTGAAAATCCTTGTCCTTGCTGAAAGTTAAAAAAAAAAGTTCTCTCTCTCTCCTCAGATATCATGAAACATTTTTCTTGGATTCATTCTTTGCATTGCCCTCTAGAGCTAAGAACAAGTCTAATCCCTCCTTCACAAGCCAGTTCTTCAAATGTTTGAAGAGAAGTATCATAACCTCACCTCTTCTTCCCAGATTGTTCTTGAGGTATAGTAGATAAAGTACTGTATTAGCAGAGAGGGGGAAGGAAGAGAGATGGAAAGAGAGGAAATGGAAGAGGGAGGAAGAAAAGAAGAGAGAGGGAAAGGGAAAGAGAGGAGACAGAGAGAGATAGAGGGAGGGAGTAAGGGATGGAGGGAGAGAGAGAGAGAAAGAGAGAGAGAGAACTTGTTAAAGAAGAGGAGGAAGGGAAGAAGAAAGAAAAGAAAAAAGGGATGATGGAAACTTAGAGGCCATTAAATCCATCACCACCACCACCCCTCTCATTTTTTAGATAAGAAAACTGAAACTGAGAGCAAATGAGTCCCAAGATTATTCAGCTAGCACATATCTAATGTAGAATTTGAAGCTGGAACTTGACCCTAAGTCCAGTCACTACCTACTATAGTCACCATGTTTTTCAGTTATCTGAAAAAGGAGAATAAAAATATTTATACTACCTACCTCATGGATTTATTGGGAAGATCAAATGAGGGTATGTATGTAAAGTCCTTTGGAGTGAAGCAGTCATTATGAAGTCTGGTATCTTAGAACTGGAGGATCCCTTACAGGCAATATAGTCTGTGTGTTCTAGGAACAGACATATTATCTTAGAAAAAAAAATACACATTACTTCACTGTACCTAGAGCTAATACATGTATCACTAAAAACAAGCAGATGCTTTGTCTTGCCAACACAGTCATAGACTAAGACAAATGGAATTAACTGACTGATTGAAGTTGAATGTCTACCCAGACATGTCTCTTGAGGGCAATAGCAATTTAGAGCTAACAGAAGAACATGAAATACAGTGGATGAGAGGAACAGGACGAAATCCTATAAAGTCTCCAGTAGTTGGTTATAAAAAAGTTCAGGTGGAGTACGGATTCCATCAAAACAGAAACATCAGAGATGACTCAATTGCCAAGGAAATATGAAATTGACCTTGATCATGTTGTCTAATGTTTTAAACCCTTCTCATAGGTGCTTAAATTGAGACTAATTAAACACACACCCTACTTAAATAAAATGATAGTTAAATGAAGGGTGTTACACTCTATAAAGTTGGTCTAATACTGTTATTCTTTGGCACTTTAAGGGTTGAAGGATGACCTCTTATCAAAATCCTTTTAATGAATTTTAATGAATTTTTAAAGGATGATTCATTCTTTAATAATAAAGGTTTGCAATTTTATGACCCCTTTCATCCAAGATTCTCAAAGTGCTTTGCAAGACTAATTAGGCTCCTCGATGCCCATTCATCACAGGCATTTATGGAGTATTTATAGTACTTGTTCTTTTGACTGGAGTAGGGTAAAATAGGAGGGGTAGGGGTGGGGTGCAAAAGTTAAGTTGTCTGGAATTAGGATAATAGTTGAACTTGACTAATGAAGGAACATGAGGAAATAGTATAGAGTTAGGGAAAGATGGAATGTTTGAATAAGGTCTTGAAGAGTGTGTGGTCAGCATTTGGAGAGGAAAAGGGAAGATGTCAGAGACAGGAGCTCAGGTTCTTCCTGCTGAGCTACTGTGTATGGGTTGTTAACCTCTGGGAATGGTCCAGGGTGGAGAAAGCCAAAAACTTGCAACCAGACAAAGCTGTTGGGATCAGGTCACTATCCCGGGGCTAGAAACATGAAGGCCAAGATTTGGAGCAAAAAAGAAATAAAAATCAGGGACACAGAAGGTCTGAGTCAGGCTGCCCAGCCAAGGTCAAGAATCTGTTAAGATTAGAATTAGAAAGGGAATAGTAGCTCCCAGGTCCAGTCTCATAAGCTCTGGCCACAAAGGCAGCTGATCATATAAGAGATTACTGTCCAATTCCTCCTTACTACCTCTCCCTAGCCTTCATGGTCACAACATTCTTTGAATCACTGTGACACTTATTCATTATGTGTCTCACTGGGGATTTAGCAAATAGCACTTCATATTGTTATTATTTTTTTTTACCAACTAGATTGTAAACACCTTGAGGGCAGAAACCATGTCTTCTTTGTTCCTAGTACATAATATGCATCCAGAAACATTTGTTATGAATGACGATAAAATATTTATTTAAATTGTTTAGTTTCAGACATCTCTCTGATGTTTAATTTGGTCATTTTTAGAATGAAACTCTCTGGAAATTTTTTATCTCTTTGAAAAATTGGGCTCATTTATATTTATTATGGGTGTTGAATGTAAAATATTAATAATAAAAATAGCAAGAACTCAAACATTAGGGACCAATTTTGTTATTGTTTTCAGACCATGTCTTGATTTTAAAATAAATCTCAGAGCATATAAAATTCTCAGACAAGGAAAAGAGGTAAAAAATGATTGAGGGAAAGAAACATGACATCATGTTAGAAGACAGCATGAGAAATTATTAGCTCATGGTCTTGGTTTCTTTTTAATCTCCATAGACCCAGGTTTATAGCTGTCTATGTGTCACAGGGTGAATTATACTAGATCTAGATATTGATCACAGGGTAAATTTTATATATATATATATATATATGTATATATATCAGAGGGTTTTACATATACACACATAGGTATTAGGTTTTATATATATATTTGTATCTATATTATATCTGTATTTATACATTTGTCTATATCACAGGGTTTTATACATATTACATACATATTATATGTATATATAATATATTATAGGGTATACGAACACACACATATATTCTTATTATCCTGTGGTTCTTCCATATGTGAATAATTTAGAATTTTTATTTTGCTTGTATCATTAACATTCCTGAGTGTCCTCGATGAAGACAAATATTCATATTTTCAGGGTAGGTTTTATTTTCAGAAATAGCCAGGAGTCATTTAAATAAAAGAAATAAAAATAAAATAAAATAAATAAAATGAAAATAAAATAAAATTAAATTAAAATTAAAGAAATTAAAAGAAAAGAAATGGATGATCAAACTGCATACATGGTTTTGGGTTAAAAAAAAAATAACCAAAAACATGTTAGAGTGGAAAGAGAGCTAGAACTGGAGACAGAGAACCAGCCTGATTTCAAATCCTGGCTTTGTCACTTACTGAGAGCTTAGCTGGCTACGTTATCTCTAGCAAGTCATTTAAAATTCCCTAGGCCTCAATTTGCTCATCTGTAAAATGGAGAAGATGCTAACTAGCTGTGTGACTCTGGGCAAGTCACTTCACTCTGTTTCCTCAGTTTCCTTATCTGGAAAATGGGCCAGAGAAGGAAATGGCAAACTGCTCCAGTATCTCTGCCAAGAAAACCCCAAATGGGGCCAGAAAGAGTCAGACCTGACTGAAACAACTGGACAAAAACATAGAAGTTTGGAATAGATGATTTGTAGCAGTTTTGGGAGCTCAGAATCTGAAATCCTATGAACAACAATGTGTCACTCTTATCATAAGACTGGTTTTTATTATGTGGCTCATAAATTTTGGTATCAAGTTCTTAGGGGTTCCAAGATTGTTTTGAGAAATGGTAGCATATGTGGAGAAAAGTATACAGCTTCCCAAAGGGATTACTTTAAAGGTAATCATCTTCCTTTAAACAAATACATTCTGCGATTTTTTTTTTTGTCACTTTACTCCCTCTATCATGCTTGAAATTAGACCAGCCATTTCATTCCTCACTCAGTGGCAAGATCTTTATAATCAACCTGGGTATGCAGGCAAGCGTGTATGTACAGCATAGAGACAGGTACATACAGAGTCTACATATATACTTCTAAGTGCATTGCTAAGCAGTGATAAATTCACTAACTCCTCTTCCCATATCCAGGAAAGTTTCATGGAGGTGAATAGGCTCTCAGCTATAATGTGAAGGCTGAAAGGGTTAGATCAGAGCTGAAAGGGACCTTAAACCTCCTCTAGTCTGACTCCTTCCTTATGAAGATGAACAAATGGAAAGGGAAAAAGATTATCTATTGATTTAATGCCTACTATGTGCTAGGGATTATGCTAAATATTTTTTTTTTACAAATATTATCTTATTTGACCCTAATAATAGCTTTGTGAGATAGTTAATATTATGTTTTTATAATTTTATAATTAAAGAAACAGAGGCAGACAGATGGTAAGTCACCCAACTAGGCAGTATCTGAAGCTGAATCTGAACTCAGATCTTCCTAAGTCTAGGCCTAGGGCTCTATCCACTGCTCTGTCTGATGTCTCTATAGAGGTAAATGGAGGATGGAGGCATTGGTAACACAGAGAGGCTCACCCAAGTGACTTGCCTAATTTCACACAAGTGTTAAGAGGCAGAGTGAAGATTTGATTTGAACCCAAGTCCTCTCAGTCCAAATCTAGTACTTTGTAAAATACTACACTATTTCCTTAAAGGAGACGGCTAGCTGACACAATAGATAGAGCTTCAGGTCTGGCATCAAGAAGACCTGAGTTCAAATATGGTTTCAGATGCATAAATAGCTTTATGAGCCTTGACACATGGGTTTTTCTCTGCCTCAGTTTCTTCAACTGTGAAATGGGCATCATAATAGCAAATACCTCCCAGAGTTGTTGTGAGGATCAAATTGAGATAATATATGTAAAAATACTTAGCATAGTACCTGGAATATAGTAGGCACTTAATAAATGCTTATTCCCTTCCCCTTCTCTCCTCTGTCCCCACCCCATCTAAGGCATAGTTTTACAGAAAGACTCAGGTTTGTGTGCACCAACCAAATCTATTGTTGGTCCCATTTCCAATAAATTTTGCAACTAACAAGAATTATGTACCCAAGAGAATACGAGTGCAGAACAACATAGTCATAGGAAAAAAGAAGCTTTTAAATTCTCGCAGAAGGGAATTATAAATGTCTATTGTAGGACTGCCCAAATCAAAATGAATTGGGGATTTCAAAACTTACTAATAATTTGCCTTAGGGAATGTACCTTTTGCCTGCTGTATTATTTTCAGATGACTCAGAACTAAAATATATATATGCCCAATGAAAGTATCAAATGGATGAAGTTAAGCTTGTTAGTAGCATAAAATGTTTTATGACATGGGGGAAAGAATGTCAAGCCATCTGCAAATGGCTGCTTTACTGACTTAACAGAAACGACCACATATGGAAAAAGTAACAGGAAAGAAAAACAAAGCGAAGGAATTTGGAATCTGTTCTTCAACTCCACTCAAAGTGGGTTCAGTCACAAGAAAGTTCAGACAAAAGATAAATGTGGGTGCCTCCTTCCCTTGGCCTCTTTCTCTGGGGAAAAAAGGCAGTTCGTGGGAAAGAAGGAAGAGAAAAGAAACCAAACTTTCCAAATTTTCTTGAAAGGGCCAGGTAACGCTAAAAGGAAAACACTAATACACTTTCTTTGGGACTTTCGTTTTGGACATTATCCTTTCTTGGAATACACTGAGTTGGAAAAACTATCTCTGGAGAAGATACAGGGAAGCAACTGACAGAAAGAAACTTGATTGCTCTGGTCTCTTGCTGCCAAAACTGTCTTTTCTAGTAGAAAGGACCTCCGTGTTCAGTTACAAATGCCTAGGAGGATCAAATGAGATCATAATTGTAAAGCACTTAGCACAACGCCCGCCATGTTGTAAACACTATATTTTTGTTGTTCACTTGTTTTAGTCGTGTCCTACTCTTCATGACTCCATTTAGGGTTTTCTTAGCAAAGATACTGGAGTGGTTTTGTCATTTTCTTCTCCATCTCATTTTGCAGATGAGAAACTGAGGCAAACAGAATTGAGTGACTTTCCCAAGGTCACACAACTAGTCAGTGTCTGAGGTTGGATTGGAACTCATGAAGAGAAACCTCCTGATTCCAAACCCAGTGCTCTGTCCACTGTACCACCTATCTTCCCAAGCACTACATAAATGTTAGCTATCATCACTACCATTATCTGCAGAGTTTGACTCACTGCCAAATTACTCTGCTATATTCCTAGGGCAGGGGATCCTAACTTTTTATGTGATATAGATTTCTGTCACAATCTTGTGGACCCAGTGGACCCTGATATTTTTAAAATGCATTAAACAAAATGCATTGGATTACAAAGGAAGTAAATTATTTTAAAATAAGAGATATCATGTTTTGTTTTTTTTTTAAACAAGTTCACAGATCCCAAGTTAACTCTTGGTAACAGTGAGATTATAGTGTCAGAGCTCCAGTGTGGGGTAGTCAATCAGTCCATCAATAAACATTTATTAAGCACACACTGTCTGCCATGCATTCTGCAAAGTGCTGGGGATATAAAGAAAGAAAAGAGACAACCCCTGCCCTTAGGGAGCTTGTAATCTAATGGGGGAGACAACAAGCTCAGAAATAGATACAAACCATATATGGGAAAAAGAGGCAGTAATTAAAAGAGAGAAGGCACTAGAAATAAGAAGAGTTGGGAAATGCTTTCTGTAGAAGACGAAATTTTAGTTGGAATTTAGAGGAAGACAGGGAAGCCAGCAGGTAGAGATGAGGAGTGAGAGCATTCCAAGTCTGGGAGACAGTAGAGAAAATGCTCAGAGCAGGGGACAGAAGTGTCTTGTTCTTGCAACATCCAGAAGGCCAGTGTCAGTGGATTGTAGAGTACATGGTGGAGAATAAGGTAAAAGAAAACTAGAAATGTAAGAAGGAGCTAGGTCATGAAGGTCTTTGAACATCAAACAGATGATTTTGTATTTGATCCTGGGGCAATAGTGAGTTACTGGAATTTATTATTGTTTATTGGTGTAGTAAAATGAACCCTGTATTAGGCAACAGGAGGCCTGATCCTTCTTTCACCAGTTACTAGCTCTGTGACCCTAGGCTAGCCATTTACTTTGTTCTTCTGGGCCTCATTTGGCTCCAACTCTGTTCGTCCATTTCTCATTTATTCTTCAAAATTGTTTTCTTCCTGAGGCTTACTCTAAATTCCTCTGTATTACATATCCTTAACTCTCAGCTAGAAGTGAGTTCTTTCTTTATCCACCCCTCCCCCCACTTAATAGAATTTTATTTTTTCCAATTACATGTGAAAATAGTTTTCAACAATCACTTTTATAAGATTTTGAGTTGCAATTTTTTTTCTCCTTCCCTCCCCTTCCTCCTTTCCAAGATGGAAAGCAATCTGATATAGGTTATACATGTACAATCATATTAAACATATTTCCACATTAGTTACATTGTAAAAGAAGAATTAGAACAAAAGAGGAAAACCAAGAGAAAGAAATAAAAGGGAGAAAATAGTATGCTTTGGTCTGCATTCAGACTCCATAATTCTTTCTCTGGATGTGGCTAGCATTTTCCATCATGAGTATTGTGGAATTATCTTAGATCAATCACTATATTGCTGAGGAGAGCTAAGTCTATCGTAGTTGGTCATTGCACAATGTTACTGTTACTGTGTACAATGTTTTCCTGGTTCTGCTCACTTCACTCAGCATCAGTTCAATGTAAATCTTCCCAGGTTTTCCTGAAATCTGCCTGAGTGAACTCTCTTTCTCTGAGCTACCATTAAAGCAATACACCATTCACACAGATAGCTATAATATCAGCTAATGCAATAAAATGTCACTATGTAGGGCATGGGCTCTGCATCATTGCCCTTTGCCTTACTCATAATGCCTAGCACTGTCTCTTGCCAATAGGAGCCTATACAATTTTTTTTTAAATTCAAGTTATTAGACCAAGATGAAATATACCTCAGATAATAATTCTGCCATTTAAGGAAGACTTTAAAGTGTTCAGAGTGCTTCACATACATTTTCCCCTTGGAGCCCCACCTGATGCCTTCCTATCTTGTCACTCTCATACAATCTTTTCTTTCATGTGTTCTAGCATCCAGCCATGCCGTCCTCCTTTCTGTTCCCCACTCACGATGCTCTATCTCTCTGCTTTTCCATAGATTGTCTCTCCCATACTTGGAATTATTTTCCCTCCCACCCCACTTCTGCATTTCAAAATCCCTGGCTTCCTTTAAGACTCTGCTCAAATGATTCTTCCAGCAGGAGGTTTTCCTGGTGCCTGTAGAATCTGCTTTCCACTCCAAGGTCACCTTGCATCCACTCTTTTTTTATGAGTACACACCCATTTATATGCACGTTGTCTCCTTCATTAGAAAGTGAGTTACTTATAGGCAGTGCCTATTTTTGCCTTTTCTTTGAATCCTCAGTTTCTTAATACAGTGCTTGTCACAAAGTAAGTATTTAATAAATGCTGATTAATGCTAAATAAGGTATTATTATACCCATTTTACAGCTGAGGAACTAAAGCTCAGAGAAGTTAGGTGATTTGCCCTTCCATGATCACATAGCTAGGAAGTATAGGAGCATCATGTGAACATGAGTTTTCTTAGCACCACGGCTATCACACCAACCATTATCACATACTGCTCTACTGAGAGAGTACCATAGGGTAGCATGCAGATGTTGCACAGTCACCAAGAATGTGTCAGGTATTGTGTTAAGTGCTGGGGATATTCTAATAAAGGAGAAACTCTATAAATAATTATGTAATATAAGATACATGCAGAGTAGATGGAAGGTCAGGGCAGCTAAGTGGTACACTGGGCCTGGAGTGAGGAAAAACTAAATTCAAATCCAGCCTCAGACACGTACTAGCTATGTAAACCCTGGGCAAGTCACTTCACTCTGCCTCAGTTTCCTCATCTGTAAAATGAGCAGGAGAAGGAAATGGCAAACCACTTCAATATCTTTGTCAAGAAAACCCCAGATGGGGTCACAAAAAGAGTTAACAATAGCAAAATCTGATATAAAATGTTAGCTTTATTATTTTTATTCTATGAGGCATCAGTGTGGTGAAATCTCTCATCATTGCACAAAGCTGATTCCAAAGTTGATCAGTTTGAACTCTCTGCAGTAGGGTTTGAATGCTTTGCAGCTCAGCTCAAAAGAGGACCTCAGTATCCAGTACTTTGTCTTGCCAGGTAATCTTCAGAATCTTCCCATTCAGATGGAAGTGATTCAGTTTCCTGGCATGGTGCTGGTATACTGTCCAGGTTTCACAGGCATACAACAACGAGGTCAGCACAACAGTTCTGTTGACCTTCAGTGTTATAGGCAGTCCAATACCTCTTCTTTGCCACTCTTTCCTTTGAAGCCTCCCAAACACAGACTTGGCTCTGGCAGTCAACCTCATCATCTATGCATATATCCCTGGAAAATGTACTGCCAAGGTAAGTGAACTTATCCACAGCATTCAAAATCTCTCCATTTGCTGTTAACCAATGATTCCACATATGCATGGTGTGGTGCTGGCTGGTAGAGATCCTCTTTTTTCTGGTTGTTAATTGTCAGGCCAAAATTAGCACAAATGGCAGAGAATCAATCTTTGTTGCATCTCAGCCTCAGAGATTGTACCGAGTATATAATCATCGGCAAACAAAAAGTCATATACCAACTCTCCCTCCACTTGGCTTATAGCCTTTTCAAGTTAAATGATTTATCATCAGTGTGGTAGTTGACCTTGATGTTGTTTTTGTCCTAGTTAAAGGTATCTGATGACATCATGGAAAACATCAAGTTAAAAAGCATAGGAGCAAGCACGTAGACCTGCTTCTATGTGCTTTCACTCCTTTGGTGACTGGGAAAACATAAGAGTATGGCCCATTATCCAATGTGTAGGCTTGCCATTGTGAAACTGGTGCGTGATATAGATGGACTCTATTGGGCAACCAAATTTTGCCGTGATCTTCCATAAGCCCTTATGACAGATAGTATCAAAGGCCTTGGTCAGACTGACAAATGTTGTATACAGATTGCTGTTCTGCTCCTGGAATCTCTGCTGGAGTTGTTGGGTAGCAAACACCATTTCTGAAGTCACACTGGCTCTTGTGTAAATTACCATCTTCCAGGAGAAGGATCAACCTACTAAGGAGGACTCTGGCAAGAATCTTGCTGGCAATAACTGAGAGATCCCTCCTGTGATAGTCATATTTCCTTTTCCTATATAGAGATGGACAATGGAGTCATCCTTGAACTCTTGGGGGATAACTCTTGGCATATAACCCATTCATTCAATCATTCCATAAGTGGTCAAAAGACATGGATAACTAGCTTTCAAAAGAAGAATGGCAAACTATTAACAATCTATGCAAGATTACTGTATATCATTAAAGATGAGAGAAGTGTAAATTAAAACAATTTTAACACCTGGCAAACTGGTGAAAATGATAAATGATGAACTGTTGGTAGAGCTGTGAATTAGTCCGACCAACCATTTTGGAAAACAATTTGGAATTATTTGAAGACAAAGTAAATAAAATGGCCATACCCTTTAACCCAGAGATCACACTGGTAGACATGTGTATAACCCAAGGAGATCAATAACAGAAAGAAAGGCCTCCTATACACCAAAACATTAATAGCAGCCAACACTTTTTATGGTGGCAAAGAACTGGTAACAGAATGTGTGTCTATCAATTAGAGACATGCTAAACAAATGATAATACCTGAATTAATATAATACTATTGCTCAATAAGAAATTATGACAGTGAGGTATACCATAAAACATGGGAAAATCTGTTGAAGTAAACAAAACCAGGAAAATGCTATCTACAATGACAACAACGGAAACGGACAGAAAGAAACTAAATCCTACCTAATTATAGTAACAAGGCTTGCCCTTGAGAAAAGATGAGGAAATAGATCTCTTGCCTTTAGTTTGAAAAGTGGAGGACTACTGGGGTATAATGTTGTATATGCTGCTAGACACACTTAATAAATCTGTTGGTTTTGCTTAGCTGTTTTTCTTCTAAATTTTTAAAATTAAAAATTTTTATTATGAGGAAATTCTCAATTGGTAGGGTGAAGAGGAAAGATAATTACATATGACTGTGATGGAAAAACAAGACTTTAACAAAACTTAAAAAAAAACAACCCAAACCATAGAATTTATTGTTTAGCAAAGGATAAGCTCCACATCATACAAAGTCCACAAGTAGAGATTTGATGCTAACTTGGTGGGAAAATTGTAGCTAGAATTCATACTTTGGTTAGAGGTTGGGCTAGATTAGCCTAAAATTCCTTTTGTATTCCCCTGATTCTCCAAATAAGAGGTACAACTGTTTCCCTTTTCTAAAAAGGGAAGGGAAAGAGAGAGGGAAGATGAATAATAGGTTAGGGTTGGGGTCATGGCACAGTTGGTGCAGTGGTTTATGTAGTGAAATCACCTATGCCCACTCCCTATTCTGTCACCAGCCCAGCTGCTGTAGGAAGGGGTGGGAGTGGGCAGGCAGAGATGATGAGGTAAAGCAGGGAGGGTGATTTGGAAGCTCCAGCTGGGAGTGGGAGTAAGAACAAGATCGGTGAAACTAACATCCTGCCACCAGAATGGGTAGTTCAACAGTACAAGGTGCATTGTTTCTGATTCAGAGAAAGTCACTGACAGAAAGAGGGCGATGGTGTGATCACAGAAAGTCACCCACGGAAAGTCACCCAAGTGTCAGGTTTTGTTCTAGAGTTCAGCCTCTTTACGTGATATGTAAATAGGTGGGGCCCCTATCTATTCGGAAAAAAAAACAACAAACTTTTGTGCTGATTCAGAGGAAATCTGCCCACGTTTGGGTGAGTAAGCAAGGCCATGACCACTGTATAGACAGAGTTGCTGTTAATGAGAGCTGCTCCCTCAGAGACAGTATTCTCACTGCATGAGTAGGTGAAGAAGGTCTGCCTGCGCTGAAGGAAGAGGCTCTCAGGAATATAGAGTGTTTCTCCTGCCTGCTTTATGTTGTCGTTCAGTCATTTCAGTCATGTCTGACTCTTTTTGACCCCATTTGGGGTTTTCTTGGCAAAGATATTGGAGTGGTTTGCTATATCTTTCTCCAGCTCATTTTACAGATGAGGAAAGTGAGCAAACAGGGTGAAGTGATTTGCCCAGGGTCACATGGCTAGCAAGTATCTGAGGCTGACTTTGAACTCAGGAAGATGAGTCTTCCTGATTCCAGGCCCAACATTCTATCCACCTAACTGTGCCCTGGGTCATACATACTATTGTCTATATAATAGCCAGTCATGGGGCTTGTCTCCAGCATAGCCACATCTACCCTCATCCTCCAATGTTCCCCCACTATGCCACTTCCTTCTGCTTCTGCTTTGAAAGGTGCCAAGCATTTGGGAAAATTCCTGTCACCATCTCCTGCTTTGATTGATCAATCTTTTTGTAGCTAGAGCAGACAACTCTCAGAAGACTGGCTCTATGCTTAAAAGGCATGACAGGTGAATAAGAGCTCTACTTCCCCCTTTTCATTTTGGGCGGGACAGAATGAATCATACAGGATGAGCAGGCATGGATAGATTGTGATCTGGATGGCAGATATCATTATATTCCCTACCAAAACCCTCCCCCGACTTTACCCTCTCACAAAGTCTAGGAGGGAGTGGTCACTTCCTCCAGGGCTCCATTCATTTTTACCCCAGCGACCAGTTCCACCCTGTTTATAAGATTCAGATCCAAAATAGAACTTCCCTCTACCTTTTGAAGGAAGAAATTACCACTTAAGGCAGGTCAAGAAATCATTAGCTGCTCTGCTTTCAGCAGAGAGAGAACTCCAGTAGATGTCTGGATAATTGATCTCACCCATCATTACTATATTATGCCTTAGTGTCAAACTCCTAACTTGCTTCCCAGACTCATCTATTTCCTCTTTTTGTACAAATGGCAATGTTGGGCCATCTCTAGTTGTCCTGATCGATATCTTGCCACTGGACCCAGATGGTTCTGGAGGCCAGTGACTGCACAGTCCTGCCTCACTTAAATCTAATTTACCTGCAAGTCATGACATCACCTTCTGGATGTCATTGGTCCTCTTTGAGAATGAAGTACAAACAACAATAAGAAAATGACTCTAGTACACTATGGGGTATAGTCAATGACAATATGGTCATGAGTCAGTGTTGTCTCTAGGTAGAATTGTGAAGAAGGAAAAGATTTTATTTTGAATCTTCTTCATGTGATTTTCGTCACTTTGGTTGTTTGATTGTGTCTAGATGGAGCAATGGATAGACTGCTAGTCAGAGAAATCTGAGTTCAAATCTGACCATAGTCATTTACTACCTGTGTTACCTTCTTTGCTTAACCTCTGTTTGCCTTAGTTTCCTTACCTATAAAATGGGAGTAATAATAGCACCTACCTTTTGAGCTGGTTGTTGTAGAGGATCAAATAAGACAATAATTATAAAGCACAATGCCTGGCACATAGCAGGTGCTGTATAGGCCTGCTATCATCATCATCATCATCATCATCATCATCATCATCATCATCATCATTTTTAGTTCAGAACTACATCAGGATCAGTTAAAGGAAATGAAGATATTTAGCCTGGAGAGGAGAAGACTGGGCAGGGCAGGTAGTGTACACTATAGCTGTCTTTCAGTATTTGGGTATTTGACATGACAGTATTTGAGGTACTGTCATGTGCAACAAGGGCTGATTGCTTGGTCCCAGAGGGAAGATCTGGAACAATGGGTAGAGATTTTCAAGGAGGCAAATATCAGCTAAAGTGAGAGAGAACTTCCTAGAAACTGAGGCAGTCTAAAGTTGGAATGTGTTGTAAGATGAATCCATCCCCTCTGCCATCCCACCCCAAAGACTCCAGTGTAGCATTAGAAAAGCAAAATAATGTATACTTGGGATTGAACTTGTATCTGCCTTTTAATTTTCTGGATATTTCCTTTTCATGGGTCCATTTCATTTCTCTTCCGTCCTTTACCCTCACAAAAGTCTTGATTTAGGACAAATGAGATGAGTTTGTCAATTATCAGTCCCAACTCCGTGTTAGAAGGGGTTATTTTGTCAGTAGGGCTGAACTAGATGGACACAGTGCCTAGAACATGATACTCTTTTAATAAATGTTTATTCACTGATTGATTGCAGTACATCAGTAGAGGGAGTTCCCATACCAGAAGTCTCTTATACTGCTGAAATCACCGATTTACTCCATCCTTAACTCCTAAAATGAATATAATAAGTACATTAGAATGAATTACTGTATGAGTTCAGAGGGGCAGGAATCAAAGAAGGTTTCATTAAAAAGATAGTAACTGAGTAGAACTTTTGATAGATAGATGAATGGATGGATGAATAGCATGTATTAAACACTATGGGCAAGGCACTGTACAGAGGTAGGTTAGGTCATTGCTGGCCTATCAAAGTCTAGGGTGATTCTAGGAATGAACAACTTTCTGAAAACTTCTTTAAAGGAGGAATACAAATTTAACAGATGAGGAGGGGGAGGGAAAGCATTCTAGGCACAGGAATCAGTCTGAACAAAGGCCCAGAGGCAGAAAATAATGTGTCATGCCTATGTTAAATATCTCGTATTATTGATCATCTTTCCCTTTTTTCCCTTTTCCCTGATTTAACAGCCCTCCTATCTCCCCATCCTCATGCCAATCCTCACCAATTCACCTGTGGGAGAATACAAGATCAATAGTTATATGTAGTGATCATAGTTGTCAGCAATCTGAAGGGCAATTCAAAGATTACAGAATCATAGGATTTAGAGCTAGAGGAGGGTCTTATCATGACTTATTTTTCAAAGGAGAACTGGAGGCTGGTGAGAGAAACAGTAAATAATTTTTTCACAATCATACAAGTGGTATGAAGGTTCTGGGATTAGAATGCCAACCTACTGATTCCTAATACTAGTGTTCTTTCCAGTTCCTCATCAGGTATGTGGGGTATTGAGGACTAGCACTTCTGGTGTGAGAGTTTGAAGAGCCCTTGTCAGGGCGACTCATCCTCCTTTGGTATCCATCTGATTCACCCAACTCTTACCTGTGGTCAGCTGAAGCAGGCCCTGTGGAGCACTTGGAGCTCAGGCATCTAAGGTGCCAAAGTCATCCAATGCATCCTGGGCCATCACCAGTCATCTTGATTTCTGTCTTGTCAGTGGACTTCAACAACTCAGGAAGAGAGAGGGAGGCTGACAACTTTGTGCAACTTTGCCTCATTTAAATCCAATTCAAGTGAAAGTGAAGATGTCACTCATGATGTCACTGGTCCTTTTTGAAAACAAAGGTCAAACAATTTCATCAAAATTCCAACTTTTATTGAAAGTCTTTAACAGGAATTTCATATAGGGGTGGCTAAGTGGTGCAGTGAATAGAGCACTGGCCCTGGAGTCAGGAGGACCTGAGTTCAAATCTGACTTCAAACACTTAACACTTACTAGCCATGTGACCTTGGGCAAGTCACTTAACCCCAATTGCCCTGCCCTACCCCCTCTAAAAAAGCAAAAAACCAAAAAATCCCCAAGAATTTCATATAGCACATAATGTTCTACCTTAATCTATTTTTCTCAATTTGGGTCCTTTGACCCCTTCAGGGTTATTCTCTGATCTCAGGGTGGATTCTATATTGTTTAAAGCATTCATGGTTGTGGCTGATGCAGGCTGACTTTTTTGGTTCAGATGCTATTTCCAGACTTGAATAAGGGGTCTGAATGCCAGTTTTTGCCATTGTCATTGGCCACTCAGAGATGTTTCCTTTACATGCTTCAAAGTGGTTAGTTTTTTTTAAGAACCTCCTTAATGATAGAATTTGGAATGCAAAACTTTAAAAAAAGTCCAAAAATGTTTTTATATGTTATTGGGGAAAAGGAAATACTATTAAAAAAAAATAAAGAAACAGTGGGTAAATGAACAAGCAAACAAAGGAACACCTTAAAAGTTAATCGAAATTATTCTAAAGTTAGGGTTGACTTAACCAGTTAAATAAGGATATACTGATTTTTTCTAGTTAGGGCAGTGGTTCTCAACCTGTGGGTCACGACCCCTTTGGGGGTTGAACGACCCTTTCACAGGGGTCACAGGGGTTGCCTAAGACCATAGGAAAACACATATTTCCGGTGGTCTTAGGAACCGAGACACAGCTCTTCTATTCATCTCCATCTGGGTCTGCCCACATGAAGATACGCCCATATATCAGTATTAAAGGGTCGTAGCATTAGGAAGGTTGAGAACCACTGAGTTAGGGGAAACAGCAGTGGAAAGGGGTTGGCACAATCTAATCTATTCTTCTGGAACCTTTGGCCTAAACACCATACCAACAAGTGATGGCTGGGACAATCTGCCCCCTAATCCTATTGTATCCCTTCAAGTCAGTGGTTCTCAACCTGTGGGTTATGTCCAATTTGTAACAATGAAAATACATTTTGCATATCAGATATTTACATTACGATTTATAACAGTAGCGAAATTACAGTTATGAAGTAGCAACGAAAATAATTTTATGGTTGGGGGGGTCACCACAACACGAGGAACTGTATTAAAGGGTTGCGGCATAAGGAAGGTTGAGGACCACTGCTTCAAGCACTCAATTAAGAAGAAAGAAAGGACAAATTTCTAAGATACCTCCCCCATTCTTTTACTAACGCTAGAATCATAGTATTATAGATCATAGAAACATAGATTTTAGTGTAAAAGGGCCATTACAGGCCATACAATCGAACTGTCTCATTTCACATTTGATGACCCTAAGATACAAAGAGGTTAAGTGATTTATGCAAAATCTCACAGGAGTTGTGGCTGTTGAATAACTAGCAAAGCCAGGATTTGAACCCAGGTGTTTTGAGACAGCATATTTAAAGTTTGCTGAAATTAGAATGATAAACTTGGAATCATGGGACTCAAATTCAAAACTGAACTCCGCTACTTGTGAATTGTGAGACATTAGGCAATGAAAGAATGAATTAGAAACATTTATTAAAGGTTTACTATATGCCAGGTACTGTGTTAAGCTCTGTGGATACAAATACAAAAACCTTATGGGAGCTTATGGAGCCAATAGATGGTACAGTGGACAGAGACTAGGCCTGAAGTCAGGAAGACTTGTCAAATCGGGCCTCAGAGATTTACTAGCTGTGTGACCCTGGGCAAGTCACTGAACCCTGTTTGCCTCAGTTTCCTCATCTGTAAAAATGAGCTAGAGAAGGAAATGGCAAATCGCTCCAGTGTCTTTGCTAAGAAAATCCCATATGGGGTCATAAAGAGTCAGGCACGACTGAAAAGCTGCTGGTCAACAACAACAAAGGAACTTAAATTTTAATGGTAGAGAAAACATACATAGAGGAATGATGGCCAAGAAGGAGTGTTTTGGTCTGGGAAGTATCAGGGATTATGAGTGGATCCTTAGGGGAACTATTATCATGTTCTTTCCAGAGCAATTTGAATAATGATTTTATAATGGCTTCCTGAAAAAGAAGGGAGGGCAGGAGTGTGCAGCATATTGTGTGAAGGTAGATTGCTAGCTCTGATGTGAGGGAAGTCACAACCTCTATGGACTTCAGTTTCTTCATCTAGAAAATGAGATTGGGTTAGAAGACATCTGAGCTCCCTTCTAGCTCTGGATCAGTAATCCGATGACCCCCAAATTCAGCATTCTTTCCTTTAAAACAAATTGCTTCTGAATCATGCTATCATTTCTGGTTTTTTCCCTTCCATCAAACAAAGAGAAATCATAGTACTTCATTTTTAGAGGTTTTCCGATACCTCTAATATTTGTTGATTTTCAAAGACCAATCCGTCATGGATCAAGAAGATAGCATTGGTTCCTTCATGCAAAACTTAAAGCATGAATTCTTTTTTTTCTAGCAGGCTTTCCCTAATGGATAATAAAAATATCTTCTATTTGCATAATGCTTTATAGTTTAAAAATAGCTTTCATATCCATTATCCTGTTTTATCCTTAAAAGAACCCTTTGAGGTAGGGAAGGAAGATATTATTTTTTTTTCCATTTTACATATAGAGAAACTGAGTCTCAGAGAAAGTAACTTATTCAAAGTCACATGACTTAGTAAGGGGCAGAGCAAGAATTTGATCCCAGATTTGGTTCCTTGTCTTTCCACTATATTAAAGGTTCTCAAAAGGTGGTGTGTAGATCCCCAGGAATCTCCAAGATGCTTTCAGGAGATCTATAAGAACAAAGCTATTTTCATAATAATGCTAAGATGTTATTTGACTTTTAAAATACTCCTCCCTTTTCCAGCAACTTCTTTGAATAAGGTCATATACTTTAACTAAAACAATATATAGCAATAGATCGAAAACAGAAGCAGACATGAAAATCCAGTGATCTTCTATTAAGTCAGACACTAAAGGGAACTGCAAAAATTTATAAAACAATGCTACTCTGCTCACTATTTTTTTCTGGTGGAAAATATAGTTATTTTCATTAAAACATGTCATATTGATATGTAATGGATTTATTGTTGTATTAAATGATTAATAAATATTTAAAATATTTGATCACTTTTCATTTTTAGTATTGTTAGTCAGTTAATAAATAGGCATTCATTAAGAGCCTGGCAAAAGCCAGACACTGTAATAAGCACTGAAGATATACAAAGAAAGGCAAAAAGGCAATGCCTGTTCTCAAGGAGCTTATAGTCTAATGGGGGAGACAACATAAAAATAATGATGTTATGTAGATCATGTACATAAATACATGTAGAGTAAGTGGAGATGGTGCTCACTTTAAGGGGGATTGGGAAAGACTTCCAGCAGGAGGTAGGATTTTTGGCTGAGACTTAAAGGAAGCCAGGGAAACCATGAGGTATTAATGGGGAGGGAGAGAAGTCCAGGTATGGGGTACAGCTGGTGAAAATGCCCAGAGTTAGGAGAAGGAGTTTCTTGATTGAGGAACAGCCAGGAGGCCAGTTTGTATTTTCAGTATTGAGCTAAGGAATCAATCCTATCTTCTGGATCTGTTCTATCACTAGATCTCAGAGTGGGAGATGGGTGGGGAATAAGATGTAAGAAGACTAGAAAGGTAGGAGGGGGTCAAGTAAATACTGATGATATAACTCACAACTAAAAGTTCTTTGGGATTAAGTTTTAAGAATTTAAAGGGATTCTGAGACCAAAATGTTTGAGAACTGCTATATTATATCACGCTGCATACCAAATCAAATTCCTTTTCACCTCCCCTCCCCCCCAAAAAAACCCAACCAAATATGATTTCACAATAAAAATGCAGAGGTTAATTAATACACGAGGGAACAATTAGCTGTCATAGCTAAACACTGGAATTCAAGCACTATAAATTTGTCATCAGTATCATCAACAAGTACTTAGTGGATACCCACAAACAGATTAAAGGCAACCTAATATTGTAGAAAAAGTAATGAACTTAGATTCAGAGGATTTGAATCCAGATTCTAGTCCATTTTGTTCATCTGTTTTTCAGACATATCTGATACTTGGAGATCCCATTTGGGGTTTTCTTGGCAAAGATACTGGATGGGTTTGTCATTTCCTTCTCCATCTCATTTTACAGATGAGGAAACTGAGGCAAACAGGGTAAGATAGCTTGCCCAGGATCACACAGCTAGTAAGTGTCTGAAGCTAGATTTGAACTCTTGAAGAGCAGTCTTCCTAACCTCTGACCTGGTACTCTATCCACTGCACTATCTACCTCTTTATCTGCTTATTGTATAAGCCTGGGCAATTTCTGTAATTTGGGGACTCATTTTTTTAAAACTACAGGCTTGGACTAGATGACCTCTAAGGTCCTTTCCAGATCTAATTTTGTGATCCTATTAAGTGAACTATACTAACAAGTTAAACAAATATTAATATATTAAAATATAAATATAAACAAATATGGTTCCTGTTCTCCAATAGCCTTTGCTCTAAGTTATATAACATCAATACCTCTAAGCATAAAATAGCACAACACGCAGAAGACCATATGAACTTTGACCATATAAAGGACATTATTTACATAATATGAGAGCAGTAGAATATTACAATTTGAAGGCACCTTACTAGAAGTCATCTAGCCCAACTTTCTACCCTATGGAAGAATTCCCTCCTCACCAACCTTCACAGAATGTCTTCCAGACCTTGTTTGGCTACCTCTAACGACAGGTAGATGTTTACTTAGTAAGTCATTCTATTCCATTTTCCAATAGATTCATGTAAGCACAACTCTAGAACTGAAAGGGCCCTTAGAAGTCATTTATGCAGCTGAGACCTATCTGAGTCCTAGAGAAATTAAATTACTTCCCCAAAGTCCCACAGGTAGTAAATAAACAAATGAACGTGAACCAGGTCCTCTGACTCAAACCCTGCATGACTGTCCATTTAGAGAAGCCTTTCTTGTATTGAGTTAAAATTTGCCTGCCCATAACACCTAAGCATTGGCACCATTTCTGTCCATTGGAATTGCCCAGAATAAATGTAATTCTTCTTCCAGTTGGCAGCCTTTCAAATATGTGAAGATGGTTGACCTGGCTTTATTTTGTCTTCTCTTCTACAAAATATCCCCAGCACCCTCCTTTGAATATACTCTAATTTTTTAATATCCTTTTAAAATGGAGACTTCTGTAAATGGACAAAATAATTCTGATATAGTATGACCTATAAAGTATACAGTAGGACCACTGCCTCTCTTGGTCCGATAATTATATTTCTATTTGTGTGTCTTCAATTTGCATTAGTTTATTGAGGGGAAGGGGCATCCATATTATATCATTCAATTATAAATCTGTAGAATGTCAAGATCTGAGATGTATCTGACTCAAATCCTTCAATTTACTTATGAGGAAACTAAGGTTCAGGAAAATTTAAGAAATTTTCTCAAGGTTTCAAAACCAGTAGTGTTTAGAATTGAAACTTTAATCTAGTTCTCTTGATATTTAATCCAATGCTATTAATCTATCATCTCATACTGAGTTTATAGTTAACTAAAAAGCCCCAGGTCTTTTCCACATAAACTACTATTAAGTCAGAATTAAGTCATCCTACATCCTTGCAATTGATTTTTTGAACCTTAATATAATATTTTACATTTAGCTCTGCAGAATTTAATCTTGTTGGATTAATACAGCAATAAGTAAAGCATGCTTTTTGTAGCGTTGAGTGAAGAAGGAATCCTTTGTGTTCAGATTGCTTGTCTTCAGCAGATCATGGCAATGTCTTCTCCAATTTGTCAGAGAAAAAAACTTCATGAAAAAGAAACAATGATTTAAAAAAAAAATTCTAACTCTAGTATGTCTCTTTAAAACCTTTATCATACCTTCACTTCCTCCCTCTGGCAACTGATATGTCTGTCTTGTCTTTCAAGAGTTTATTGGAAGATGGGAAGGAATTCAGAGAATTTGCTCCCTTCGCTCATTTCAGTTTTAGAAGCTGGTCTGGAACAAGGGCAGTCTGAAGACTTCTATTATGGTTCAGAATAACCTTGGGAAAGCTATCTGTAGTAATCCTGGAGAAAAATAGATTGGGTTGATTTGGGGGCTGAGGCTTGTTCTACTTAGAACAGACCTGGCAACATAGTATAGTAGAAAGAGCAATGAATTTGAAACAAGGAGATAGGTTCAAATTCCAGTGATGCCATTTATGAGCTGTATGGCCTTGGACAAGTAACAACTTCTTTTGGCTTCCCTCAGTTTCTGATGTGGCTGTGTTAAATTATCTCTGAACTTCCTTCTAGGTCTAAATCCTAAATCTGAAGCAACATTTCACTTTATCTCCCATCTCCATTCCTGACGATTCCCTCATGCTTGGATTGCTCCCTATCTTACCTCTTTGAATTTGCTTCAAGACTCAGATCAATTTATACCTTCTGTAGGAGGACTTTTCTGGTTCTCCCCACCTGCTAGTTTCTTTTCCCTTCTAAAGTTACTGTTCCTCTATTTTGTATGTGTCTTGTGGGTTTCCATTTATATAAATGCTATCTCCTCCCTTAGAGTATAATCTCCCCGAGTTCTTGTTCAGTTGCGTCTGACTCTCTGTGACCCCATTGGGGTTTCCTTGGCAAAGATACTGGAATGATTTGTCATTTCCTTCTCCAACTCATTTTATAGATGAGGAAACTGAGGCAAATAGGGTTAAGGGACTTGCCCAGAGTCACCCAGCTATTAAATGTCTGAGGCCAGATTTAAGCTCATGAAGATGAGTCTTTGTGATTTCCAGGTCTAAAACTCTACCCACTGTGCCACTTAGCTGTCACAAGCTTCTTTAGGGCAGGGACTAATTTTACATTTCCTTGTAATCTCCAGTGCTCAGTACAATGCCTGGCATGAATTAAGTGTTAATAAATACTCGCTGATTGGCAACTGGCAACTATGATTTTGCTTTGGGTTCATTCAGTGCCCTAACTGACCTGGTTTCCATGGAATGTTTTGAGGTAGGGATAATGACCCAGAGTGAGGCAAGTCCCTCTATTATTCCTCCACCAGCAGCCTAGGTTATATCTTTAGCCCTGCTGGAGCTGGACTGCCAGGCTGATCTTTGGGATATAGGAATGGAATGTTGGGCAAATAGCCATTCACCTCAATACATTCTTTCACATTGACAGGTGCTGAATGTACTCACCAATATCTACAAATGTTTTAGAAATAGAGTGCATGATCATATCATTTTTGGGGATCATAATTATCTTCTTATTCAGAAAGTCAAAGGAGGTATTTGTTGCTCAACTAGAAAAATAAGGAGGCATCTTTAACCATAGCCAGAATAAAAAGCTATTATAATACAAATTTTGTGCTCATGAAATGAAAACATTCCATAA
The DNA here is from genome assembly GCA_028627135.1 of Pseudochirops cupreus. Taxonomy (NCBI): domain Eukaryota; kingdom Metazoa; phylum Chordata; class Mammalia; order Diprotodontia; family Pseudocheiridae; genus Pseudochirops; species Pseudochirops cupreus. Next base: position 313,344,230 of record CM053584.1, on the reverse strand, counting down.
CTGCACGGTTTCTCCTCCACACCAAGAAATTAAGTTTGAAAACTGACGTAAATATTTGCAATGCTGCTTTGATGAGTCTGGATTCCACACAGTAGGGTTGACATGTCCCTGGCAATGATTAAAAATAAACATATCTAAGTTGACAGCAAAATGAGCCTGCTTGTGGCCTTCTTGACTGGCTGGCATGAAACCGATGGGGTAACAGAGAGAAATTTGCAAACCCAGTTGGGTTAGAAAGGACAAAAGCATGTATCTGATTTAGAAGCACAACCTTTATAGAAAAAAGCAAAAGGAAAATATTAGGAGCAGTTCTCCAAATAGGATCTGATTTCTTGTCACACAGTTGAAAGGAAAGGATGTGATATGTGGCTAAGATCCTCAAATTAGGGGTTGGTAACTTTCAAAAGTATTTTGCTCTAGTTCACATCCTTGTTCCAGGGGCTGGAGGTGGGACTAGAAATCAAACACCAGCTTTCAAAGAGGGAGGGCAGACTAGCATCTCTCAGGAGACTAGAGGAGGTGGCACCATATTGAATCTTGTCAGAAGTGAGGGAAGAAGAGAGGGCAGCAAGATGGGTACCCTTTGAGGGTGCTGTTCAATAGCAACAGTCCCACTCTTCAAGTGAGCAGGGAGACTATTGTATCAGGAACGGTCAACATTAGTGCTGCTAAAACTTGGCAGATAATTTGCATGTCCTAGGTTATTGATCTGACCAAAATATATCTGTGTATATAGAAATTATTTTCTGTTGCTAAAGACCTGATATACGGTTTGGCTAATATGACAGAAAAGGAAAATGATAGATTTTGGAGGGGATGTGGGAAAATTGGGACACTAATACAGTGTTGGAGTTGTGAATTGATTCAACCATTCTGGAGAACAATTCGGAACTATGCCCAAAGAGCTAGAAATCTGTGCATGTCCTTTATCCAATAACACTACTAGATCTCTATCCCAAAGAGTTTTTTTTTAAAAAGGAAAAAGAAAAGGACTTGTTTGTGAAAAAAATATTTATAGCAGCTCTTTTTGTGCTGGCAAAGAATTGGAAATTGAGGGGATGTCCATCAATTGGAGAATAGTTGAACAAGTTGTGGTATATGATTGTCATAGAATAGTACTATAAGAAATAATGAGCAGGATGATTTCGGAAAAACTGGAAAAGCTTAAATGAACTGATGGAAAGTGAAGTGTGCAGACCCAGGAGAACATTGTACATGCCAACAGTAAGATGGTACGATGATAAACTGTGAACAACTTAGCTATTCTCAGCAATACAATGATCCAGGACTCATGATGAAAAATGCTATTGCCCTCCAGAGAAAGAATTTATGGAGTCTGAAAGAAGATCAAAGCATACTATCTTTCACTTGTGTATGTGGTGGGGTAGGGGATTGGTCTGTGTTTTCTTTCACAATATGGATTATATAGAAATATGTGATTGCACACATATAACCTATATCAAATTGCTTACTCTGGGAGACAGAAAATTTGAAAATCAAAGATTTTAAAAAATGAATGTTCAAGGTTGTTTTTACATGTAGTTGGGGGAAAATATTTTTTAAAAAAGCTCTAATTTAATATATTTATATTAGTTTTCATTTAATAATATAACTCCTCTTTTTGTTGTTGTTGTTGTTGGAGCTGTGATTTCATCATGGGGGAGGCAGGAGTCCTGATTGAGAGCTTCCTCTAGCAATGAAAGTTAGACCTTAAAGGACAATGAAAGATTAAGTGACTTTCCCAGGGTCACAATGCTAATGTATGTGTTAGAGGATAGATAAATTCATTATCTTATCATTGTGAGTTCCCCCTTCTACCACCATTATAGATCATAACCCATTTATACCTTCTTATACTGTATGATTCTTGGTCACTCCTTTCCATAAATTTTCCATTTTGCAGGGGCTTTCTATTTGGGCTCTCTGCCTCTCTCTACTCCAATCCATCCTACACACAGTTGCAAAAATAGTTTTCCTAAAATGCAGATCACATCATGTCACCCCATCCTCTACCCAAAATACACCAGTGACTCCAATTGTGAGTCACTGAACCGCTGTTTGCCTCAGTTTCCTTAACTGTAAAATGAGATAATTATAGCACCTACCACCCAGGATCAGATAAGATCAGATAAGAATATTTGTAAAGTGTTTAGCACAGTACTTGGCACATAGTAGGTGCTATATAGATGCTTAATTTCCTTCCTTCCTATTTCTTTCCTTTCTTCCTATTTCTTTCCTTCCTTTCTTCTCTCCTCCCTCCCTCTCTCTTTCCTTTCCTCTCTTACTCTTTCCTTTCCTCCCTCCCTGCCTCCTTTCTTCCTACTTTCCTTCCTTCCTACTTTCCTCCCTCCCTCCCTTCCTTCCTTCTTTCTTTCCTTCATCCCTTCCTTCCTTCCCTCCTACCTTCCTTCCTTCCTTCCATTCTCCTTACCTCCTTCCTTCCAAGATCAAATATAAATTCTATCATTTAATATTCTTTAGCAACCTGGCACCTTTATAGTATTTCAATCCAGTTAGACTTTATTCCCTTCATTGTACTCTACATTCTAACCATACTGGCCTACTCACTGCTCTGTCCTTTATTAGAGTAAAATCAGGTGACGAGATAATAAGAACAATGGAACAGAGATGAAAAAGCACGTTTTGGGGAAGACAGTGAGTAGACAAACCTGACTGGAGAGGAGGGTTCGTTGAAGAGTTATAGAGGGAGATTATTTGAATAAGATAGTTGGGGTGAGACTTTGAAGAGTTTTGAGTACCAAATTAAGATGCTAGCTCATAGAAAGTAATTGTAGATTCTTAGCTTGGCAAGATACTATGAAAATGATGTTTTAGGAAAATTAACCTACTGACTGTGTGTGTAGTATTGTAGACAGGGAGACTAAGCTGTTTAAATAGTTTGGTTATGAAATGATGATTCTTGTGCAACTGGAGGAATGAGTATGTGAATATAAGAAAAACACCAGTGATTCAAAAGTTTCTTTCTCAGAGTCTGTTTTAGCCTCCTCATCCCTCACAGCTAGACAGGAGTTGCAGGTCCTTACTATCACAACTTTCTCTCTTTACTCTTTTGTGAATCTCTGCTCATGGGGAGCAGAAACAACTAGGAAGGGAGGCAAGAGGACAAAATCTTCCCAATCTGGGTCATCTGCCCTTGTATGCTTGGAGATAAGTAGAATTAAATTTCTCAAATTTACACCTTTAAAAAAACCCAAATGCCAGAACCTAAAATAGAAGACAGTTTCTCGAGAAACAGCATGTGTGCAGAAACATAGCTGAACGAGAAAACTGACAAAGCCTTAGATCAGTGAATGTAATAGAAACTTTGAAACTTCTCAGATCTTTTCTTTATTTTTTAAAAAAGAATCTTCTTGGTATTGTTTATTTTTGTATCCCATGAATACTCCAATATATTCAAAGACTTTTTTTTTATACAACATGCTTTTAAATCATGCATTTGACTATCATCTCTTTATCAGCTGTATGTAAACTATAGGGATATGGCGTAGTGTAATATGGTGATTCTTAAAGTGTGGCCTGGGCATCCCACAGGGTCCCTGAGAGCCTTTCAGCAGGTCCACAAGGTCAAAACTATTTAATATAATAGTAAGTGGGATTAATTTCTGATAAGGTAAATGTTGATAGATATAACCTGCATAAACCAAAACTCTTTGGCGGGGAGTCCTCAATAATTTTTAAAAGTATAGATCCTCTGGTGTAGATGATAGAATCAGGAAGATCTTGTACTCCTACCTTTGACATGTATTGTCTGGGTAAGTCACTTAATATCTCAATCCTCCCAGCAGTGCTCTAAGGCTATAAATTACTGACAAGCAGTTAATCTCTGCGTCAGTGAGGAGAGAGAGAAAGAGAGACAGAGACAGACAGACAGACAGACAGACATAGAGAGGGGATCGGGAAGGGAGGGAGGGAGTTTCCATCATCAAGAGCTTTTCTCACCAATGATATCACTGGTCCAGATTACAAAAAAAAGTAAAATGTTATTTTCTCTCTGAATAAAAGACTTTGTGTTCTAATAGCTATTTATAAAAAATTTAAGTCATAAATCAACTTTATTGGATTAAACAGGTTAGACTTATACAGCACTTGATTACAAAGCCCTTTCACATCCATTATATCAAGTGATCTCCTAACTATAGTACAAGTTGGGTTTTTTGTTTTGTTTAGTTCTAACCAGCCCTGTGGTTTCTTTGCTATAGGAAGCCCTCAGTGAGGAAATTCCTCTATCAATACAGATCAGCACATTCCAGGAACTTAAGGTATTAAAAAGTTGTCTTAACCTCTCAGAGGTTAAGTGACTTGCCGATGATCAAACAGTCAGTATGTGTCCGATAAAGAATTTGAATGTGAGCCTCCTTGATTCCAGATCTCCTCTCCATCTCTATGCCATACTCCCTTTTTCTGAGTAAGCATTAACATCCCCATTTTGAAGATAAGAAAGCTGAGATGCAGAAGTTGATTTTCCAATGTTACCCAACTAGTAAGCAGTAAAGAAGTGTTTCAAGTTAGCAGTTCTATTTAGGAGAACTAACCAATTCTGAAAATAACAAAGGACGGTGGGAACAGATGCTGGGAAAAGATGCAATTTGAGCACAGACAAGTTGTACGTTTTTTCCTATTCAAACATGGTCAATTTCACTTTTAAAAAAATATATTGTTCAGTGTTGATTATATAAAGTGCCTTTCAATTTTCTTCTTTAATAAAATATGCATGATAACCAGGCATGAGGCTTTCAATTAATCCATAATGCAAACCTTTGGCTTCCTTCATCTCTTGATTCTAAGCTGTGATTTCCAAAGTAATTTTTGCTATCCTCTCCATGCCCATTTTGTGTTGATTTTGATGAGTGTCAAAATATATACTGATGAAGTTTGAAAGATCTTAGCACTTTCTTCATAGAATCTTTCTACTTCATCTTCTGCAGTGGTTGATGGTGTTTAATCTACAATTATATCTGAGCATCTCTGTCCTTATGCTTATCATGAGGACTGCTTGCCAACATCACCGAGTATCCCATGAAATGTAACTGCTGACAACATAATGCTCCTCCAGTGTTTTTAGTCACAGTGCTAAGAGTCTGTGAGCTGTCTTTCTGTGTAGCTGTGAATTCTTTATTATGTTCTAGTTTCATTTGTAATGAAAATCTCAATACCATCAAGTTGCATACTAATCATTATAGGATTTGACTATTAAAAAATATGGTGAAATTCAGCTCCTTTGGTACCATGCCAAGTTTTTATTCACTGAACATAAATTGTGTACCAACAGTCAAATTAATATTTGTAGATGCTCTAAGAATTGATTTTTATCACCCCTTTTCACCTTTCTATCACTCTGCCACTCTCATGGTGGAAAAAGTAGAGTCACACAAGACTTGGAGGCCATTTTGTATATTAGTTCATTTCATAGGTAGCTATGTTCAAGTAAAAGTGTCATCTGCACTAGGCATTGGAGCATAATGGAGAGAGTGTTGGAGGGAAATCAGAAAAACCTGGGTTCAAATCCCACCTCAGACACAGACTAGCTAATCTTAGCCTCAGTTCCTTCATCACAATGATGATAATAGTAACTGTAGCACATGGTTGTTGTGAGGATCAAGTAAGATAAAGTGAACAAAGAGCTTTTGATACCTTCAAGCATTAGGCTGGTCCTCAGAGGACAGGTAGGCACCGAGAGAGTAGTTGAAACCTTTCTAGTTTAGTTAGAATTTGATAGAAAATGCTGCCGGGTTGGCACAGTCTTCCAAGGACACAGGGTCATCTCCACGTCTCAATAAGACATCAGGATAGGACTTAAGTTTGAACATAAATAACTACAAAACCAAATCCAAATGCAAAATAGGCAGTTCAGGTAATGAGTTCTTTGGGACACTCAACTTTTTAAAAATTTTCTTTTTTATTGTGAATTAATGATCAATAATCACAAACATTTTTTTACTACATCAAGAACAAGAAAGGATTATTTAAGAAAATGTGAACCTCTGTTAAAATGGTTTGGTTTGTTAAGGACATATATAAAGTTCATATAAAATTATTAAATGTAGTAAAAATCACTCTATTTGCATATCCTTCTGGAATCCTTATTGCTTTCTTTTGCATCTGTGATTTTATTGGTATAAGAAACTCCCAGATAAGGGAACTCTCTTTCTTAAAAAGGTGGGTCTCTTCTCTGCAACTTATCATTCCATCTTTTCCTATGCCTTGCTACCCCTAACACTCTTCTTCATCCACACCCAGACCTCCAATCTTCCATCCCTCAGTTCTTTCCCAGTAAATAACCCTATAAACTAGTTAGATGTTCTTCTTTTCCATATCTCAGCTACCTGATGACCGATTACAACTCTACTTTGTCCTCAACACTCAAATCCCATTCTCCCTTTTCCTGTCCCTATCCTTTGCCAAGCCCCAACCTTGAATTACTCCTGCCATACACCTCCTTCAATCCTATTCACGTGTTACCAAATGGAGATGGAGAAAAATCACAAAACCATTCTTATTGGGTCCACTACAGATTTGTTACATCATTTTGATTAGACTGTCACTGTAGCAGGGCTCTCCATTTATACCTCCCTAACTGATTTCCTATCTCACTGCAGCAGCTATTCCAAAATTCTTCACACCTCCTCAGATCTTGACATATTTACCATCACAAGGTCTCTCACACAGCCACCCCTCCTTGTACAATGCCTCATCACCTCTCTCTTGAACTACTGGAATAGCCTTCTGATTGGTCCTCTGACTTCAAGTTTCTCCTCATGCTGATCTATCTTTTACTCAGCTTTCAAAGGTCTTCTTAAAGTGAAGGTTTTGACACCTCTCTGCCAGGACCCCCTCAATAGCCTCTAGGAAGGAGTTCCCTATTACCTCCAGGATCCAAACCAAAACCACTTGTTGGGCTTTTAAAGCCCTTTAAAATTTGGTCCCTTTCTTGCCTTTCCAAGTTTCTTTCACTTTACTGCTCTCCACATATTCTATGGTTCAGTGACTTGCATTTCCTCATGCCTGATATTCCACCTCCTGCATCCTTGGCTTTGTACTGGCTGTCCTCCATGCATTAATGGAAAGCTCTCCTTACCTCCATCCTCATCCTTGCTTTCCTGGATTCCTTCAAGATTTACTTGAAATCCTCCCTTCTGCACACCTTTCCAGGTCTCCGCCCCAAAGTCCCTTTTCCCTGAGATGACTTTGCTTTCACAATGTCTATATCTTTAGTTTACAGTTATTTGCATGTATCTGCAGTAACAATGCACCCTGAAGGTGAGTAGGAAGACAGCGTGTGCCAGGCAAGATAAATCACTGCCGTGGCCTCAACCACCACATCTCCTTAGACTCAGATGAATATAACCAAGGCCCCTCAAGCAGTTCTTCCTCTCTGCCATCACCCCAGATTACTGGCCTGGCTTCTAGCCCTACAGCCATCTCTGAGGAGAGTAATGACCAGAAGAAGGACTTCCCTTCTTAACCGCCATCAACAGCTGACCAAATGCCACCAATCAACATATAAGCCCAAGAGTTCCAGGAGTAACAGCATCCCCCAGACCCCAGATCTAGCTTCTTACCCATCCCCTTCCATGATCCCAAGAAACATCTACAGGCATGGAATGTGAGAACTGCTTCTGCAAATGCGGCAACCTCATTTTGGGAAAGAAATTTCTCATCACCAAAGTCTTCAGCACTCTCTGGTTCCATACTATAAATGGATACTGATTTTTATTAGTTGAAAGTAAAGAATATGCATTATCTTGTGCATTACTACATCACCCTTAAGACCTTTGGGATCTTGCTGTCTGACTTGTAGCTTGAGTCTTCAAGTGTGTGTATTTTGTGCCCATTAGAATGTGTCTCTTTGGGAACAGGGCTGTCTTCCTTTTCTATTCATATCCACAGTACTTAGCCAAGGACCTTGCTCAGAGTAATCACTGAATAAATACCCATTCATTCATTCATTCATGTTGTCTCCTTCATTAGATGTGAACTCTTTGAGATGATGTCTGGGTGTATAGTAAATGCTTAAAATGCTTGTTGACTGATAGTGCTGCCTAGAGCATTGAGAAGATAAATTATTAGTACAGGGGCACTTCACCTCTCCTTTCATTGATGCTTTCTTTCTTCATACATATAACTACCAATTAGCCCATATTTCCTCCTCAAGCAGAAGGTTTCCCCAATAATAAATAATTATAGGCAAGGAAAACAAATCAATATCTAAACCATGTCTGGTCACTTCCAATTCATCACCTTTCATCCAAGAACTGGGAAGTTTGTTTCATCATCAGTCTTTTGAATTCTTAGGAATCCTTTGAATGACTCATTCATCCTTCACAATTGAAGGCAGACCAGACCCAGAAGTGGCCTTAGGTCTTTTGTAGTGTTGTCTTTTTTTCTGACTTTTTTTCTCTTAAAAGGTGATGATGGTGATGATGATGATGATGATGAAGGCAATACCAATTTTCTGCTTGATGGGATGTTCTGCCTTTGGTAAATGCATGTGCCCCTCAGCACAGAGAGGAGGGGACCGCCTTCTGGTTCTCCCCAGCACTCATTTTAGTAGCTGTCAGCAGTAATCTGGCTTCTGGATTTCACACTTCTCTACTCCCCCAGCCCAAGTTAAATTTAGGTGAATCTGTATCCTGAACTAGAACATTTTTGAAAGCTCTCTTTTTATCCTCTTTGTTTTCAGAGCAAACACTGCCCAGAACAAGAATAGGCTCTAAATGGTTTTCACAGTTAAAGTTTCTCACTCCTTTTGCAGACAGAGGAGTGATGGAGTCTTTGATCTGAACTGACATGTCTGAGAGCCAAGAGCCATTGCATTGCCTGCCCCGACATGAGGAGTATTTCTGAGTGGGCATTTCCTTTGGTCATCCTGTACTTTTCCATGAAGCCCAGAACAAAATAACGCTCATTTCAGGGACTCTTCCTGGCATTCTTTTTTCCATTGGAAAGTATGCCTTTTTAACTGACATAAGCTAAAGCAAATCGTTTTTTATTATTTTTTCTTATGACTGTTCAAGAAGCCAAGAATATCCTTTAACTTCCTTGAATGTTTTTGAGTTTTTTTCCTTGGATTGTTTTTAAAATGTGTGCTGAGTGCCAGACAAGTAAACGAGTCATGGTAAGTATTTTATATTAACAAGGCGCATGAGAACACCAGGAATTTAATTTATGATAATGACAAAGAAGTCGTATGAAAGGAAGTCTTTGTGTTGTCATTCTTGTTCATGGGTTTTGGGGGTTTTCTGATTGCCGTTTTTAACAAGCAAAACCAAAGCATCAAAATCACTTATGACAGAGAGGAATACTATGACTAAAGATATGATAATAATGATGATGGCTAGAATTTATATAGTGCTTTAAGGTTTGCAAAGTACTTTACAAATAGTAACTCATTTGAGTTAGCAACAACCCTGGGAAGTAGGTGCTATTATTCTTCCCATTTTACAGATAAGGAAACTGAGACTGACAGACATAAAGTGACTTGACCAGGTCACACAGCTACTAAGTGGCGGAGGCCAGATTTGAATTCAGGGCTTCCTGGCTCCAGGTCCAACTATACTGACTAGTTTGTGTGTGTATGTATGCTTACACACATACATATACAGATATGCATATATGTGTATACATACACCTACATTTATATACATGTATACATATAGCCAAGAAAAAGGTGTATGTGTGCGTGGAATCAGGAAGAATGAAATTCAAATCTGACCTCAGACACGTACTAGCTAGTCACTTAATGTCTGTCAGCCTTAGTTTCTTCTTCTGTAAGATGAGCTGAAGAAGGAAATGACAAACCACTTCAGTATCTTTACCATGAAAATCCCAAATGGGGGTAAGAAAGAGTTGGACATTACTGAAATGATTTAATAACAATATCTCTCTCTCTCTGTCTCTGTCTCTCTCTTTCTCTCTGTCTTTGTTTCTGTCTCTGTCTCTGTCTGTCTATCTCTCTCTCTCTATGTATGTATATATGTATGTATGTATGCTACAGGTATGGTCAAGTTTGATCGATACTTTCCTCAACTTTGCTAAACTTTTTTTTGTCTTTTAAAAAATTTTTACTGTAAGGGATGGCTCTTTGGGTAGAGGAGTAGGAAGAATATATGGGGAAATAAAAGCAAACTAAAAATAAAAGACCACAATACAATTGATTTTAAAAATAATCCCCTGCATAAAACTCAAAGGTACTGGAATGTGGAAGCCCAGAGCCCCTGAGGTACTGCTGAACTTATATTGCAGGATGGCTCCTCAAGACCTGTGAGCCTGTTTGTAGTTAATTTTGCCTCTCAGGGAAGCACAAGAGTTGACAATATGGACCCTACACCTGAAAAAAAACCCCAACCTAACATTTTGTGAATTATGTCCCTCCCAGCCTTCATTCCTTGGCTCATAGGATCACAGATATATAACTAAAATTAAGGGTCCTCAGAGACCATTTAATTTAATCCCCTTATTTAACAGATGAGGAAAGAGGTCTAAAGGTTAAGTGACTTGCCTAGATAGTAATGATCAAAGACTGAATTTGGACCCAAACCCTCCTACTCTTGAGCCAATAGATTTGCCCCTGTATTGTACTGCCTCTTTTATAAAACAATTTTCATTTTGATCTTGTCCTTGGGTTTTCTTTGGCCTTTAACTACTTTGTGTGTGTGTGTTCTGGGTTTGTGGGGTGTAAAATGACTCATCTTTCTTTAATCATCTATTACTTTTTTGCTGGAGTGTGCCAAATTAAGGGCTTACTATCTGTATGGCATTATTATATCTTGCAGAGATCAAGACTAAAACTACTCTAAAGGTACTTACTTTTTACTAGGAGATCAGAGGGGAGGGAGATATAAAACAAGTAAGTGAATATACATGAATAATTCAACATAAAATAGTTCAAGGAGGGAAAGAACACTAACAAATAAAGGGAGAAGGAGGGAATCAAGGAAGGTTTCATCAATTTCACCTGAGCTATACTTTGAGGGAAGACAGGACTGATGGTATAGTATACGATGGAAAGGATACTGAATTTGTACACACAAGACCTAGGTCCAAAGGAGCAAGTAGTTAGTGAGGAAATAAAGGCAGTGAGTGTAGACAACTTTTTCTAGGAGTGTAGCCTGAAGTGACAAAACACCTTATACTTGATAGAGACAAAGATTTAAGTAGAGCCAAACATGTTTGTAGATCACAAGGAAGGATCTATTAAGTAGGGAAAAGGATTGATAAAGAGAGAGAGAAGAAATGTTTAGTGGGGCATTCTTATTTTTCTTTTGAGTAATATTTTTTCCTAATTACATGTAAAAACAATTTTGAACGTTAATATTTTTGGAGTCAATTGGAATTAAGTGACTTGCCCAGGGTCACACATGTGTCTAAGTAAGTGTCTGTAAGTATCTGAGGGTGTTGAACATTCATTTTAAAAAATTTTGAGTTCTGAATTCTCTCCTTCCCCTCTCCCTTCCCTGAGACAAAAAACAATTAAATATAGGTTATACATGAGCAATCATGCAAAACGTATTTCCATATTAGTCATGTTGTGCAAAAAGACATAGACCAAAAAACCCACCAAAAAAATCAAAAAATAATATGCTTTGATCTTCATTCAAATGCAATCAGTTCTTTCTCTGGAGGTAGTTAGAATTTTTCATCATGAGTCCTGTGGAATTGTCTTGGATCATTGAACTGCTGAGAATAGCTAAGTCATTAACAGCTGATCATAATATATTTCTCTTACTGTGTATAGTGTTCTCCTGGTTCTGCTCACTTTACTTTGTATCAGTTCATATAAGTCTTTTCAGGTTTTCTGAAATTCATCTGCTCTTCATTCCCTATAGCATAATAGTATCCCAGTACAGTCATATACCACAACTTGTTCATCCATTCCCCAGTTGATATACATCCCCTCAGTTTCCAAATCTTTGCCACAACAAAAAAGAGCTACTGTAAAATTTTTTGTACAAATAGGTTCTTCTCTCCTACTTTCATCTCTTTGGGATACAGACATAGTAATGGTATTACTAGGCCAAAGGGTATGCATGGTCTCATAGCTCTTTGGGTATAGTTCCAAATTGCCTTCCAGAATGGTTGGCTCAGTTTACAGCTCCACCAATAAAGCATTAGTGTCCCGATTTTCCCATATCCACTCCAACTCAATGGGGCATTCTTGAAAGGATAAGGAAGGTGCTGTCATCTAAGTGAAGTGGCTAGCCTTAGCAAGAAGCATCATCTCATTCTCTAAGACCAGAGCAGAGGAGAAGAAAACAAGGGTTTTGAGAAATAAGAATAGATGATTTGAGAGAGATAAGAAGGGAGGGAACAAGCAGTTATTAAATGACCTACTACATGGGCATACCCACTGTGTTAAGCACTTTACAAATATTATCTCATTTCAACCCCATGAGGTAGGTACTATTATTATTTACAGTTCAGGGAACTGAGGAAGACAGAGGTTAAATGATTTGTTCAGTGTCATACAATTAGGACATGTCTGAATCTGAATCTGAACTCAGAGTCTTCAGCACTCTATCCTCTGGGCCACTAAGTTTGCTCTAGGTGGTGAAGCTAGATTGGTGAAGATTGGACAGCTTCAATATTATCAGTTTAGAGATGGAGGAGTAGGTTGGAGTGGTAGATAAGGCATTTGAAGACAGGGAAAGATGGAGAACAGGTGCTTTAAGGAGCCTAACAGAGAAAAAAATGGGGAAAAATAAAAGGATTTTCATGTAGCACTGAGGACCCAGTTGGGTTAGATAATATTAAACTGTAGGAGACCCAATTACCAGATTCATTGCTTTCTCTAGAATGTTCAACAGCTCAAGGAATAGAATAGTGAAGGGAGATGATTAGAGAAAGTTGACAATTAGCTGAATGGCTGTTAGGACAAGGGGACAAGTCATTCCAGGAGAGAGGACAGTATACTGTTGTTGAACTGGATAACCACAGGATCAAGACTGAAAGGGAGGAAAGTTAGGAAAGCAGGGGAAATGGACTTGGACAAACAAGGGGGTTGGAGGCTCTAGAGGTGGTAAGGATGAAGAACAGGTTAGAAGCAGAATCTTTCAAGGAACAAGGAAATGACCAAAATAAAGTCCAAATGGGTGCATGATTTAGATATAAAGGCTGATGCTGTAAATAATTAGGGGAGCAAAAAATAGTTTATCTATCAGATTTATGGAGAAAGGAGGAATTTATGACCAAAAAAGAGATAGAAAACATTATGAAATGCAAAATGGATAATTTTGATTACATTAAATTGAAAGGTTTTTGCACAAACAAAGCCAATGCAATCAAGATTAGGAAGGAAGGGGGGGGGCGGAGCCAAGATGGTGGTGTAGGAGCAGCAACATATCACAGCTCTCACATAGCCACCCCAAAATACCCATAAAATATGACTCTAAACTAATCCTAGAACTCCAAAACACACACAAATATACTTTCCACTAAAGTCAGCTCGGCTATGAGGAACCATATCAGCACTGTGAACCGAAACCAGCCTGGCCTGAAGCCCTGGCTGAGCCCCGGGGCGGCTGGATAGGAGGAGAGAAGGAGCCTTGGATTAGCTGCAGCCACAAGCAGTGTTCAGAACTAGGTCAGTGGAGCTTGCGAAATCGAGGGAGAAAAGCCTCCAGCCAAAACGCCTCCAAGGCTGGAAAGCAAAAGGCAGAGGTTTTGCACTCACCTCTGCGTTGCAGCTTCCGGCCATGGCCTGCAGACAGCAGGGGGACTAAGTGTTCAGAGGCCAGCGCTCTCGCGTTGAGCGGCCTGCATCCAGATCTTAGTCTTGGGCTTCAGTCCTGGAGTCTTCATTATCCAGTGAGCCAGAAGTAAGTAGGAAAGGGACCCAGCACCTTCCTGAGAGCTATGGCAGCTGGGAGGACCCCAGCGATTTGGGACAGAGCTTTCCCTTCTGGAAGCAGAGCCCCACAGAGATTAAAAAAAAAATCATGGACTGACCAACTATGAGTAAGAATAAGCATAAGAAGCAAAGTAAGAACAACAACCAAAGCCTAGATTCCTTCTTTGGGGAAAAGAAAGATCATGGCAAAGAAAGGGAGGAGGAGAGTTCAGCCAGAGCTCCCCCACCAGGGGCCTCCAATAAACATGAAGAATGCCTTAAAGCTAGAGATGAGCTGAAGAAGGTCTTTGAAAACCAAATCAGAGAAGTGGAAGAAAAATTGGGAAGAGAAATAAGAATGTTGCAAGAAAATC
>CM053584.1:313272315-313329510 GCA_028627135.1 Pseudochirops cupreus | reverse complement strand
GGGGGTGGGTGACAAGGGAGGAAGAGAAAGAATCTAGAATCTAAAGTTCTATAATCAAATGTTATAAATATATATCTATATTTACATATATATGCAATTATTATTATTATTATTAACTTCATCCAACTGGAACTTGAAATACACAGGCACTGTGGTTGGGAGATCCATCCTGCCCTATGGAAAAGTCAGAGGGGTGAGGGGGGAAGACATAGGGGAGAATAGACTGGGGGAGGGGGGATACACTGGGATGGCTGTTTTGGTAGGTAGGGGAAAGATGGGGAGAAAATATGTAACTCAAAATCTTGTGGAAATGAATGATGCAAACTAAAATAAAATTGAAAAAAAAATAAAAGAAAAGAAATACTCGCAGACTGACTGACTAAAAAAAAAAGATTAGGAAGGAAGCAGAAAACTGGGAAAGAATTTTTACAACTAGCATTTCTGATAAAGGCCTCATTTCTAAAATATATTGAGAACTGGGTCAAATTTACAAGAATACAAGTCATTCCCCGAATGATAAATGGTCAAAGGATACGAACAGGCAGTTTTCAGGGGAAGAAATTAAAGCTATCTATAGTCAAATCAATATTGATTAGAGAGGTGTAAATCAAAGCAACTCTGAGGTGCCACATCACACCTATCAGGTTGGCTAACATGACAAGAAAGAAAAAGGATAAATGTTGAAGAAGATGTGGGAAAGTTGGAACACTAATTCATTGGTGGAGTTCTGAGCTGATCCAACCATTCTGGAGAACAATTTGGAACTATGCCCAAAGAGCTATAAAAATGTGCATACCCTTTGACCCAGCAATACTTCTGCTGTATCCCAAAGAGATCATAATAATAGGAAAAGGACATCCATGTACAAAAATATAACAACTCTTTTTGTGGTGACAAAGAACTGGAAATTGAGGGGATATCTATCAATTGGGGAATGACTACACAAGTTGTGGTATATGAATGTAATGGAATATTATTGTGCTATAAGAAATGATGAACAGGTGGACTTCAGAAAAACCTGGAAAGACTTATATGAACTGATGCTGAGTGAAATGAGCAGAACCAGGAGAACACTGTACATAATAACAGTTACAGTGTGTGATGAGTGACTGTGATAGATTTAACCCTTCTCAGCAATGTACAGACCTAAAACAATTCCAATGTACTCATCACGGAAAATGCCATTCACAACCAGAGAAAGAACTATGGAGTCTGAATGCAGAGCATAACAGACTATTTTAATTTTGGTTGTTTTTTAATTTTTTTGCTTTGTTTTGTTTTTTTCTTTCTCGTAGTTCATCTTATTCGTTCTGGTTCTTCTATACAGCATGACTAATGTGAAAGTATGTTTAATGGGAACGTATATGTAGAGCCTATATCAGATTACATGATGTCTTGGGGAAAGATGAGGGAGGGGAGGGTGAGAAAATTTAAAATTTATGGAAGTGAATGTTAAAAACTAAAAATAAATAATTTAACTTAAAAACAAAAGGAACAAGGCAATGATTGCCAAGAAAGATTACAGTGGGGGCAGCTAGGTGGCACAGTGAATAGAGCACCAGCCCTGGAGTCAGGAGGACCTCAGTTCAAACCCAGCATCAGACCCTTAACACAAAAACTAGCCATGTGACCTTGGGCAAGTCACTTAACCCCAATTGCCCTGCCTTACCCCCTCCAAAAAAAAAGCAAAAAAAAGAAAGATTATAGTGAAGCTTACAACTATTACACAAAAGCCACCAAAGTGAACTCTAGAAACGTGGTAGCTAAGCTGCCATATTAATGATGCTAAGGAGCTTCTGCGAAGGACTCGGATATACCTACCAGTTAGTGAAGCTATCTGGGGTCACCTCTGAGAAGACCAATGCTACCTCTATCTGAATTCTATCTGACTGCCTGTCACTACTTCCAGAAAGCTCCAGAACTGCTCAAAGAAATATCCAGCTATACCTTGATTTCAAGAATTCTAGGACTGTCCTAGAATATGAGAAAATAGCTAGATTTTGAAAAATGGAAATATTAGATTATCTTTTGCCTGGATGGTGCCCTGGTATTTGCCCCCTATCCATCATTACTTCAAAAATCCTCAAAACAGAATGTTCAGCATTGTTGGGTCATTATCCAAGGGCACAGTTTGTTGCTGGTGATAATTTATAGTTAGAGGCTACTGATGCAGATATAGCCTGGGAGAGGCCTCAGCCTTTGTTAGGATGACTGTTTCGAGAAAGCAGTTTTGTTGTATTGTCAGTGGTTTTTTGTTGTTGTTCTTTTGGTTTGCTTTGTTTTGCGTTGTATAGGCCCTCAGGATGGCCCCAGACCATGAGAAGATTTGTCTTGCCCATTAAAGCAGGGGTGGGGGCTGGAGGACAACAAAGCACTTAAAGAAGGGAATTACAAACTAGCATATGCAGTATACACAGAGGTCTTGAGAATAGAACCCATCAATAAAAAACCAAATGGAAACACTGCTATAACCAGGAGACAGTTAACTGCATGAATGCAATGAACCTGGGTGACACATCAAAGCCTACCTGAGAAGAACATGATGTTACACGGATACAGAAAAGATGAGGAAGCGATCCTGGATAATGAGAAAATACATCTGTCAGAGAAAAAACCCCAACAGAAGCAGCTCCTAAAAAAATATGCTATTGGAGCTTAGGGAGAACAAAGAGAGTACGGACACATTACAGTAAGATTCTAGGTGTAGACAAGAATGCCTCTGAAGATGAAATGCCTCTCAGAACAGAGCCTTAATGCGCCATCCAGATGGAAACTATGGGACCAGTGCTTAAGACAAGAAAGAAGAAATTCAAAGAAGTTAGTGAAGCCTTCACTATTCTTTCTAACCCCAAAGAAAAAAAAAACACTTGATATGACAGTAGGCAAGACCTGGAAATAGAGGGCATGAACATGGGTAATTTTGGTTCCATCATCTTCGAGGCATTCTTCACTGACTGGATGTGGGAGGGTAGGCAAGTGGGGGGTTGTTTGAAGCATTAGGTCCAGAGAGTTTCTTCAGTTTGGCTAAAATAAGGGAGAATAAAAACAAGCCATTCAGAGCCCAGAGAATGCACATGTGCTCATTTTTATTTTGAATATATACATAATTAGACTCATCCATTCATCATGTCTTCTTGTACTTAAAGCAATTTCATTTTCTCAGTTGGAAACCTCTATGTTTGTGAGTGGTGGTGGAGGAGAAGGATCTAGTACTGAAGATGGGGGCCTGGCAGGGAAAGAGGTGTAAAGGGGGGGAAGAAATATAAGAATTACTGTTTTATTGTTTACCTTTATATTAAGAAATTAAAAAATAAACAAAAAATGTTAGGTTAGGAGGAGTAAGTTTGAACAAGAGGTGGAAGGGCACAGTATTCATTATTATGATTCAGAGTTCAAGATCCCGTATTTGGAAACCTTCCTCACCTTCCCCCCTCTCCAGCTGTCTTCTCCTCTAAGTCTAACATTTATTAGTAAGTACACAAGATAGGATTTCAACCTGTCTTCTTAATTCCTAGTCCATCTCTCAATCAATAACACTTATTAAGTACTTAGATTATGTGTCAGAAACTGTACTAAGCTTTGGGGTTATAAAAAGAGGCAAAATACAGCTTTTTCTCCCATCCACTATATTTTCATTTTGGATAATTCTGTACTAACATCAATGCATTTGTGATCTCACTGATTTTAGTGATGCTTCAAGCAGATTTGTGGCATATCCTTCTCATCCTGGGCCTCCATAAATCCTCCTTAGCATATCTACCAAACGTTCCTGAGATCTTCCTCTGGGGATTTTAATATTTCATGAATACCATGAACATTAGTACTAAGTCCCTCAAAAAAAGGACTATCTCCCCTCTATATGGACATCCTCAGCTCTCAACACAGTGCTTGATATATACTAGGTGCTTAATAAATGCTTGATTACCAATATAACACATTCTATTATTCTTTGTTCTCATGACAGGCCCACTTCTCTTTTTGGTCATACTGAGCTTCTCTTTTTTTGCTCTGCTTTCTCTGTGTCATTGTTAATAAAATGCTCCATCCATCTTACAGCCATCATAATCTTCCCACTGTCCCTTGGCTCACTTGTAACCTTGATTCTTCTAAGATTATAACTTTCCATATGTAGCCCTACTGCTGGCCTCACATTCACAACCGCCACTTATATTGGCAAGTTGGGTCCCCAGAAGATAGCTGACTACTTCTTCCTTGAAGGTTTATCACAGGGTAACTCTGATAGGTTTGATTTTCTAATGCTATTGCTTTTAAGTCCCTGACCAATAAAATCAATAAATTGTTTGGCATCAACTCACTTTTACAAAAGGATATTTCCTGAGCAGGTATAAGAAGGACAGAAGTTACACCCCCCCAAATGTGAGGCATACTCTCCTCTCTGTATACACATAGTCCCTGAGCAGAGTGGGTACATACTTAAAATATTGAGGCACAAATTTAGGAAACGTGGAGGTAAAGGAGCAACCCAAGTCTGCTGACCCTGGGAGTCCTTGTAGCAGTCTTCCTCACTCAAAAGTTGCAAGGGAAAATAGCAAGAGATTATCTGGTCAAACCTTTTATGTGCCACTCCATTCCAGCATTTATATAGTCCCTACTATGAGCTATATACTGGGCTAAGTACTTTACAAATAATCTCATTTTATCCTCACAGCAACCTTGCAAGAAAGATACTAATATCGTCTCCATTTTACTGTTAAAGAAATTGAGACAAAGAGAGGTTAATTGACTCATCCAGGGTCACATAGCTAGTTAAGGTTCTGAGGCCAGATTTGAACTCAGGTCATCTTAACTCCAGACTCAGTATTCTAGCCACTATACCACTCAGCTGCCTTTACTGAGTCATCAGCCCTTCCGACTCTTCAACCAACCTGAAGATTTTTCATCCTTACAAAGTACTATCACTTCTGACTGTAACTGGCTTCCAAAATTCCGCTTGATGGGTTGACAGCAGGCTGAGAGTATTGGGCGTGACCTGTATAACCCACAAAGAAGGACAAATCTGCATGTACTCTGGGGTTTGGTCCCTCCCCTGCCAGATGTCTCATTTTGCAGCAGCCATATTGCATCATCATGGACCTATACTAAAAAGATGTTCTTTGGTGCCATTAAGCAGGCTTCAATCTTTTCTTTTTCTCCTATTCAATTATCAACCCAGCTCATTGGCTATTTTCAGGGCCAAGATATATCCACTGGTAGTCTAAATCGGAGGGGGTGAAACATGCAACCTACCACATGCAATCCTCCTGAGTGCTGCTGTAAAATGTAATTGGTGAACATTTAACAAAATAAATAAAAATACGATAAAATGTAGATAATGTCAATATGTGGTTTTTAGGAGTTGTTATGGAGCCCACAGTTTAGTGAGTATAAATAGTTGAGTAGTTCCTGTTTCTATTTGAGTTTGACATTACTGGAGTAAACCAATTTGTTTTCCTATTCATTGCATGTTAATTAATGCAATATGCATTCTTTATCCATCTCTCCCCTCACCCCCTCCCCCATAAGTGGTCACGGATCTGATTGAGATGATCCTCAAATTATTGTCCACAAACAGGAACATTGATTATGATAGTAACTAACACCTTCGGTGAGCTTATGTCTCCCTGTTTTAGATACTGATTGTCAGAGAATGGTCAAACCAATATATCTTTGTGACTAAATTTTGCAAAGAATCCTCTATGATCTTACCACATGCACAGAGAGACAACCTTATTTGTTATTTTGCTCTACCTATATATTTGACAAATTTGCCATTAGCTTTGAATCCATAGGACTTGAAAACAAAAAAAATAGGAAATGATGTAATAGAAGCAAGCATGTTTGGAGTGTTAAAAATGTCAGGAAACATGATGAAAACATGTGACTAATAATAATAAATCACCTTTATTAGAATATTAAGGTTTTGCTAGATAGCCACAGAACCATCCCTTACTTTCCATCCGTTATTGTTGAAAAAAGAAACTCCCACCTCATTGTACCAATATGGAGTGATCTTTTACCCAAGAAGCCCTTAAATGTTTTTAAGAAATGAAGAACCTGAATGGAAGAAAATAAAGTCCAAGGATTACAAGAGAGAAAAGGTGTCTATCAGAATAATTTTTCCCTTCTCTATTTTCCATATTCCAATATGAAATCCTTCAATCCCTTCTGACTTTCCACTTTATATCCTTTAGGATTATTGCTACATTTCTATTTACTTTTCACCGTAAAGCCAGAAAAGTACTCAATTTCATTCTGATTTTTCCACAAACATACTGTTTTTTATGATTGTTTCTTGATTTATTCATCCAATGAAAACTAAAACTCTGAAGTTCTTTTCAAAAATAGCATTTTATTCATTCTCCCTTATAGACACAATAGACTTGCTTGTCAGATTTAGTACTGGGAAAAAGGGTCCAGGGATATTCTACAAACAAATTGGATTTGGTAAACTACCTTGAGTTTACTTCAATAAGAATTAAAGCAGTGGCACTAAGTAATTCATTCTGCCACACTGTTGTTGTGCTGTTAAGTATTAGTGCTACCTTAAGACATATGCCCCAGTGGATGCTGTTTTTCGTCATTCCTGGAAGTACCATATTAGACAGGAGCCAGCAAGTGGAAGAATTAGTCTTGCTCTTCTTGATCCCAAAAGGCAAAACTTGTAGTAATTGATGGAGGTGTAAAGAGACAGATATAGGTTCAATGTAAAGAGAAACTTCTTAACAATGAAAATTATTTTAAAGTACAATTGTTGTTTATCATTCATTCTCAAAAAGGACAGATGATATCAGGAGGATGATGTCTTGACTTACAAGTAAACTGTATTTAAGTGAGGCAGGGCTGTGCAAAATTATCAGCCTCATTCTCTCCTCTAGGACCATCAGAGTATACTGGTAATACATAGATCAGGACAACCAGTGATGACCCCTGATGCAGCTTTGGGAGGTAGTGAGTTCCCCATCACCCATCTTCAAGCGATACCTGGATTGCTGGGTTTGTTGGAGAGGGGATTCTTATTAAAATACAGCTTGGACAAAATAAGCCCCTTCCTACTCTGAGATTCTGTGATTTTTGTGAGCTACCCAGAGTGGTCATCATCATGAGGTGAAGCCGACTGGCAATAATACAGGTATCATAAGAGGTTACAGAGTACCATTCCAGAAGGAGCACTTACTACCCATGCTTTTCATGATGACCAAATCTCACACCACAGATGAAGATGTTCTGAGGCAGGAATTCTTAACATGAGGTCAGTGAACTTGGTTTTTTTAAAAAATATTTTGGTGACTATTTCAATATTATTGGGTTCCTTTGTAATCTTGTGTATTATATTTTGTGTATTTAGAAATATTGTTTTCACCAGACTGCCATAGATCTAGGTTAATGACATTAAAAAGGTTAAGAACCTCTCTGCTAGGAACACTCAGGAGGAAGGTGACCCATTTAGATAGTATTCCACCTAAGATGATGGCAATTCACTTTTTAAAAAACATTTTAAAACTTTTAAATTTTTTCCTAATTACAATTAAAAATAATTTTAACATTCATATTTTTAAAAAATTTTGAGTTCCAAATTCTCTTCCTCCCTTACTTCCCTCCCCCCTCATTGGTAAGGCAGCAATTTGATATAGGTTATACATGTCAGTAACGTAAAACATATTTCCATATTAGTCATGTTGTAAAACAAAACAAAAATAAGCACAGGCCAAAAAACGGGAAAAATAAAGATTTTTAAAAAGTATATTTCTGTCTGCATTCAGACTCTGTTCTTTCTCTGGAGTTGGATAGCATTTTTCATCACAAGTCCTTACATATTGTCTTGGATCATTATATTGCTGAGAATTGCTAAGTCATTCAGAGTTGATCATCATACTATATTGCTGTTACTGTGTACAATGGTCTCTTGGTTCTGCTCACTTCACTTTGCATCAGTTCATGCAAGTCTTTTCAGGTTTTTCTGAAAGCATCCTGCTCATCATTTCTTATAGCACAATAGTATTCCACCACAATCATAAACCACAACTTGTTTAGCCAGTCCCCAATTGCTGGGCATCCCCTCAATTTCCAAATCTTTACCACTATTGAAAGAGCTGCTATGAATATTTTTGTACATATAGGTCCTTTTCATTTTTGTTTTTGACTTCTTTGGGATACAGACCTAGTAGTGGTATTGCTGGGTCAAAGGGTATGCATGGTTTTTATAGCCCTTTGGGTATAGTTCTAAATTACTCTTCAGAATGGTTGGATCAGTTCCACCAATTCCACCAACATGTATGAGTGTCTCAATTTTCCCACATCCCCTCCAACATTTGTCATTTTCTTTTCGGTCATATTAGCCAGTCTGTTAGGTGCTACCTCAAAATTATTTTAATTTGCATTTCTCTAATCAAAAGTGACTCAGAGCATTTTTTTATAAAACTATAGATAACTTTGATTACATTGTCTGAAACCTGCCTATTCATATCCTGTGACTATTTATCATTCGGGGAATAGCTCTTATTTTTATAAATTTGAATCAGTTCTCTATATATTTGAGAAATGAGGCCTTTATCAGAGAAACTCAGTAATTTCCTTTTGAGAAAGAGCCAGAACTAGTCAAATACTTACTTTAACCTCAGGCTTGGTGTTTGATTTGCCCCCACCTCAGCTTAGAGCACTCTACTTTTTAAAAAGCTGAACTCTAATAGATGGTGAAGTTGACATAGAATAGATGTTTCCAGGGTCTAATGAGTTCATACATAAACAAGGGAAAAAACCAACTATTGAAACATTTCCAAGAAAGACAGGTGTGCAAACGATTCCTGCTGAGAGTAGGTGTAATACTGTTTACATTACTGCTCTTGAACAGGGGTTTGCTTCCCTGTTTTCTGAAAGTAAATATACATATATTTTTAATATAGCTATATGAAATTTTAAGAGCAAGGGAGTCACCACCACCAAACCAGAATTCACAGACACTGACTCCATCAATCAGTTTTCACCCCTTTTTTTTCCTTTTGAATCAACAGTAGTTTGAGATGGAAATGCTATGTTTGTCACTTTCACATCAGCCTATTTGTAAGTTTAGGAAAGAATAGCAAATATTGGTGCCAAAAGACTACAACTTATTTTGATTGGTCAGCTTTTTCCAATGTCATTTTCAAGTGCAGAAACACAGGTCACCCAGTTTGATGCCTCCTTTGCTACTGACAACACTTTATTTGGCAGAGAAGGAAAAAAACAAACCCACACAGAGACATAAAGGGAAATTTCATTAGTTCACAGAATCATAGGATTTAGAGGTAGAAGGAATCTTAGACGATATCTATTCTAACTTCCTCATTTAACAGATGGGGGAGATGAAGTTCAGAAAGATGCTATGGTTTGTCCAAGGTCACAGAGATAGAAAGTAATGAAGCCAGTATTGGAAACCATCTATTTTGACTCCAAATCTAAATCTCTTTCCTAAGATTAGTATAAACTGAAGCTTTTTCCCCTTTCATGTGGGCTTAGAGATGGTTAGAAATTCATTTGTGGATTTAATTTGCATTAAGAGTCTGAGAAGTACAGATCAGGATTTGGAGTTAGAAGCCCAAGCATGCTTTTCCCTCCTTCTTTGAAATACCTTCTTTTTTTAGCTATGAATTCCTAAATGCGGGAGACACCTGATGTGGAAACACCCACCAGTGGTGCAGGTTGGCAGCTCACCATCTTGAGTTGCCTAAGTCATTGAGTGGTTAGGTGGTATGCCCAAGATCATACAGTTAGTATATGTCAGAGGCAGGACTCGAACCCAGGCCTTCATGATTTTATCAGCTTCCCAAGGTATCTGTAATCTAATATTGAAGTAAGGTAGCCTGTACAAGCAAGAGCATCTATCCTTCAAACTTCCTGACTGAAAATCAGAATGATTCATTACTGAGCTACTAAATCTATCTATTGATTAAGTATGAAGTACTAATATAATAAAAAAAAACAGGGAGCAGGGAAGGGGTGAGGAGCAAACATTTATTAAGCACTTACTGTGTGCTATGCACACTGTGTTAAGCAATTTACAAATATTATCACATTTGATCAGGACATTCATTCAAAATATAAGTGAATTAACTAAGAGAATAAACAGGTCTCAGCTACCAGTCACAACTGAAGTAGGCATTAGGTTATCATTCTAAATACTAGTTGGCAAAGTTATTCCAGGGCTCTGCAGTATAGACTCACTAAAGCAAAGAACAGTATCAGAGTTTCCAAATTCCCAAGTACAATCAGGGGCAAGTATTAGTCTCTGAAAAGTTCTTTTTTACCTAAGTCAGTCAGGTATTCCGATAGCTCCTGGTTTCACAAGACACTGTAAGAAAGCCAGCTTCATGAGGTCTCACACTGCAGAAGACCTATGTTTGAACTCCTAATGAGAGCATAACTGGATCACAGAATTTCAGAATTGGAAAGGATTTCAATGGTCATCTAGTTCAATATAGTCCAAAATAATTTCCATGACAATGTAGTTGAAAAATGGCAATATGGTCTAGTCTATGCTTGAAGACCTCCACTAAGGAGAGTAAAATCCACCCTCATTTGAGGCAGCCCATTCCTCTTCCTGATGACCATCTTCACTAAATCTCTTAGGAGCAGAGAATCATTTCCTTGTGTCTCAACCTTGACAGATGCAGTAGAAGGGAGGGGAACCAATTATTTTGTCATTTTAAAATGTTAGTTTACATGATTTAAAAGCATTGGGTTCAAGGCAAAGGATAATTGAGGGCCCATGATCAATAGCCCTTATAACATCATTAGAGACCTCCAACCATCACCTTGACTTCTGGTATTTCTTTTAAAGATACAAAATCTTTCAGCAATGACTACCAATGGAAAAAAAATTTTTTTTTGCTAGCAATGATGTGTTGTACTGTATATTAATTTACATTCCACATAGATTCAATTTTTGGTGAAGAAATGTCTATTGTGAACACTCATTCTGTAAAATATTTAGAATGTGAATTGCACAGAAAGGGGTTTAATGAATGCTTTTGGATGATGACGTTGGTCATGATTATGTAGAAACGGGAAGTTTAATCCCTATCCAAATGCCCATGAAAACACTTGCTGTTGATTTGATTTTAAGGCCTGAGTACAGAATAAAATATTGACTACTGGATGCCAGTTTTTGCCTAAACTAGCCAATCTAAGAGGTAGAATGGCTTATGGAGGTAGAGAGATAGGTCAATAGGTCAACAGAGAAGTATATAATTTACTAAACATCCTTAGCATTTGAGTTTTTGGTTTCTTAAACCCAATGCCTCAGGAAGTACCATACTGTAAAAACAAACCGGGAAGATCACAAAGAATTAATTGTGTACAGATTTGTAAACCATAATGTAAGGCCTGAACCTTAATTACATTGGCAAAGTCAATTATATATAATCGTGTTTCTCTTCCATGTGCTTGTATAATTTTAAAGTCTACTAAAGCTAGACGGTATGAAGCAAGCTCAGGCACATGGAAATCGTTTTCAAGGGAATATAAAGGAAACATCCCAGAGTCCCTAATTAAACAAAACTTTAAATTGCTTTTGTATGTTGATACCATTTCAACTACACACACGTAGGAATAAAAAATGCTTCCAAATCTAGTATCCATAAATTTTATACATTTATATCTTAAATCCATCAACATACCTTACATGGAATCATCCTTCACTGGAGTCTTACATCTCAGTGTAAAAATTTATCTTAGAACTAATTTCTGAAAAATCCAACAACTTGATTCAAATAAATTACAAACGCATATTGAACACTGGCTGTGTTTAAAAAAATATAATAGAGGTTGGGTATACAAAATAGCCTATACTTTCAAAAAGTTTACAATGTAATGGAAGGAAGAATAAGATCACAAATAACTCTGGTACAAGGGACAGAAGGGAAAAATTCACAGCATAGTTCCAGACTCTGAGGGAAAGATCAGTTTTGTTGGGGGTTGCAGGAAGTGTGTCAGAGATGAATTCCTGGAGGAGGTGGCATCTGTGTTTGACCTTGAAGGAAGGGAGGAACTTCATTACATTGAGATGAGTGAAGGAGTGGAGAGAGGTATCCATTGCATTAAATTATATAAGCTCTTCCTACACATAGATATTATAGACATTTAGCATATGGCAATGAATGGAATTGGTCAGACATAGAGCTTCAATTCATCTAATCATATAATCTTAAGATAACTTAGAGGTTTTCTAATACAATTCCCTTACTCAAAGGGAAAGAATTTGGAACACAAAGTTTTAAAGATGAATGTTAAAAATTGTTTTTACATGTAACTGGGGAAAAACAAAATACTAAAAAAAGGACACAGGAAAAGAATAAATGCTCAAATTTAAAAAAAATAGGAGGCAAATTAAGCAATTTTACATTTTAAAACTATGCATTTATGATATTTATTAAAAATAAAATAAATGTGTTTGCCTTAGGGGGGAAAACAATTCTCTTCAGTACATAAATCCCCAGCACAATATCCTAGGGGAAAATGCTATTCAGCTTTTGCTCCAGGGAACGAATATCATAAAACAACATATTATGTTTTGGGGCAACTTTAACTATTGCGAAGGAAGTCTTTTATATGAAATCAAAATCAGTCTCCTTATAAATGATAGCCCTCTTTCCTGGCCCTCAGTTTCCAAATCTGTAAAAAATGAAGGCTTTAAATTATATTATTTCTTAGACCCAGCTCAAAAGATCTATGATTCAGGCTCATTCAGATATTTAAAGACAGGTATGTCTAAACTAAGACCTTCTGGGGTTTCTTCAAATCTTCTTTATATGACAAGGTTTTAAATACCCTTACTCCTGGTCATTTTCTAGTTTGTTAGTGGCTCTCTTAAATATCTAGTACTCAGAACTAAATACAATACTTTAACTGTAGTCTGATTAGTATGAATAAGTAGGACTATTGCCTCTCTTCTAGACATCTCTTCTGATGCCCAAGATTGTATTATTTTGACTCATATTGAACTTTTTTGTCTACTAATAACACAAACTACGTTTACTACATCTTGTACTTATGTAATTTACCTTTTAGACCAAAGTGAAGGACTTTACCATTACTCTTTTAAAATTTTTTTAAGTTTTAAAAATATTTCCCTAAAGTCTATTGTACATATCTGATTATGCCTTGTGCTCCTTTCTTTGCCTCTTTCAAACTCTAAAGTGACATGGTCACTTTCTCCCAGAGTTCTTTTCACTTGCATTCCACCAAATAGTTCTTCTCTTTGTTCAGAATAAAGTCCAGAGTAGTACTGGCTCAAGATACTGCTTCTTCCTTCTGTGTGGAATATATATATATATGAGTGTATGTGTGTATGTGTGTATGTATGTATGTATATATATGTATATATATATATATATATATATACACGTATGTGTATTATATAGTTGTTTTAAACAAGGCAACTTACGTATTATCAGATGTTTTAGTTTTTACTTCATTTGTAGATTCCCATGCAAGGGTATATTTTTTTATGTAAAGTCCCTTCTATAAAATATGCTTGTTTCAAACAAGTCATAGCTCTCATCGTCATATTCCAGTTCTGTGTATTACAGCCTACCAAATCTCAGCCTAAGAATTTTAGACATTTCATGATATATTGTTTTGGTACCTTAGAGTCATATTTACCTTGCTAAGGAGAAACACATAGCTGGTTTCAATGCCATCTTCTCAAAACTTCTCAAAAATGGACAAAGAGTCATTGTGACCAATCCTTGATGGATCCAGAAAGGGCAGCTAGAATGAATGGTCTAGTGGGAAAGAATACTTGATTTGGAGCCCAAAGACATAAGCTGAAACCCAACATCTGCCTTCTAAGACTATACAGGCTTGGAGAAGTCACTTAACATCTTTGAGACTTTACATTGCTTACTCAATGCATCGATGTATCCATAACTTCACTAGTGTGGAGATTCATGATTTCGTTGCTGATCACTGCCCATCCAACATCTTTGCATCATTAAACCTTTCAAAATGGATCTACTTCCTCCCTAAAGAGACCTTCCTTTATTTATACCAGTGTGGAGCTTACACTATCCATCTGTTATCCTTCATTCTCACCAATGACTAGACTATCTTCTTTTCTGCCATCTGTATCCT
Organism: Pseudochirops cupreus; assembly: GCA_028627135.1. Classification (NCBI taxonomy): domain Eukaryota; kingdom Metazoa; phylum Chordata; class Mammalia; order Diprotodontia; family Pseudocheiridae; genus Pseudochirops; species Pseudochirops cupreus. The sequence continues at coordinate 313,315,404 of CM053584.1, read as the reverse complement.
TGATACAGATTGATATGGTCAAATGTCAGAGCACTTTGTTTTAATTCCTACTTCTAAAGTTTATTATTTGTATGACCTTGAGCAAGTTACCTAACCTCCCTAGGATTCATTTTCTCATCTGTAAAATGAGAGGATTTGACTAGAATAGGTCCCTTCCAGCTCTAAATTTATATTTTTATATCTTTTGTGCCACTTTCGCCATGCAATTCATCATTGATAAAATACTCTAGCCTACTTATACTTACCATATATCTCTACATTGACTTTTGGGTGATCTGTGCTTTAGAGTTTTCTGAGATTTGGGGGTTAAATTATTAGTAGGCATATGACATCATTGAGAGAATAGTGGAATTATAAAGACATGTTTTTGTTTTTTTTGTGGCCAGTCATAGTCTGGCATCACTGCAAATGCTGTACAATTTTCTGAATATGATTCAGCTTACTGCTCACTGCTGGGCCCATTTATTAAGTGTCTACTGTGTGTCAAGCTCCCTACTAAGCACTGGATCTGGCGCATCATCCATTTGTAGCCCCTGCCCAACATGGGTGTAAGTGTAGGTAGATAGAGATACAGACTAATGTAGACTAATTCTGGGATTTAACTGTCCAAATCTAATGACATGGCAGCATTTGGCTAATATGTGTTCTTTATATACTTTTTTTCCTGTATGGATGGTTAGGTCAATTTTTTGGAATGGCCATGGATTTTATTGAGGAAGTTTTATAGTGTTTTTGGGCTCCATGAAATTAGTAGAATGTCATCCTCAAACAGGAGCATCCATAGACCCATGACATCGATAGGAAATCCTTCTTTTATTTGGACTTTTTGCATGATCTCATTCATGAAACTGGCAAATACATCATGTGACCAAATGTCTTCTTATTTTCTACCTTGTTGGATTGATGGATATTCACAATATCATTGAGCAATATGACCTGGTGATTACATTTTTTCATGGGATCCTATATGACCTTAACATATTTTTATTCTAAAATTGTGATTCCATCATTTCTTTATTTAAAAAAATATTTTTTTGCTTTTTTTTGGAGGGGCAATTGGAGTTAAGTGACTTGCTCAAGGTCACACAACTAGTAATGTTAAGCGTCTGAGGTCAGATTTGAACTCAGGTCCTCCTGACTCCAGGGCTGGTACTCTATTTGCTGTGCCACCTAGACACCCCAATTTCATCATTTCTTAATGAAGAAAATCCCTCTACCAGTTGAGATAGGTGACTAATGAAACATATAATCTGAAAGAGTTATCTAAGATGACTGAGAGGTTAAGTGACCTCCCTAGGGACATATAGCAAGTATGTGTCAGAGAGGGGACTTGAACCCAGCTCCTCCCTACACCAAATTTACTCTCCATGATTTTAAAATATTCATAGGAATTTTTTTTGAGGAGAGATCAGTACTGATCTGTGAGATCAGTACTGGAATTTTATATACTTTATACAACTTAATTAACTACATGACTGTGAAAATATGATCTGCTATAGAAAATTATCAATGGAAATGGTTTCTTTTTATATTTTCATCCAGGATAACCACAGGAGGTGAATATTTCTGTCTCATAAACATTTTATAGAGATAATAAAGTAAACATATGGATTGGTGGCTGCTAATGTCTTGGTGTTCACCTATTTTTGACACTGCTTGATCTTTTTCATTCTTTTAGAGCCTTCCCCTTTTTGAAAGATCTTGAAGATTCATTCCTAACTGCCTTTAAAATCGCCTTACCTTGAGCATAGACTTCTTCTGTATTTGGTCAGCCATTCTTCTCAGCTTCAACTTTGGAAGTGTCATTTCTACTTCTATATCAGGGACTGAAGTGGAAGATTCCAAACAGTCATTCTACTGTATCCACTGATGAGACTATATGACCAAAAAAATACGTGCAGCAGATGTCAGGTCTGCCATATCTCATGTCCATTTTAGTTTTCCCTTCCACTTTCAGCCAAGAATAGTCTCATGCTAATGGCTCATTCTCCCTTCAACTATATTTTACTGTTTTTCCACAAAATGCCGTTCATAATTTTCCATCATCCTTTCCTATGATATTTTGCAAATGAGCTTGTACTTTAAACTGGTGTTATTTTGGTTGCAGTACCTTTCCATTTCACAAAGAGATAAAATATTTGCAAGCTATAATGGTTTCCAAGACCTTTGCTTCCTTGCTTATCCTACTTCTCTACATAGATTGTTGTCAGTGATAACAGCAAGCATGTATTAAATACCTACTATGAGTCAGTCATTGTGTTATGTGTTAGGGACACAAAGAAAGGCCAAAATAGGGTCTCTTTCCTCAAAGAGCTCTTGTTCTAATGGAAGAGATAAACAATATACATACTACATGTATGTGTGTGTGTATATATGTATATTTATATACATATACACACACACACATATATATATGTATATGTATACAGTATAAATGGGAGATAAGCTCAAAGATACACACTAATATTGAAGTGGGGTTTTAGCTGAAACTTGAAGAAGGCCAGGGCATGTAGCAGGCACTGGAGATAGTCCCAGGCATGGGGGAAAGCAAATGAAATTGTCATTGCTTTTGTCTATTTCCTCTTTATGGGGGCCATTTAAACATGTTGAGTTGGAGGGGCTGTAATAATATACAACTTTTTTTTGTTCTTTCTCTTAATTTCTATTGATTTTGACCTTTGATGAAGCCAAAGTTTTAATTGGGAACTTTCCTCCTTCACCTTCTATTTTCTGTTTAAAACTTATTTGATTAGATTGGCAAATGTCTACGTAAAGAGATATTTTTTCTAGGCCTCATGAATATTTTGTCACTTGCCAAAAATCTATAGTTAGCTTTTAAAAAAACAAATCCTATTCTTTGCCACATTTTCTGCAACCAGATGTTCTCTACCTATATCATCCTCCTCCTTGTAATATTTCAAACTTCAGTTGAAAGAGGAGATGAAAGATTCACATGTATGTACTCCCAAGACGTTCAGTTGCCTTCCCAATACTTCCTATTCAGTTTTCAGCTTTCTTTTGGAGGTATCATTAATCTTCATGTTAATTGTCAGAAAGGGCTGGTGATTGGTGAATTTGATATGATGGGAAGTTCTCCATCACAACTCAGATACATACCCCTCAAATATTTCATGCCTCTCACGTGGCCATGTCAACTTTTTATATGGCCAGCTCCATACCCTTCAACAAATTGTAACCGTCTACCAATGTCTGTCTTCCTCTTGAAAGCTGATGTCTTTTATTATTTTGTTCACCTCAGTATAGTGCTTCTTCAGAAAGGTTGAAGATTAATCTCTCAATTTTTGGTTTAATAACTCCATCTCCCATTTTCTTGGATTTATATTAGTTGTTGCTCATGGCTCTTTCTCTTTCTCTTCATGCTCTTTCTCTTCACCCGTATCACCTAGCCTACCTGGCTTCCTTTAAGACTCAGCTCATTTCCTACCTTCCTTCCCCTCACTCCCCAATCCTTTTCCTATGAGATTATTTATTCATTTATATTATTATTATTATCATATTATCCATTTATATATTATCATGTTATATCATATTACATTCATTATATTATATTATATTATCCATTATATTTATCCATATCGATTATCCATTTACCATATACTCAATAAATATATTCAATAAAGTTTCCTCTTACCTCTAAGATCAAGTATAAAATCCTCTGTTTGGTCTTTAAAGGCAGAGAGACAGGAGATCTAATGTTGTAAATGGGGAACAATTAGTAGGTCACTTTGGTTGGAATATAGAGTATTTGAGGAGGAATAATAATCAGTCTGGAAAGATAGAATAAAGTCAGATTATGAATGGATTTTAAAAACCAAACATTTTTTTTTATCCTAGAGACAACAGTGAGCTACTAAAATTTCTTGAACAGGGGAGTGACATGATCAGAGCTATGTTTGGTTAGACCATATCTATATGAATTAATGAATCTTACGATGTTCCACATAACATGATTTCATATATAATAAATATATCATGAAAGACAGAATAATGTGCTAGGCAAAGCACAAGACCTAGATGTGGAACCATGGATCATTCACTTAATGTCTCTGAATTTTAGGTCCTTTGTGTATAAAATAGAAATAATAATGTTTGTACTACCCATCTTCCAAAGTTATTTTGAAAACAAATCCCTTTGTGAATCTTAAAGTGATGCACAAATGTAAGTTGTTATGTTTACTGAAGGTTTCAATCAGATTTAATGTGTCTGCTATGTCTTTCTGATATCTTTCACTAAGAAGGACCTTTAAAGATTCAAGTCAAGGCAGACTCACTGTCAGACTAGTGGAAACAAATTTGTTGATTTTCTCTTGGCTTAATGTAACCATGGAAAGGACTGAAATAGGATGTGCTCAGTAAATAATTGTAGGCTTGTTCCCCTGCCCCACCACCTTCCATTATGAACATTTAAAAACAAACAGACCCAGCCTGAAGGCATTGCATTAGGGCAAGGGAAACTCCTGTGACACAAAGATAAGACAGAAAGCTGACAGAATGGATGATAGAATCAAGATTCAAAATAATCTCCACAGGCCAGAGCAGTAGGTCAAAACCAATAAGATGAAATATAGGGATAAATGTAAAGTTCTTGACTTAGGTTCAAGATACCAGTTGTCCAAGTAAAGTCAGGGAGACCTTACCTGAGAGCAATTTATTCATAAAATCCCAAGGGGTTTTATATGACCACAAGCCCAGTTTGAGCCATCATCCTGACATGGATGCTAAGACAGTTAATACAGTTTTGTGCTGTAGTAATAGAAGTATAGTAAATAGACAAAGAAAGATAATAGTTCTATTGTACTCAGGGTTGGTCATATTAAATATAATGTTCAGTTCTGGGAATCATAGTTTAAGAGTGAAATTGACAAGTTAGCATATGTTCAGAGAAGAGTGACCAGTGTGTTTAGGGATCTAAAAAATATAAGGAATATTTTAAGCAACTGGGGGTTTTTAGTTTTGAGAAGATTGACAATCAATGACTGAGTAAAATTCATCTGTCTTCAAACATTTTACAGATCAGTATGTAGAAGAGGACACAGAAATTATCACTGTTGCTCCAAAGGACAGAACAGAAGTCCATCAATGGGTGACAGTTACAAAAAAAGCATTGTTTGCTTAATACAAGGAAGAGTTTTCTAATAATTTGATGTATTCAACAATGGAAGGAGTACCCACTCAACAGAGTTGGATCTTTAAAGAATCATGTACAGGGTGGGAGGCTGAACTGGATGATTTCTAAGGACCACCAATTCCAGGGAGTTATTAATCTAGGAAATAAGAAGTCACAGTAATGACTATTCATTCAAGAAAAAAATAAATAATCTTGTATATTTTTACTGCACACTTTTTACGTGTATCTTTTTAGGGAAAATTGGACTGTGAAGTGGCCTATAAGCCCAAAGAGTTTGTAGATCTTTGACACAGACAAAGTATTCTTTGCTGCTTTCTTTATTCAGGCATCCATAGACCTCTGCATTCTGTATAACTTGTAACTTTCTATAAGTCTTCTTTATTAGGACTTAAGAAAATAACACATTTATGTGCCACTTAGAGAGGTGGTAATAGTATTCAGTTGGGTGTCTAAGCAGTGGTGAAGTAATTAGATGTATTTACCCTCCCTCCGCTCCTATACAAAGTTGAGAAGAAAAAACCTTAAGGAATCTGGATTACCTCCTGTACAATACCTATCCTGATCTCCACTATTGCTAGTGTCCTCCTTGTTGGAAATTACTTCGTATTTTTAGATAGAAAGAAAGAAAGAAAGGGAGGAAGGAAGGAAGAAAAAAGACAGAAAGAAAGAGAGAAAGAAAAAGAAATATTCTATATACATACACACGTATATATACACACACATGTGAAGAATGCATACTGGTAAGAGGATGACATACAGTTAGATGGAGTTACACACACACACATATACATATATAAATACACATATACACATGTGTATATCTATACTATATATGAATATATGTGTATATATTCAAGAATTTTCCCAGACTGTTACGTGTGCATGTATTACATCCATTTAACCCCTATTAATTGCATGGCATCATCTATCTGGTCAACACACATTCTTCATATACTACTTTTTGCATTACATGAATGTGTGTGTATACGTATATGTAATTCTAGAATTCTAGATACAGTTAACTCTGAGAAGCTGAAGTTTTAATACCGTTGTTCCTGAGCCCCACTAGTGTGTTCTCCAATAGCAATCACCCAGTTGACTCCATTAGCTTTTAGGAAAGGCATTTACTGAGAAAGTATAGCAAAAACAATTGGTATAAAACCTACCCCAGACCTGAGGGAAACTTTCTCACAAATACATACGTCTTTAGAATGAAGGAGAATAGTGGCCACAAACTTACAACACAAAGATTGTGAAGCTCATGTGTAGAGAACACCTGTTGTCCCTTATGCTAGATGTGGGGTGTACTGTCCCATAAATATACCCAGGGTTCAGTGGAGTACTGGCTTTAAAGTATGATGGTAGTGATACATTCATGTAGAGAATATGTGTTGCAAAGAATACATCCTGGAAGTCTTTTATTACCTTCATTGAGTTGTCAATGGAATTCTCCTTAGTTGTAGGGTAAGTTCACTACTGGGCTCTGAGGGTCAGTGCATTTCTAGAGCCCATACCCAATACTTTGCTCTGCCATGAGGGGCCATACCGTCTGAAACTGTTGCCATCCGTGGGTGACTGTCTTTAACATCCCTCTGTATCTAATTCTACTTCTGTTGGCTACTGTCACTTTGCTGGCTACTAATACTGACTCTAATCACTAGTGGTACCTCTCATGGGACCTTTGAATTTCTCAAAATCATAAGGTCACTAGGAGATCTGTTTAATCATTTTCTCAGGGAAGCAAAAACATAGAGACAGAGGAGGCCGTGTCTTCATAACTTCTGTTGGCCAAGTAGGTGACAGGGAAGTAACTCATCCCCCACTCAACTCTTGGGAAGCTACTCACACTAGTGCTCCCTCATTTGTAGCTTCTGAGGAAACAGAGTAGTGAAAAGGCAGGTCACCCCTTTTGTTTACCTCCTTAGTTTCTGCTTAGTAGCACCTGAGTGACCATTTCTTCCATCTATAACAACCAATTAGATGGCTTTTTGTCATCACACAGTGCAAGGCCCTCAGTCATGCATGGCCAAAAATCAGTTTCCCAAACTTTCTACAAAGTCATTTGGACTGAAACTAGGCAGGGAATATTTGTACGTGCTCCAAAGACTAGCCCCAGTATAGACTATTCCACCCAAGTTACAAATGAATGAAGAATATTTGTTTCTGCTAGTGGATGGCTTGCTTTTCAGTCTGAGGTTGATGGAAGCTCCCTTATTAACTATCAAAATGCCTGACCTGAAGGAGACACCATATGTGTACTGTTGTTCAGGCAGAGGCACTTCAAATTTTAATGGCAAGAGGGCATGCTGACTCCTGTGATTTTCTAGGCACAGTAAAAGATGATTATAACTCCTGATGTTGTGTGGGTGTCATGAAGCAATCAGAAGATTATAGCTTCCTTTGACAGGTGGCCATCATGTTTCATCAGTCAAAAAGAGATTCTTGCTGAATCATCAAAATATTTCTCCTTTCAGTTCCAATCATACCTATTTTTGAAGTCAAGTCTTAGGATAGTAGCATCATAGATTTAGAGATGGAATGGTTCTTCAAGGTTATTGATTCTTGCCTCCTCATTTGACAGATAAAGAAACTGAGTCCCATGGAGGTAAAATAACTTGCCTGGGGTAACATCACTAGTAAACATCTGGAATGGGATTTGAACCCAGACATTCCTGACTCTAACTCTAGTGCACTATCCACTACACCATGCTACCTCTAGTGATGTCGTCTTCATCTGAGGATACAGATTTAGTCTCACAATTCTAAAATGCAATACTTTTTCCAAAGAGAAAACAGCTATAAGTCATCCATACACATTGTTTTTGGATGTCTATTCTTTCTTATCCTTCTCCCCCCACATTTTCACATAAATGTCATGAGATATAATAAGTATCTCAGGAAATTTAGACCTAGCTGGTCTGTCAAAACGTGTTTATAGTCAGTCCCTAAGCATTTATTAAGCACTTACTAAGTGCCAGGAACTGTGCTAAGCACTGGGGATACAACTATACAGAAAAACAAAGATAGTTCCCACCCTCTAAAAGCTTATGATATAATGAGGGAGAATAATACACAAAAGGAAGCTGAAAAGAGGGCTGAAGGGTGACAGAGAGTCCAAAGAAGTCCAAAAGCATCTTAGCTAGGGGGAAATGGGGAGAAAGCTGTGCTGAGTTTCCTCTTTAAATAGAAGCTCTGAGGCCTATGGACCTACTCTCCAATCAGAAAGTCCAGTCAGAGGGGCTGAGGGTACTGAAGTGCTGAGAATGAGATACTAGTAAGCATTTCTCCTATGTGTGGGTATTTCACTTGTATGACTTCCTACCAACTAGGAAAGATATTTTAAAAAAAGATCATTGAAAGCTTAACTCTAACCTCTGGGGTCCATCTTGTAATATCCATCAATGATTTGCTGTGTTCCTAATTAGTAATGGAGATTAGTGTGTAATGAGTTTCGGGGTAAAGGACTATGTTAAATCAATGCTTATCTTTAGTTGCCCTCAGATTTCCTGTATAAAAGTGAGGAGTAGAGTACAGGTAGGCCTACCTATTATAATTAATTACGTTCCTTGAAACTACATCATTAAGTGGAGTATCAAAAACTAGATTGAGAATGTGTTGAGGTGTTCTGTGCAAATACATCATATCACAAGTGAAATCAATCAAATGAGCAGAGGAAAGTGGCTAGAAATGAGGTGAAGGATTTCATTACTCTAATATTCTATTCATGGCCTCACTGATGTCAGTTTTCCCCAGTGATGAAGATAATATCTTGTAGGATTCTTGTCTATTTTCCCCAATTGTACAACCAGTTATTCAATAAGAATTATCAAGTGCCCAATATGTGTTGGAAATACAAAGTCCCGGGGAAACAAAGAGAGGCAAAACCCATCCCTTCTCTCAAGGAGCTTATCTCTAATGGAGGAGACCATACGCAACAGCCATGTACAAACAGGATAAATACAGGATAAACTGGGGATAATCTCAGAGGGAAGGTACTGGCATCAAAGGGGAAAAGCTTCTTGCAGAAGGTGGAATTTTAGCAGAGACCTGACAAGCCGGCAAGTAGAGGTGAGGAGAGGAAGCATTCTAGGAATGAGCGACAGCCAGTGAAAATGAATGGAATTAAACTTAATAGAAGATTCAACATATAAGAACCAAGAGGAATAAGAGGCATATAACAAAGACAATATAAGGGGCCCATAAGGACAGACTGTTTACTTCTTATATATGTAAAATGTAAAATGAATGTCTAAGATTCTTATCAATAATCGGGTAGTTTATAAGAAAGATTGGGGTAAACCTGAGAATGATATGAATTTAAAAAGTAAAACCATTTAGGAACAGCTTGAAAGAGAAATTATTTAAGGTGCAAAAGGAAGAATTGATACAGAGGAATTAGATGGGAGAGGTGGGTGGGTAGTTCTGATAACCTACTTTCATCGAGAATGGGTTTAGGAGGGAACAATACATATATATTTAGAAGAGCATAGAAATTTTCTAAATTCAGAAAAATAAAAAAGTAGGGGCATAGGGAGAGGGGAGAGGACGTGGGAGGAATCTTTAGAGAGGAGAGTGAGGAAATAGGTAAAATAGGGGTATAGAAGGGTGTTTAGATTTATGGGATTGGGAGGATAGGGGAGGGACCCTTGGAGGGGAATAGGCAAGTCATAGGAGGGCAAGGCAGCGGGTAGAAGTAAAGTAGAGAAGGCAGAAGGGATAGAAAACAAGAGATATGCACATACATAAAAACAAAGATCAAGAGTAGAATAGGTTTGGGAAAGTATATGTCTATATGTGTATGTATGTATGTATACATGTATCTATATATCTATAACTATAGAGAAATATCTAAACTTTATTGTAGCCTTCTGGGGGGAGATCAGGGGGAGGGGAAAAAAGAACAAAGTAAGCACAGGAGAGAACAAAAGAAAACTCACAAGGAATCAAAGAAAAGATGGACAGTTCTCAACACGAATGTTATTTATCATACAGGCTTTCTTGGAATGAAAATCTATTGTTACATATTTTGAATTCTCTCTTAGGTTCTGTGATGCTCACGACATGCTTTTTTTCTAGCTTTATATTTAAGTTCCAGTATTTAAGTTTATGATATATTTCTGTTTCTTTTCTCTATTCTATATTTGTGTTCTGGCCTTTGAGTCTAAAATAAAATTTTGAAAAAAAGAAAAAAAAGGAAATGAATAGAATCAATAGATGGAGTGTTTGGTGTGAGGAACACCAAGGAGGGGCAGGTAGGTGGTGCAGTGAATAGAACACGAGCCTTGGAGTCAGGAGGACCTGAGTTCAAATCTGACCTCAGATACTTATTAGCTGTGTGACCCTGGGCAAGTCACTTAACCCCAATTGCCTAAAAAAAAAAAATTAAAGAAGGACCGTAAGGAGACCAGTGTCATTGAATCAGAGTCTGTTGAAAGGAGTAAAGTATAAGGACATTGGAAAGCTAGAACACAGAGGTTCCAGTCAATCTGCACAGGGCTTTCTTTGCTTTCTCTTTCAGTCATATGGATACCAAAAAAGTATGCAGCTGTCTACTGGTTATCCCTTGCTCTCATTACATAACCGTACATTCATTTATCCTTTACATTAGGTCAAGTAGGCAGAGTAGCAAACAGCAGAGGCCATTTGATTCTAACAGAGATGCATTTAAATGTATAGCCACCACCAACATTCTCATGACTATATTGATTAGTTTATAGATAATAATCTCTCCAGGTGTTTGGATCCTCATACTTATCTAAACATCTAAAACGTTCTTTTTGATACACTGCTCTATTTGGTGTTTAAGGAAAGATGCGTTCCTCCCTTATTGTCACTATTATTGACATCATTTTAAACAGCTGTGCCTTGAAGAGAAATAGTTCACAGTACATTGAGTTTTCCATGAGACATTACTTACAGGTTTCTTGAAAGACAGGTCAGTCCCACTGAACAGGAGCCATTTTAGTCTGTTATATGTAGGCTCTACCCCCAAACTGACTGCATTTCTGGGTTCCAAGGCTTGGATGGAAACAGGGAAAAAGATATCTGCCACCCGAAAAAGCATGAAAACCATTGTTAAAGAATCTCAAATACAGAGTTAAAAATGAGTTATTTCTGCTAAAAAAAAAAGGAAATCTTCCAGAAGAACAAGATCTTTGTAAACAATTGTTAATGTGACACTGACCAGAATAAAGTGGTTCTTTCAATCCAATCTGATAAACATTTATGAAGCCCTTCCAATGTACAAGGCTCAATTGTCCTAGGTGCTCAGTATACAAAGACAAATGAAAATTTCTGTCCTCAAGGACTTTACATTGTATTGGAGAATACAACATAAAAATACATAAGTAGATCCCTTATAATTTAAAGAGGAAGGAGAAAGTATTAATAAATTCAATGGAAGACCTTTAGGAGAGCCCTCAAGAAAATGGAGAGAAATCCAGCTGTTTCCAGACAGAGCTGATATTATGGCCGAATCTTGAAGAAATGTACCTTTATTTGGAAGTAAGGTAACAGAAAGGAAATTAAAGGCAAAAAAACATATGTTATTATTTTTATCTTCATGGATGGTAATATACAAAGTTTTCTAGCAGATCCTTAAAAAAAAAAAAGAAAAGAAAAAGTGATTCAAGAAAATATAATGCCAGAGACTGATACTGGATAGGATCTTGGATTTGGAATCCAGAAGGCCTGGGTTCAAAATCCTGCCTCAGACACTTACCAGCTGTGTGACCTTTGGCAAGTCACTTAACCTCTCTGTGCTTTGACTTCCTTATCTGTAAAATGAGGGGGTTGGACTCAGTGGCTTCTAAGGCCCCTTCCAGCTCTAGATCTGTGGTCCTATATCCAGTGACATAGAGGTGAATGTTGTAAATGTCATTTTAGTCATTTTCAATTTTTTCTGACTCTTCATGACCCCTTTTGGGGTATCTTGGCAAAGATACTGGAATGGTTTGCCATGTCCTCCTCTAGCTCATTTTACAGATAAGGACTGAGGCAGACAGGGTTAAATGACTTGCCCAAGGTCACATAGCTAGTAGTCTGAACCAAATTTGAACTCAGATCTTCCTGATTCTAGGTCTGACACTCTATCTACTATACTATCTAGAGTTCTAATGTTGTTAATACACTATCCAAAGATTTCCATTAGCTTTAAAAAACAAACAAACAATCAAAATCAGGGCACAAACAGGTTCTAAGTCAATCAACAAGCCTTTATTAACATCTACCGTGTGCCTGGCCCCATGTTAAGTGCTGGGGACACACCCACAAAACTTCTGATTGTCATGCTCACTATTGATTTACTCAGGTCTGCATATAATCCTATTGGTAGAGAAACTGCCGAAGACCATTACTCACCAAGGAAAAGTGATGGAATCAATATTGGTTTTAACCAGCTGAAATGTTTCCTGTGATTTTTTTAAAGTTTTCCTCATTTGTCAGACTATTCTTTAGGTGTTACTAATTTCTTCTATTAAATGTGGGCCAATAAATGCCTACAAAACATTATTCTGATTTCACTTTCGTACGCTGTGTTTTCCTTTTCACATGATGAAAAAGAAAGTATGATTCTTTTTAGGTGATAAGCTCCGGGTCAGACATTTTAGACCAGTGATTTACTCATTTGAAAGTAAGGGTTCTCATTTACTAAATTGGGCTAATTTCTTTTTTTTTAATTTAATTTATTTTCTTGTTTACATCACTCATTTCCACAAGATTTTGAGTTACAAATTTTCTCCCCATCTTTTCCCTACCCACCCCAAAACAGTCATCCCGTTCTATGGTCCCTCCCCCAATCTGCTCTCTCCTATTTCCTCCCCCATTGCCCCTCTGACTTTCCGGTAAGGCAGGATGGGTCTCCCTACCCCAGTGCCTGTATATCCTAATTAAATTGGGCTAATTTCTTTAGGAATTACTTTATTCCAAAAAGCAAACTGGTATTTTATCTCTGTGGCATCCCAGACTGCCTCCCAATGATCACCTGCCATTTACGTGGGTTCAGCTGTAAAAAGTACATATGGTATAGTCATTACAGCCTGCTAGGAGAGACTCCTCTTTAGTTTGGCAAATACATTTGCTGCCTTCAGCAGAGAGCATAGTAATAAAACTAGGGAAATTCTCTTAATCAGCTAATTTGACTTACAGCTGGGATGCCTGATAAAATGACTGGGTAGCAAATGCCCAGTGTGTAAAGAAAGTGGTTCATGTTTGCTAAAAATTACCTCCACACTCTTCAGGAACAGCAGTTTTTGCAATTTCCGTTTTGGCTGGCCCTCCTGAACACTGTCTCTGGATTCAGACTTGGAAAACTTAGAGCCTTCCCATGCCAGTCTAACATGTTATTCACCATGTGGTAGAACTAGAATGACAACGTCCATTCTAACATTTCCCGTATGTAAATGCAGTAATACAATATACGTTAGCTTGATTTTATTATTTGATGTAATTATAGCCTCCCAGGGTGTTTATTATTCTTAAACATTAATAAAACTGATCTCAGCTGAGTTGACAGCATCGAGCTTTATAAGGCCAGTTTATAAAGCAAACCGAAGGACTACTTCCTTATAACACCATGCTGACCTTTTACTATTACCATGGATTTCCACTAAATGATCATATGTCAAGTTTATTTATAATCTATCTGCATGTATGTGCATGAGTGTTCATCTGTAGATAAGTGCAGGTGTCTATGAATACATAGTCCATCCCAGCTAAGTAGACAGGATAATCTGTCTGCTTAAGGATCATGGGTTTCAGAGCTGGAAGGGACCTGAGGCATCATCTACCCTCTCATTGACACATGAGGGAAAGTAACTTAACTTGTTTAGCTTTCCAGTAAACATCAATGAAAACCTTGAAGACAAATATGTACCTGTCTATATAAATAATGAACAAATTTATTACAAATTTAAATAATTCCATATTCATTGCCTTTGTGAGTGACATATAAAATGCAAATAAGCAGCATTTGAAAGAATGTTCAATTTGTAGTTGGTTTCTCTGGTACAGTAAGTAGGCAGCATAGCAGGCTAGGAAAAATCTTTGTCTTAGAGTGAAAAGACCTGGGTTCAAATCCTGGTTATGGAACATACTAATTCTGTGATCCTGGACAAGTGATTTATCCCCTCCGAGCCTCAGTTTCCTCATCTATTGTTGTTTAATCATGTCCAACTCTTCATGACCCTACTTGGGTGTAGTTATAAATGAAATTAAAGCTCTGGAGGAAAAATAAATTAGAAGGAAAATAAGTAGCTTAGAGGGAAGGGGGAAAATAAGTTCCCAAGTAGTGAATTCCCTGGGGAGAAAAGAAAGAATGGAGCAAACTGAACTCGATGATTCCACTGACTTCAGGAAATACTAGAACAAAGTCAAAAGTCTAGGAAAAAATGAAGAAAATATAAGGTATATACTATTAAAAACAACTTACCTAAAAAAATAGGTTGAGGAAATATCATGAAGCATAGAAATCTCTGAAAACCATGAACACAACAAAAAATGTAATATAACTGATTCCATTTCATTTTAAACTTCTACTTAAGATAGATTGAGTTGTCTTGAGTAAGTTGTTAAAGAGCTTTGCAAAGCCTTAAAGTATTATATGAATACTAGTTATTAGTATAATAAGGCCTAGATCTTTGTAAACTGTAGGTCAGTTAAGGCTTCATTCTTAAAATCATTGAATTCAATTCAATCAAAATTAACTAAAAACGTATTATGGTCAAGGCACCATGTTAAGTTCTGAGAACATAAAGAAAAAAGAATGAAACAGTGTTTCTACTCAAAGAGCTTACATGGGGAAGGTGCGGTGGGGTAGGTAGGGAGAGAATAGGAGAAGTGAATCTAAAATTTATACAGATAAGTAGCTTATGTGAAGAGTGAGAAAGTCCTAACAATTTTTATTTACATATAGTTTTCAACATTCACTTTTATAAGATTTTGAGTTCTAATTTTCCCCCTTCTTTCCCCTCCCCCTCCTCCAAAATGGCCTACAATCTGATATAGGCTGTGCACGTACAATTATATTACATGTATTTCCACATCAGTCATGTTGTGAAAGAAGAATCAGAACAAAAGGGAAAAACCATGAGAAAGAAAAAAAAGAGCAAATTGTATGCTTCAGTCTGCATTCAGACTCCATGGTTCTTTCTACAGATGTAGATAGCATTTTCTATCATGCATCTTTTGGAATTGTCTTCGATCGCTGCATTGCTGAGAAGAGCTAAGTCTATCAAAGTTGGTCATCACACAGTGTTGCTGTTGCTGTGCAGTGTTCTCCTGGTCTTGCTCACTTCACTCAGCATCAGTTCATCTAAGTAAAAGTCCTAATAATTATGAGAGATCTAGAAAGGCTTTGTATAAGACATAGCACCTGAACTGAGCTATGATAGGAGCTACACATTCTAAGGAGGGATTTCATTCCAGGCATGGATAGCTTATATAGAGGCATGGAGATGGGAGTGGTAAGTTCGGGGAAACATTTAATAGGGCAGTCTGTCTGGAACCTAGAGTACGCAAAAGAAAGTAATATGAAACAAGTATAGGAAGGTGGGTGGAAGCCAGATTTTGGAAGGCTTTAAATGCCATTAGTGCAACTATCTTGGATAGTCTTCCTGTCTTTCCAATCTTGGATCACCTGCCATTTTGATTTTTTGAGTTTATAAACACCATAACATGATTTGCAGCAACTCCTGGTGATGCAATACGGTTTTGTATCTTGGAGCATCACACTCTCAGAAGAATGAAAACCACAGGTGACCCAAACAGCAGCAGAAAGACATAGTGAAGCATACATAGATGACGGTGCATTAGCAGTGACAATTTGCACACAAGTTTCCTTTTGTATGATTGCATGGGTATCAGGAGCTCCTGGGGAGGAATTTTCTTTACCAAAGTAGATTAGTACCTTCTCTGCAATTGATAGTCCTGGAGAACAAACTGGGCACTGAAGGTAAGTGACTTGCCCAAGTGACCTAGTTAATATATACCTGAGATGGGACTTGAATCAATGTGTCAATGACTACAAAGCCAGCTCTTTAGCCATTACTCTGCACTGTCTCTTAGTTGTGTGGGTAAACCTCTAAAACAAAGTTTTATGTATTATTTTCAGGGAAAAGGAAAAACGACTGTCATCTCCTATAACCTAAATTTGGTGACAGGGAATGTGGGAAATAGGAAAGGTGATGGTAGCAGGGGAAACAGAGTCAGGCACTATAAATCCTGATTAATTGATAACTGACTGATTAATAAATACTATATTAGCTTTGCTCAGGGAGCTGCTTTGAAGTAGAAGTGGTGAATGTGACCCCTTGATTTCATTGGCTGCTTATATTTTGTTGTATTGACAGTGTTTCTGTCTCCTACCCAACCCTGTGTCACTGAATGTCAGGCTGTGTGGCTCACTTGCAAGGGTTTTCTTTTGTTTTGTAATTCTGTGATTCTCTAATTCTTTTTTTTGTTTGTCCGTTTATTTTTGCTTTTTGGAGGGGGGGAAGGCAGGGCAACTGGGGTTAAGTGACTTGCCCAGGGTCACATGGCTAGTAAATGGATTCTGTAATTCTGATTCTGTGACCCCTGGAAATCCTGGCTAGTAATCTGCCATCACGAGAATTTGCCTAGTTGCTTTCTTGAATGTAGCTCAATCCTGTCTGTGGTCACTTTTTTCCTTGGGGTGGTTGGGGGGAGGGGATGAAAAGTTCTTTCCAAGGACAGCTCCAGTTGTTTCCTCTTCCCTCCCCTCCCCTGCCTTTTGCACTCTTCCCTTCCCAGTTTAGTCTAGCTACTTCCAAGATAAACAAAAGTCCAACTGGGGTAGGTAAGTTTGCTTGTTTTTGTTGTGTTTTGGTAGCCTACAGTTATAGCTTATAATGTCAGTTATTCAAAACATGCAGCCTGGGGAAATAAATACCATTTTCTAGAATGCTGGAGGAGTCGGTATTTCATGTCAGAGACCTTGACTGGTGCCAATGTAGGTGATTATTTAGACTAGCTAAGACATAAGTTTGGGGATTATTGTAACCTTACTATCATATCATTAATACTGACCAAATATGTGGTGATGCAATTGGACAGCAAGTCTTTTGTTCACTGGTAACTGTTGTTAGACAGGATTTTTATTTACTCCAGATGTCACGATTTTAACAGGTCATTTCCCCTTGTTGTAACCACAAAGAGGTTCTTGAAATGAGACGATTCCTCTGGATTTCCAGTACCTGACTGATATTTTCCTGGACACTACTCCTGGGTTCTTGGCAGCAGTGTGAATTATGGTAGAAATAGACACTGAATGTGCCTTTTGGCTTACAGACTGGTTCCAATGTTGCAAGATGCTTTTCTAGTCTCTAACACTTGGTAAGAGGAGAGCATCTGAAAATGTCTGTTATACAAAGGTTATTGTTCAAGTTTTCATCACCAAGCCCTGTTTTGGACTGCTGCTTGAGATTTTAGATGCTGAATGAAGCAAGCTGACTCTGGCAATTCAGAATTGATGTCTTCAGATGGATGGACCATGTGAAGTTAACTTTGTGACCTGATTTGGTGGTTATGAATCTCACACTTTTAGACCTAAATACTTGCCTTGCATTCCAGCACAAGAAAACATGAATTATGCTTCCCTCAGAAGGTCTAATGGGTTTCTCGTGTGTGTGTATGTGTGTATGTGTATTATACCTAAAATTCTAAGATCCCTTTTTTCTTTCCACGCACACTCCATGTCATAGCCTATTTTGAAGATGATGAGGTTGACTCATCACTGGAAGAGCATGAATTTGGATAGCCATGATGATTTTGTATTTCTCCATTCTCACACTCTAAGTTCTTCTTATGACTCACATTATTCATTTGAACACTTATTTGCAAGTCGGTTGGCCAGTATTCAGGTATGGGTTGTACTAGCGGTCCCGTCCAACTTGGAGAGTCAATGATTCTGTGATTAGAGGTTTAATCTATTTGTTGTGAAATCAGCAAAGCTCCAGGATGAACATCATAGGATTTCAAGCTAATGGTACTGTGGAAGCTAGCTGGTCCAGCCCCTCCATCATGAAACTGAAGCCCAGGGAGAAGTAGCCAGGGCCACATAAATAGAACATAACAGAGCCAGTACACCAAATTAGTATTCACATACTCATAACATTTGCCTGGTTAATATGAGTCTCTGGCAAACTGAGTTAAAAATATTAACTATAGGAATGCTAAGATGTAGAGCAGTAGGGACTTTAGAGATCAGTTAGAATCATAGAATTATATCCAGCAGAATTTAAACCCCTTGAGGAAAGTTTTTCAGTTTTTGTGCTTGAATCATCTAGCACTTAATAGATGTTGGCTGAATGAATGAATAGAACTGAAGAGCTGGAAGAAGCATCAGAAGTTGCCCAATTCATCTCTGACCTGTTTATTATTCAGCCTAATGAGGTCCTCTAAGCCATACTATTTCTGAAAATAATGATCCACAAGAAGGTCTTTATTTTGATCATAGGCAAATAAATATAGAATGCCTAACCTGGAGTCAAGAAGGCTCATTTTTTTGGGTTCAAATCTAGCTTCAGATACTTACTAGTTGTATAACCCTGAGCAAGTCACTTAACCCCAATTGCCACAGTTTCTCCAACTATAAAACAGGCTGGAGAAGAAAATGGCAAACCACTCCAGTATTTTTGCCAAGAAAACCCCAAATGGGGTCATGAAGAGTTGGACACAACTAAAAACTGACTGAACAACAAAATAAATATAATGGACAATGAACTCAGTAAGCCATGAGAGTAGAAACGTGTTATTGTGACTAGGCTTTGGAATGGAATAGACTTGCATGATGGCCACTACTGAGGAACCAATCAGTCAATCAACAAGCGTTTGTGAAATGTAGGCTCTGTACTTGGTATTATGACAGGTGTTAGAGGACAGGTCCTGCCCTCAAAGAGATTACATTACATATATGTGTCTATGTACATATATATATATATATATATATATATATATATATATATATATATATATATATACACACACACACACACACACACACACATATACACATACACATACACACACATATACATATGTATGTATATGTATATGTATATGTAAGTAGGAAATAAAGGATTTTAAGGGGTGGAGGTGAGGAAGAGATGTATTTCAGACAGTGGGACAGCCAATGCAATGGCACGGAGGTGGGAGATGAGAGGTGGAGTGTTGTATCTGAGAAAGGGCAGGCATCCATTTTGACTGGACCACAGGAAGGGAGTAATATATGTGATAAATCAGGAAAGGTAGTTTGGGGACAGGTCATGAAGGTATTAAAAAACCAAACAGAGGAGTTAATAGGATGATCCTAGAGGCAATGGGGAGCCACTAGAGCTTATTGAGGAGGGGAATGACAGTCAGACCTGTGTTTTAAGAACATCACTTTGGGCCTTGATTCTGATGAATGTCATGATCAACCACACTTCTAGAGGACTGATAACGAAGCAAGCTATTCATCTGCTGAGGGAGAGGTGACAGATCCAATAAATAAAACATTTTTTGCATGTGGCCAATGCAGAAATTTGTTTTGCTTGACTACACTTATTTGTAATAGGATTTTTTTTCTTTTTTTTTCCTCAGTAGGAAGTGAGGGTAGGAGGAAGAGGGAAATAAGGATACACCGAAATGACTAAACAACAACAAAACTAAAAAAACCAACTAAACAAAAAGCAGCTAGGTGGCACAGTGGACAGAATGCTAGCCCTGGACTCAGGAGGACATAAGTTCAAATGTGGTATCAGACACTTACTAGCTGTGTGACCCTGGGCGAGTCACTTAACTCTGTTTGCCTCAATTTCCTCACCTGTCAAATGAGATGGAGAAGGAAATGACAAACTATTCCAGTACCTTTGCCAAGAAAACCCCAAATGGGGGTCACAAAGAGTTGGATATGACTGAGATGACTAAAAAACAACAAATAGCAAAGGGGAAAAAAAGAAAAGAGGGTCCCTGATACATTTTTTTTAATGCCAGAAGAAAACAGAAGGAAGAAGTCCAGAAAAAAATCATGGACAAGTTTGGCAGCTTTCAAAGTTACATGGTGAACTTGTACACCTTTAAAAGAAAAGCAAGCTATACGAAATAGAGATCTGCAGTTTCATGGAGAACTTTCTCTTTCTAAAATTCTATGTATATGGAGAAGCCCTAATTTAAAAGGGGGGGGGGGGGAGAATGTCACTTTGGCAGCTGTGTGGAAGATGGATTACCGAAGGAAGAGACTTGATGGAGGGAGACCAGTTAGAAAACTGTTGCCATTGTCCAGGCAAAGAGTGATGAAGGCCTGACCTAGAATGGTGGCTTTGACCATGGAGAAGAGTGGAGAGGAAGTTTTGAAAGCTCATGCAAAGACTCCAACTGGTCTCGGGCTTAGGTTTCCACAGCACCAATGCAGAACACTAAGAGACTGTTTGTATTCTAAATATTCTTAGCAAGAGCCAGCTTTAGGAAAGAGCACTAGGGAGTTATTTTCAGTGGAGCAGAGGAAGTTAGAGACACTTGCCAACCAAGTGATGACTGTCTGGGAGAGCAGAGAGGCTGAAGGCCTGGTCTCTGGGCAGAGTCTCAGGCAAGTGAAATGAAGTAAAGCCCAGAAAAGAGCCTCGGGTTCTTAAGCATTATGTTCCATCAATTGAAGAGTGTGAAAAAGTTAACCCTTGCCTTGTCTTTTTCTGATTCCAAAATGAGGCTGGGCTGTGCCATTACTAGCTAGAACAGGGGTGGGAAAACTGCAGCCTTGGCCACAAGGCCACATGTGGCCCTCTTTGACTGACTCCAAGCTTCACAGAACAAATCCTTTTATTACGGAAATTTGTTCTGTGAAGTTTGGCGTCAAAGGCTATACCTGAGGACATAACACAAAGCGGCCTTGAGTTAGAAACTGACAATCCTTTAGGGTAAACTGGCAACCTTAAATTTCAGACACTGACCGTTTTGCCAATTGACCATTTGCCAATATTGCAACCCTAGTACAACTTTAGTACAAATTAGGGTTTCCATTTATCTTTAAAAAATTATTTACCTTTAGTTTACAACATTCAGTTCCACAAGTTTTTGAGTTCCAAATTTCTATTTACCTTTTAAATGAAGTTGGTGCACTTCCCAAGAGTCCACTGCCCCAAACTGAGTGGCTGTGGTAGTAGTACAAGATTTAAGAATGGATTCCTTTTCTTGATTGATATGGAAAGAAGCTTCTAGGAAACGTACCTACTGTGAGTTGGACTGGGAGCAGGGTAGAGAGCTGGGGAGACACACAGCATTTTCCTTTAATTTACTAACTCTTGCTTTAAAACTTTTGGAATTTATTTTTTCGTTTTTAAATTATTTTTAAAAAATCTATGAAATTTATTCACAAGAAAGTGAGGCAGTTGGTGGCTCAGTGGATAAAGCAATGAGCCTGGAACAAGGAAGACCTGAGTTTAAATCTGGCCTCAGACCCTTAATGGCTCTGTGATCCATGTCACTTAACCTCTGATTGCCTCAATTTCCTATACTCTAAAATTTGGATAATAACAGAACCTACCTTGAAGGATTGTCATGAGTATAAAATGAGATAATGTTTGCAAAATCACCTAGTACAGTGCCTGGCACATAGTAGGTGCTATATTAATGCTTATTCCCTTCCCTTCTCCATTGTAGAGGGAGAAGCACTAGATGTGGAGATGGGAGGTGTAAGTTCATGTCCCAACCTGGATACTGAATATCATATGACCATGGGCAAATCACTTAGTTTCTCTGAGCTAAAGTCAACTCATCTGTAAAATGGTGGTAGGAATATTTTTACTGCCTACATTAGAATTTTTTTAGATGAAGTCATTTTGGAAAATTTAGAGCACTAAGGCATGTCTCATAACTGTTATTGCTTTTCTGTTCTGTTCCTGTCATCCATGATTCATAATTTATTCCTTTTAATGAATCCTTGAGAGAAAGTGTGGTCTAAGTGATAGAGAGCCATCCTGAGATTTGGGAAGATCTTGGCGAAAGTGTTTTCTCTTGTAATAAATGACAATCTTGAGAGAGTTCCTGGGTAATTCATAATCAATTTATTAATTAGGCTAGTTAGTAATTAATAAATTGACAATCATTGATCTTTCTCAATAACCAAAGACAAAGACCATGGAACTCATCAAATGCTTAAATGTCTTTGGAAAAGTGGGTACCCCTGCAGGTGGAGATCAGCCCTGATTGGTGAGCAATCAAAGAGGGGTTGGATGAGGAGGCGGGCTGAAAGCCTTCAGCTCCTTCTGCTGAGAACCATGGCTGGATCCTGAGACTCAGCTACCTCCAGCTCTCTGCACAATGGCATCTATCTCCACCCACACCACCCCCAATAGAACAGTGGGTGGTAGTGGTGGTAGTGGTGGTGGTAGTTCAAGGATGTAAGCCTAATGCTTTTAGGGCTAGAATTCACCTAGATTAGATTCTGTTTATCCTCTCAACAGAAGTAAGCTCCCCAAGTTGAGTGAGGTCCCACCAAAAATTGAGGAGAATGTCCCAGAGGATTTGTCCAATCTCATCATCAGCCCTCTCTTCCAGAGACTGTCTGTCCTACTACTACTCTTCTTTGAATGAGGAAATAAAAAGAGAAAAAAAATTCTGGATCCCAGTATCAATATCCAATAATTAATAAAATGGGAAAATAATAACTTCTATCACCCTGACACATACTGATTGTGTGATAATGGGCAACTCATTTGACTTCTCAGTGTGCTAGGCAATTCACTAAGATGAAAGTTTCAGAGTATTTCCCAAGTGCCTTGATAGAATTTCCTTTTTGGGAGTTCCCTATATCAGTGAAATGAGAGATCTAGTCTAAATACAAAAGACAACAACAAAATCCTTAGCAGACGGTATTAAGAATCAATTGAAATCATATATGTAAAGTGCTTTGCATTATTTCAAAATCAGGAATTTGTGTGTACTAAGGTTACTGATTAGTTAAAGCAGAGGTAAAAATATATACAAAATGAGAAGAAACGGCAAAGATAAGAAGATATACTATACAATACAAAGCTATAAGCCAACCTATTTAAGCAATCTCTTAAGAAAAACAAGCTCTTGATTCCGAAAAATGACAAGCAGGTAAAATTTAAGACATTGGCTCTTATTATGGCTATTTCTTGAAGAAAATGGATTGATACAAAGTAATTGCTTTTACAATAAAGCCAAAAGAGTTCATAAATCACGTAATTCGGCTAACACCTCATCTCCTTGTGGTCAAGGACTTGTGACATTAAGTTGGATAGGTGCACCATTGAGTTAGTTTGTTGCTACATGTATCTTGGATGGACAATGAACTAGTTCCAGAATTGAACATGAGGAAGGGATCAGGTTGCAATTCATCTGGGAGACAGGTTATAGCCAAGGACAATATACATTAATTTGCAAAACATTATATTAACTGAAGATTATTAGCAATATTGTCTTGTAGAGCAAAGAGGAAAATATCCTACTCATTTACTTATCTAGCCATAACCTCTCTTCTAACTTTCAGAATCACATCAGCAACTGTCTATTGAACATCTCAAAGTGAATGTTCCATAGACATTTTAAACACAAGATTTACAAAATTGAAGTCATTAACCTTCCCCTAAACCATACCCTCTTCCAGACTTCCTTGTTATTTTTGGCACCACCATCCTCCTAGTGACCCAGATATGATGGGTCAGCTCCTTACTCTCTAACCACCTATAGGCTAAGTGTTGCCAAATTCTGTTAACCTTTGTAACATCTCTCATATTTGCCTGCTCACTCCTCTCCCATTGCTGCCACTCAGGTGCAAGTCCTCACCACTTCATGCCTGGTTCACTGTAATTAACTGCTAGTTGGTCTCCCTGTCTCAAGGGTCTCACTACTCCACTCTGTCATCCACTCAGGAGTCCAATTAATCTTACTAAAGTGTAGTTCTCACAATGCCACTCCCCTATACAATAGCTTCCAGTGGCTCCCCAACACCCCCCCCCCCTTCAAACATTAAATCCTCTTGTTTGGCTTTCAAAGCCCTTCATAACTTGCTCCCCTCCTATATCTCTAGTCTTCTTGGAGCTTACTCATCCTCACATATCCTACAATCCAGTGACACTGGCCATCTTCCTGTTCTGGGTACAAGACAATACATATCCCAACTCTGCACGTTTTCACTGGCAGCCTTCCCTGGAATTTTCTCCCTCCTTATTTCTATATCCAGGTTTCTCTGACTTCCTTCAAATTCTACCTAAAATTCCACTTTTTACAAGAAGCTTTTCATGATCCTCCTGAATGCTAGTGCCTACCCTCTATGATTATCTCTAATTTATCCTGTATATATTTTGCTTACACATAGTCATTTTCATCTTGTCTCCCCCATTAGACCATGAATTCCTTCAGAGAACACATTTTTGGTTTTGTGGTTGGTTTTTTTTTTCATTTCTTTGTATCACATAGTAGGCACTTAACAAATTCTCATTGACAGACTTACAGGCAAACCTTCAGAAAGCTTGAGATTAGACCCAAGTAAACAAGATCATCTCAAAACTTTTAAGGCAAATTGGAAGGAAGACAATAAATACGTGTAAAGAGGAACAGATCTGCCACCATTTCTACAGCAATCTTTTCATCATCAATGTCAGTGCAGTCAGCAATTTTGGAATCTAACGCATTCATTGTAATCTATGGTGAGTTAGAGCCAGAACTGAACTAACTCATATGACCATTCAAAAGAGACTAGCCTAGAAATTCATACTGAGAAACTCCAAAATGCATATTGCATTGCTCATGATGATATACAGGTAGGTATGCAATAGATTAAGTTTGTTTAGTAGTATGTATACATATCTTGGGCGGGCACAGCAGAGGGACAATGAGCTGGGCTCTAGGAGGAAGTAGAAGTAATAGTAAAAATATGAACTCAGGAACAGCAGCCAGACTTGACCAAATGTATACTGGGGAAATCTGGGTTGGGAGTGATCCCGTGTTAAAGAAATTTGGGGATAGATTTTTAAGATACCTCAAAGAGAGGGTGTTTTTCAAAAGAATTTTTTAAATCACCAATTTTTAAAGTAATTATGAACACATTAGTAATTCCTGACAGATATCCCTTTCTCTTCCCTGTGAAGCAAGGGTTCCTAACCTTTTTTTTTCCCTCACCTTTTCTGTGTCATGGTATAATGGTAAGTATACCTAAATCTTCCCTACCCCTTAATTAGCCTAAGGGAATTTGAAGACTTTCCCTGCTTTGAAGATAAACCCTGCCCCCAATAGACTGGATGTAAACACATGGAGCCTGTGATGGGAGGAGTTTGCTGAAGGGTGGAGCAGAGTCCACAGGAAGCTGGGAGTCAGAACAGCTAGACATGGGAGAAGAGAGGATGGCAGACAAGAAAACAGTTAGACTTGCGAGTAAATGTTGGTTTGTGGGAAGGCTAAAGGATGGTGTGGCTCTCTGTGCTGTTGTGACTTACTAACTTCTTTGCTACTGTGATGGAATTGGCTTACTGGTTTGGGGATTTGGTTTTCTGGTGTCTTAATAAATGTTTTGCTTCTGTCTTCTATATGGAGAGTCTGTTATATTTTGTGATTGAGCACCAAGCGGGTATATTTATAGTGACTGTGGGCATGATGAATCTTGCATGGGTGCTACACACGGACCCCTTTGCAGTCTCAAAAAGTTTAATACTGCTGTGATTTGTTGCCTACATTTATACTTGAAAAGCGGCTTGGTGGCACAATAGATAGAACGCTGGGCTTGAAATCAGGAAAACTCATCTTCATGAGTTCAAATCTTGCCTCAGACACTTAGTGCTGTGTGACTCTTTTGGATTCCACTGTATTCAGATTTATCACTCAATCCAGATTCTCTTGGTTTTATCAATTAACCCCCAGAACATTTTCTTTCCTTACTCAATGATTTCAGTGCAAGACTCAAGAATCTCTCTCTACCATGACTCCTGTACCCATACCAGTGACTTCAACATCCATATTAAAGCTCCCTCAAATATCCTAAACTAATAGGTCATCAATCTCCTCAGTTCTCATGACCTGCTCCTCTCCCAATCCACCTCAACTATACAGAAATGGTGATACACTAGGTCTCGTCATCATCTATAAGTGTTCCATTTACATATTTATGAACTCTGAAATACCCTTCTCTAATCATAATCTTTTATCATTCCATCATTCCCACTGCCTTACAACCCATTACTCTGTTCTTGGTCCTCAGCATGATGTCCAATCCTCATTTCTATCTCAGGACATTACTCTGTACTGGCTACACTCTCCTCCCTTTTTCAGTTCAATTATCATTTATGTGCAAATAACTCCCATATCTATACATCCAACCCTCATATCACTCCTGAGTTGCAGTCCTACAACACCAATTGCCCTTTAAGCATCTCAAACTGAGTGTCTTGAAGGCATTTGGAACTCAACATGTCCAAATCAGAACTCATTATCTTTCCTCCAAACTCTTTCCCCTTTTCAACTTTCTTATTATTTTCAAAAGGATACCACCGTTCTCCCACTCAATTAGGCTTTTAGTCACTTTTCACTCACTCCCTAACTATCTAATCTATTGGCAAATCTTCTAAGTTCTACCTTCACAACATCTCTCATGTCCCTTTCTTTCCACTCACACAGCTGCCACCTTGATATAGACCCTTATTGCCTCTCACCTGGATTATTGAAATACTATAGCCTTCTGGTTGATCTCTGTCTCAAACCTTTCCAAACTATGCTCCTTTCTCCATGTAATTGCTAAAGTGATTTTCCTAAAGCACAGGTCTGATCATGTTAACCTCTATGCAATAAATTCTAGAGGCTCCCAATAACTTGAAGACCAAATAAGTGGCATTTAAAGCTCTTCACAACCTTACCCTTTCCTGTTTTTCCAGGCTTCTTACACTTTACTCCCTCTTACAATTTAGCTACAATGCATACTTGCTGCTCCTTACATACCACACTCCATCTGTCTCCTGACTCCAAGCCTTTTAATTGTCCATCTTTCACTCTTGGCATGCTCCTCACCATTGCCTCCTGGCTTCTCTGACCTCTTTCAAGACATGGCTCGAACCCCACCTTCTTTAAAAGGCCTTTTCTGGTCATTCCTCTCCTCTTCCCTAGGCTTTCATCTGATATGACCTTCCCTTGTATAGATCTTATATGTACATAGATATTTGTATATGTGTCCCCCATTAGAATATTGCTTTTTTTATTTACACACTGTAGTCTCCAGTGCTCCAGGCTGGCACAAAGAAAGTTTTCATTAAATGCTTGTTGGCTAACTGACTCATATCCTAAAGAGATCAAAGAAAGAGGAAAAGGACCCCTATGTACAGAAATATTTCTAGTGGCTCTTTTTGTTATAGAAAAGAACTGGGAACTAAGGGGACAGCCCACCAGTTGGAGAATGACTAAACAAAATATGATGTATGCATGTAATATCATGTCCTAAGAAATGACGAAAGGGACCATTTCAGAGAAACCTGGGAACACTTTTATGAAGTGATGCAGAATGAAGCGAATAGATCAAGAAGAAAAATTTGTACAACACTGTAAAGAGAACTTTGAAAGACCTAAGAACTTTGATCAGTGCATGATCCATAATGATATTAAAAGACTGATGATGAAGCATGTGTACCTGAGGATAAGGTGATGGACAGAAGGTATAGAATGAGACATAAATTTTGTTTATATGACCAATGTGAAAATTTATTTTGCTGGATTATGTGTATTTGTTATAAGGGTTTTCTTTTTCAGTTTGGGAGGTGAGAAGTAGAAGAGAGAAGCAGACTAACAGCAGGGTTGCAAAACAATAAAGAAGCCTGGAGAGTCTTTAAAGTACTTTATTTTTTTAATGCACAAAAAAATAGACAAAAGATCAAGAAAAAGAAAAAAACAGCAGTAGTACAAGCAAACAAGACAGATTTGAAAGTTACATGTTGAGTTGATTTCCATCAAAAGGAAAACGAATGATACATAATAGATAGTCACAGTTTTGGGTGCTGTCTTCTTTTGCTGACTACTTTGTATATGGAAATACTCATTTTATTTTGCATTTGTCTTCAGAATAAAGAAAAATTAGATGCAAGCAGCTGACTTCCATAGATGTGACCATTTTATTTTAAACTACATATTGTTTGACATTTCACCAATTGCCCACATAGAGCCCAGTAAACCTGACAGGCTTTCATGATTCTAAACAAAAAAAACTCTACTTTTCCCCTCCAAAAACGTAGTGATAATTATGGAAAGAGTTGCCAGGTAAAGCTCTAGGCACAACTTTATTAGGAATGCCTGTATCTTCTCATGATTTTCAAGATGTGTGTTATCTTTCAGGATAACATACATTGCCAAGAGAGTGTTCTTGGCAAGGTCCAGCTGTTAGAGCTCACTGTCTCGGAAGGGAATGTCCCACTGTTGTTCAAATCCAACAACTCACCAGCTGAGCATATTCAAATGTAATAATACCTGTGTCTTGCAATTTTCCCCTAGGATCTTTCTCTTTTTTTTTTTCCTTTGGCACCTCACCCACTCCATCCCCACTAGCAAAACAGGCTCATGCTCTCCATGGGTGTTACAACTTCTAAAGATTACATTTTAAACCATTGTGTGTAATTAGCTTGCAATAGCTCACTTCTCTAATTGCGCTGAAACATCTGAGGAATCTAAGAGTGCTGGTGGTAAAGTGAGCCTTTTGCTTTATCTGAATACACTATTAGCAAGATGAAGTCAGCCTAAACTGAATGTATTAGAAATGCCAAGGTTCGAACATGAAGTCATCATAAGAGGCATCTGTATTTGCATTTTAAAGCTATGACTCTTGGCTGTCCCTACCAGAGATTAAAAAAAAAAAAGAGTCCTTTGCCTTAGGCTAGGGCATGGTAAAGATGAAAATCTAAGTTATATTATCTTGGCTTCTCTTGGGAATTCAACCAGGTTCATTGTGTACGGACACAGGCACCATCTTTGACTCCTCACTCTTTTTTACCATCCCCCATTCAATCTACTGCCAAGTCCCATCACATAGCTTTGTGACATCTCTTATATGTGTCCCCTTTTCTCTTCTTACCTTGGTGAGGGCCCTCATCACCTCATGCCTCAACTATCACAATAATCATCTAGCTCCCTCGAGGCTCTCCCTACTCCATTCTCCCCTTTATTCAGGTTATCAAAGTCATCTTCCCTACCTCCATTCCCCTTCTATAAATTACAGTGACTCCGTATTACCTCTAAGATAAAATTAAAAATATATAATTCTCTGTTAGGCTTTTAAAACCCTTCATAAACTGACTCTTTCCTACCTTTCCAGTTTTCTTATACAGACTCTAAGAACCAATGCTACTGGTCCTCCCACAAGACCCTCCATCTCCTCACTGGGTATTTTCATCGACTGTCACTCATACCTGGAATGCTCTTTCTTCTCATCTCCACATGCTCACTTCCTCACCTCCTTCAAGTCTTAGCTAAAACCCCAGCTTCTTCAAACCTTCTTCAGTCCCCCTTGTTCTAGAGTTTTCCCTCTGTGATTATCTCCGATTTATCCTGTACATATTTCATTAGTATAGAGTTCTCTGTTTATTGTCTCCCCCATTAAACTGTAAATTTTCTGAGGACAGGGGCTGTTTTCCCCCTTTATTTGTATCTCTAGAGCTTGGCACAGTTCTTAGTACTTAGTAAGTGATTAATAAATGTCTTTGACTTATATATGCTGCATCCTTGTGGACTAATGAGGGTCATCCCATTCCTTTAATAGTACAGAGAAAAAAGACAAAAATTTTACATGGAATTACCCAGTAATAATTTAAAATGTTGTAAACTGAGAACTAGCTGATAGAGGCAATTGCTTATCAATTAATCAACAGGTATTTATTAAATTCCTACCCTGTGGCAAATCTTGGGGTCAGAATACAAAGAATAAAACAACCTCTACTCTCAAGATGCTATTCTATCAGATATAAAAAATGAATCTGGGAAGGAAAGGAAGAAATAAGCATTTATTAAGTACCTACTATGTGCCAGGGCAGTTAGGTAGCACAGTAGATAGAGTGCTGGGCCTGGCGTTACGAAGATTCATCTTCCTAAGTTCAAATTTGGTCTCAGGCATTTACTAGCTGTGTGACCCCAGGCAAGTCACTTCACCCTGTTTGCCTCAGTTTCCTTATCTGTAAAATGATCTGGAGAAGGAAATGGCAAATTACTCCAATATCTTTGCCCAGAAAACCCCAAATGGGGCCACAAAGAGTCAGACATGACTGAAAATGAAACTGCAACCACAACGGTACATGGGGGGCCCTATGCTAAGCATTTAATTCTCAGGGTCACACAGTTAATAAGTACCAAAGATCAAATTTTAACTCAAATCTTCTTGACTTCAGGCCCAGAGCTGGTTCCACTGTGCCATCTAACTAAGTATGAGTCCAACCTAATCCAATAAATTTCTGCTTTTATCTGCATTTTTCCTGCTCTCTTCAGCTCCTTATCATTTGTGTGAACATTGCCTAATCTGACCTCAGAAAACCTGGGGTCAACAAAATGAGGTCCTAAGATCTGTGGCCTAGAAGTTGGTGTGGTGTTGAAATGGAAACTAACAATGGGTTCTGCAGGTGGTTTGAGTGAGGTGTAAGGATAAAATTATAAAGTACTTGCACATATAGGCATTTAAAATAAATTATTTGTCAAATTGAATTGAATCCTATTGGGTTACAGATAGAAAATGATTGTATCATACCTTATATCCCCTGTAATACTCAGCCAATGAGTGTCATAATATAGTTTAAAATGCACTGAATTTGGAGTCAAAAGAGGTTTGTTTGTTTTTTTCCCCATTAATGTCTGATTCTTCATGACCCCATTTGGGTTTTTCTTGGCAAAGATGCTGAGTGGTTTGCCATTTCTTTTTCCAGCTCATTTTACAGATGAGGAAACTGAGGCAAATAGGGATATGTGACTTGCCCAGGGTCACATGGCTGTTAAATGTCTGAGGTCAAATTTGAACTGAGGAAGATGTCTTCCTTACTCTAGGGCAGCTCTATCCACTGTGCCACCTAATTGCCTAAAACTCAACTCCTGGCTCTATTACTACCTTTGTAATGTTGGGACTGTCACTCTATTTCTCTATACTTCAGTTTCCTCAACTATAAAATGAGAGGGTTTTAGCCTATGTGACCTCTTACTATCTCTTTCAGTTCTTAGTTCTGTGATGCTCTGATCTGGACTGTAATTCTAGGTCTGCCACCACTTTAGAATTTACAAGGTCTGAATTTCCTTTGTTGATTGAAATATTCTATAGAGATGTGTCAAAAGCAAAAGACCTTAGTAACATGAGGCCTGATTGAAACCTCGTGAGATTTTTCTCTTACATAGACAGGATGAGAACTTCAAATCCCTGGAGAATTTCTTGAGACATTCCCTTCATTTTTTGAGACGTGATGCAGACAGCATGTATCACATAACATCTCTTTTATACAAACAAACAACTATAGAGTTTAAACATTCCTCCTGCTGGCGCCAGGTAGAAGAAAGTTATTCTTCAACTCTGTAATGTCTTTTGGCCCCGATGAACTAATGCAAACATGCTACAACCTCGCCATAATGCTATTCACTAAATGACAGGATTTGGTATGACAGGTCAATCTTGGATTTCATCCAAAGAGGTAAGTCACTGAAGTATCCAAAGAACCTTGAAGAATCTCACCTGTATAGCCATCCCAGTGCACAAATTCCAAGAAGCATTGTAATAATGCTTTTTAGAGGCATTTCTTTAGAAGCAATTTAAAAGTAATTTTTTAGAGGCAGTTGGTGCAAAATGGATAGAGTGCTGGACCTGGGTCAGGAAGACCTGAGTTCAACCCTGGGCTTGGACACTTATTAATTGTGATCCTGGGCAAGTTACATGACCCCTGGCTGCTTCAGTTTCCTCAATTATGAAACAGAGGTCACAACAGCACCTAACTTGCAGGGTGCTGTGAGGATGAAATGAGGTAATATTTGTAAAGTGCTTAGCATGGTGTCAGACATTATGTTGGACACAATATACGTTTCTCTGCCTTTTTCTTTTCACCATCTGCAAACCATATCTACCCAGGACAGTAGAAATGGTATATAGACTAGACCAGGAAGAGAGCTGTACAGTGCAACCTTTGGTTGCCTATCTTCCCTTTCACTCCACCCTCACCTAACTAGTTTAATTTGGGTCTTGAATGAGGGCTTTGATCTGAAAAAAGGGCCAGGAGATCACTTGACCTAAAAGGAATCTGGAGGACCAATTTAGTTTCAGGTCTAATCTTCAAAATGGTCCCTATGGCCTAATTGTCTCAGAGTGGTTCTAAATCCTTGGATTGACCCCTGGATAGCTGTGACTTCCCAAGGGGGCCTCCAGACTAATTTAATTTCCAAAACTGAACAAGGCATGATATATGTGGTACTTTGCTAAATATCAATTTCATGTTGCATTAAAGTGTGGTAAACTAGCACTCTGATGAACTAAGCTATAGCTACATATCTGTAAACAATATATACACCTATGTATATGGGTGAGTATCTTCATAGGAAGACATAGGAGACACATAGGAAATCTCACTAATTAATTAAATTAATCTCATTAATATGGAAAATAGTACCCAATAGCCAATGAAAGCTTTTACTCCATATGAAATTGTCATGGCTAAAATTTATGCTAATTAAATAAAATGTTGTTGAAAATTTCATTTGTTTCATTTCTTGAAAATATACATAGTTAATGAGATTTCCTATGTGTCCAGACTTTAGGGACACCCTGTATATGTGCATATACATACATATATGTTTATCTGGGTATCTCTCTATGTGTATCTCTATCTATCTATCTGTCTGTCTGTAAACTCTAGGAAATGCCGTGTATTTTTTTGGTTCTAGCATCCATCCTGTTTAAATTAAACCTTTAGATCAGTGCTTCTTACACTTTTTCTGCTCAAGATGCCTTTTTGCTTTTTGGCAGCTTTAACTGGTGTTGCATGGCTTGAGGGCATGCACAGTGCAAAGTGCGCATGCTTTGTGTTCAGAACCAAGGCTGCAGAGAAATTGCTCACAGGGGTAAGGGCTGCCTGAAACACCTCAGATTCATTAGGCATTTGATTTTTAATTAATTTTTGGTCATTGCACGTTCAGAAACTTTTTATGGTTGCCAAATTTTTCACAACCCCATATGGGGTCACAACTCAGTTTAAGAATTGATGCTGTATGTGACTTTTTAAAAGTTTTTTTTTGCCTTCTTATGTTTGTGTAAGATGGTAAAAATAGTAACACATTATTTTCAAGTACCTGTTATAGAGAGCAGTGATACAGACCTACCTTTGTGGTATGGTCTTCTTAGCCTTATGCTCCCATAAACTTCTGAAGTCTATTTTAATAGAACAAGTTGAGAAATTTCCTTAGGGATGGTTATTTCCCCTCCCTCTCCTTTTGGTTCCCCACTTCCAAATTTAATTACAGAGGCTGGAGACATCCTTGATTTACTTCTGAATCTGCTTGTCAAGACTCTTGTTTCCTGAAAAATCCCATTCTCATCAGCATTTAAAATCTGGAATTAATTTGCGGTTTTATTCTTGGAGGCTTCAGTGAGGAAGCAATTCTTTGTTAGCAATGGGTGGGGAAAAGATCTCCATCAAATCAAAGTGCCTTGGTCCTTCCTTAGAACACGAACTGTTCCTTTTTTAAAAAAATCAGAAGAAGTGATGGAGGGGCCTTATATGTATTTATATATAGCATTTTATTGATGACTCTGTCTAACTGATTTAAGGTTTCAAGTAATAGAGCTGCTTGAATTCACTCCAGATGTTGGTCTTTTCCCAATCATTTGTTTGAAAATATATTCACAAAGCGCAAAGATCTTTTGTAAATGCAATTCTCCTAATATAAATTTCACTGCGACCCTACTGATCCTCCATCCTTTTTTTGGCACTCATTGAACTTCCTGCATCTGGCAAATTCCACTTCAGTTTAAATAGCATTCTGAATTACATGCACACAGATATATATAAGGGATGTAACTTATGCACCAGGCAAGGTGGTAGAGTGGACAGTGTTGCACTTGGAGTCGGGAAGGCATTGGTTTCATATCCCACTTCAGACACATTAGCCGTGTGACTTTAGGGAAATTTTGTTGTTGTTCAGTCTTTTTTCAGTCATGTATGACTTTTCATGGCAAAGATAGCGGAGTGGTTTGCCAGGTCATTTGACAGATGAGGAAACTGAGGCAAACTCTTTGCCCAAGGTCACACAACTCATAAGTGTCTGAGGCTGGAATTGAACTCAGGTCTCCCTGACTCCAGGTCTGATACTCTATCCACTGTACTATGTAGCTGCCCTTTAGGGAATTTACTTAAACTCTATAAGACTGAGTTTTCTCCTCCAGAATATGCAGGTAATA
Source organism: Pseudochirops cupreus (assembly GCA_028627135.1). Classification (NCBI taxonomy): domain Eukaryota; kingdom Metazoa; phylum Chordata; class Mammalia; order Diprotodontia; family Pseudocheiridae; genus Pseudochirops; species Pseudochirops cupreus. The sequence goes on along the minus strand of CM053584.1, from coordinate 313,280,863 downwards.
ATATCCTTTGCAAGGCTGATAAGAAGATCAAATGAAATAATGGGAGTGAAGTCTTTTGTAAACATTAAATATGTGTATAATATAAATATATGTATATTTATATATAAATATATAAAAGGCAGCTACCATGCTATCTCTATGAACAAAAACTATCCACAAAAGTTGTCTTCAAAGCAAACTAAGCAGCTGCTGATTCTCAAAGTTGATTTTAGTACTCCCTCCCCATTTTGTGTAAGTTGTAAGACTATTTGCTCAAATTAGTTCATGTAATTTGTTGACTTTGTTGGAGTATGTCAAATCTGCAAAGTCAGAAATGGGAAATTTAGTACAGGTTGGCACTGCCAAGGTATGACAAAACGACTCCAGGGAAGTTTAAATATTCAGTCATTTTGCCAATCTTTGGAGTGATTTTTCTCCTGTTTAGCTTTCTGACAAATGTTTTTAATGCTTTTTAAAAAAATGATGCTAATTTTATTGTTTAACCTGGAAATGATCATAAAATACTGAGGCAAAAAAGGCTAAGTGACTTGCCCAGAGTCATACAACCAGTTTCTGAGTCCAGATTTGAACTCAGAAACCTGAGTCTTCTGACTCCAGGCTCAGCACTCTATCCATTGCACCATCTAGTGGGCCAGAGTGAGTATTTGCTCTTCAGAAATTAGCAAACAAATCAGGGCTTGATTTGTTATGTAGATGAACTAGGTTTAAGAAAGTGAGAGAGAAAACCTTATAAATGCAGATTAAATTTACCAACACACCCTTTGCCTTTATTTTGCAGTTGAGTAGCTGAGACACAGAAAGATAAAGGTCTTGCTCCAAGTTAGGAGAGAGAAGACAAGCACTCAAGTGTCCTGCCACTCAAATCCAGGGCTCTTTCCAGCATAACAGAGGAAATAAATAGGAAATGAATATGATCTATTTCGCAATTGTCCCATGAGCCAACCGGAAAGGTAAAGCCAGGTAAACATAATAATTCAATTCAATTCAGAGCTAGATGGTGGCAGTGGATAGAGTGAGTGCTTGCTGGGCCTAGAGTCCAGGAGACCTGAATTCAAATTCAGCTTCACACACTTACTAGCTGGGTGACCTGGGCAGGCCACTTAATGTCTGTTTGCCTCAGTTTCCTTATCTGTACCTAGCTCTCAGGGGTGTTGCAAAGACAAAATGAGATAATACCTGTTAAGTGGTTGGCACATAGTGAATTCTAGATAATGTTGGCTATTATTTATTATTATGAGATGCATACTATATGCCAAGCATTGTGCTAAACACTGGGCATCCAAATAGAAGCAAAAAGAAAACTAGTTCTTGGGAAGTTTAAATTCTAATGGCCTAAAACAACAAATTGGTTCTCAACCTGTGGGTCGTGACCCCTTTAGTCTTAGGAACTGAGACATGGCTCCTCTATCCTTCTCCAGGTGGGTCCGCCCACACGCAGATGTGCCCACATACGACTATTAAAGCGTCGCGGCATTAGGAAGGTTGAGAACCACTAAAAGAAGCTGGAAGGAGGGAGAGAAGAAGTATGTGTGCCCCAGGGTGAGGAGAATGGAGGGGAGAGAGGTCCGGAGAGGAGTCTGGAGTAGGTTAGAGAGGAATGTAGGAATAAACCTAGCTGTCCTGGGGGGAGGACCTTCCTGCAAATGGAGGGGGAGCATATGGAGGAACCCTCTAGAGTAAAAGACTGAGGTTCTAGAATAAGAACACTGCTTGGAACAGGATGGAGAAGATTTTAGCTTCCATGGTGAGAAGGTTGCTGAACCACTGGTGTCAGCAGCAACAGAAAGTGAGGTTTGCATTGTACATATCAGACTTGCCAAACCTGCAAACTTGAGTTGATGCAGTTAAGACTTTTTAAGCATGGGACTTTTTTTTTTCTTGGCTTAGAACACAAAGATCTTTCAATTCAATAAGCAGTGTGTATTAAGCACCCCCTACCCCACGTGCCAGTCACAGTCATAGGTGCTGGTAATACAGAACAACAACAGTGCTACCCTGAAGGAATTCACTTTCTATTGGGGAGAGGGACAATGTAAACAGATAACTAAATTATATACAAAATACTTCCAAAAGGTAAGCTGAATTAACAGCTGGGGATCTGGAAAGACTTTGTGTAGGAGTGGGAATCTTAGCTGTGTTTTGAAGGAAGGTAGGGATTCTAAGAGTGAAAGCAGGGGGGATGTGCATTCTAGACCTGGGAGATCACTTGTACAAGTGCAGAGGAGTGAGAGATAGAATGTCATAAACAAGGAAAAACAAGGAGGTCAATTTGAATAGAATGGAGAGTGTGTGGAGGGAAGTAATATGAAATAAGGCTGGAAGAATAAGTGAGAGCCAGATTGTAGAAGATACTATATGCCAAGCTGAAGATGACACATTTTGGCTTTAGCGGCAATAGTGGGGGGAAGGAAGAAGGGGTCACTGAGCATTCTTAGGTAGGTGAATAACATGGTCAGATAGGTTTTTTAAGTATATCTTTTTCTTAATAATGTGGATGATGAACTGCAAGGGGAGAGACTAAAACCAGGGAGAATTAATAATCCAGATTTGTAGGATCAAAAGCTGGATGGACGTGTAGATATCATTTAGGTTAAAACCTTCATTCTGCAATGAAGAAGCTGGGATCTAGAGAGGGGAAGTGACTTGGACAGGGTCACACATGCAGTAATTAGCAGAACTGGGAAGTGTCTTCAAACCTTCTGACTCCAAATTCAGTTATCTTTTTTCACCACTTCATGCAGCTTTATTGAATTGCTTTTCTTGAAGTGAAACTTAGAAATCATTTTTTAATGTTAATTGAAAATTATATATCCCTAAAAATTACAGGACCATCTGGACCAATTTTTAATTTATCTAAATTCTTCATTAGTAGGGCACTGGGGTTGGAAGAGAAGAATGAAACTAATGTTCTTGACATTGCCTCTGGTCGGCCAGTTGGAAGATTTTGAGTAAATGAGTTAACCTTCACTCTCAGTGGAGATTACTGCTTTAATGACTTCATAGGTTTTAGAAAAGAGAATTACTGATGACAAAATTCTTTGAGATCTTCAGATAAAAGACAACCAGAGTTATTCCAAGTGTTATCATTGCCATTAACAAAGGCCACATATGTTGTTGGAAGATGGATACAAGAGATTCTCCATATCTGGAAAAATGAGACCTGGAAGAACTGGACTTCGTGTTTTATGAACTTTGCTCTGCTGCCTTCTCATGGAAGCCAATCTCAAAATAAATCTTATTTATTTAAATTGAAATCAGTGGGAATTCCCCTCAAGGGGAAAAAAAAGAATCAAGATCAAAATCCTGGGTAGAAAGACATGAAACCAGAATTTTATGTAACCAGCATCTAAAGAATTCTTTAGCTAAGAATTTGTCAGTTAGGTTTTATTGATGTTCATTTTGAGTTAAGATGGAAGAAAGCCATAGTTTTATTCTCACATTATTATGGTCTTGATTCTCCAACACAGATGTATTTGATGGCTTTACTTGTGTTAACGGTAGTGCTTTAATTATTGCAAAACAACCCACAAAACCCCAAACTACTCTCTATAAAGAAGAATAGAATGCCAGTCAGTTGCTGGTTTCTGTTTCAAATCCATGTCTTTCAGGGTGACAACATGTCTTTGGTGGTGTTCATTGACATAGATATTTACCGTAATATGGTCTATATTATAAATCAGCAATATTATCAAAGAAGATAACACTTAGGAAAATGATTCTAAACTGTAGGGCTCCAGTTACTCTCATGGTTCAGAAATAAATGGATTCAAATCCACTTATTTATACATACATACATACATACATATTTATATACACATACTGGCCTGAAGCCTTGGGCAAGTTGCTAAGCCTCTCAGTATCAGCAGGGAACTCTCTAAGAGGAATTCTTAACCCTTTTGGGTGTCACAGACCCCTTTGGCAGTCTGATGAAACTTTTAGATTCCATCTAGGAATGTTTTAAGATGCATAAAATAAAACTCATATAGGATTACAAAGGAAACCAATTATGCTGAAAACTAATTACAAAAAAATTAAACCTTTAGTTTGTGGATCCCAGGTTAAGAGGCCTTATAGAGAACTACAAATTTCCAAATAGTCTTGAAGGGGCATGGTAGACAACATTTCATTTAGTTAGAAGGAGTTTACTCTAAGGAGGGGACAGTTAGGTGGTCCAGTGGATAGAGTACCAGACCTGGAGTCAGGAAGACTCATCTTCCTGAGTTCAAATTTGGCCTCAGACACTTACTAGCTGTGTGACCATGGGTGAGTCACCTCACACTGTTTGCCTTAGTTTCCTCATCTGTAAAATGAGCTGGAGAAAGAAATGGAAAACCACTCCAGTGTCTTTGCCAAGAAAACCTCACATGGGACACAAAGAGCCGGACACAACTGAAATGACTGGAACAATTCTAAGGAGAGTTCTTTATACCAAAGAAATCACAGGTCTAGGCCCCTCCCCCCCCACTGAAAAATAGGAGTAGGATGTTAAAGGACATGCAAATCTAAGATATCATTATTATGATAACATGTAATTGCTAAATATCTTTTCAGGAAAGGTGATTATTGTATGGACATAATTATTGCTTACTACAGGCTATTTGTGCTATTTCACATTTTAAAATCAATATTCCAGAAGCTTGAAAATCTGTCTTTTAAGGCTTAAAAGGAGTTTTTAAGCCACAAAATGTCTCAGAAAGGATAAATTTTTAAAAAAAGAATAAATTCCATCCATCTCTCAGAATTTGTTTTAAGCTATAGATAAAGTAACAGTTTTCTTCTTGTCAATATTTTAATATAATGTATTAAAATAGGAAATGTCTGACTATATTGTATTAGTGTATTATCGTTTAAAAAAAAAGTACCACAAGGAAAGAAAGTGAAACCACTCCTAAATTATCCAAGTTGTTTTTTTAAAATAAATTTTCAAGGTCTACTCATATAACAATCTCTATAAATTATACCTGCTGGCCAAAGGCTTTAGTGTTTTCTCTTGTTTTTCACTGAAACAGCAGGGAGGGAGACATGTGATGAAGGAGCTTGCAATGAAAAATAGCCTAATTGATCATCTATCAACCATCTGGAAAACTTGCCTCCAGCCAAATTGCTAAAGAATATCTGGGGCTTTAAATACTTGGACATAATGCAATTCTTTTCAAGACACAATACCACACCATTGTCCCTGGAATCCCAGGGAAAGGAGCACAGTGGTCTGATCATGTGTCTTGTATTACTGCTTAACCACGGACCTGTTAATTAGGATTCATCTTTTTTTAACTTCTGCTAGTTAACTTGAATTAGAAAGGAGAATATTGGGAAATTAACAAAATGGTCAAGGCTTTTTTTGTGTTATTTTTGTTAGATGCTTGGTCTCGCATTTGGAAAAGAGAATAATCAGGAAAAGAAACGTACCTTATAATGGAGCTAAACCGGTTAAGAAAGCATAAAAAAAGATAAAAGTCATACAATAAATCTGGATGGGATGATAACTACTAAGATAAATTATATTTTCTATGTAATTGTTGGCAGTTAGTTACAGATCATAACTCTTTTTTAAAAACCTAGCCCCATATCTTACCTCTTGTTCATCAATCAGTTATTTTATATGGCACTCAAAAAACACTTGCAGATTCATTGATTACTAACTTATCTAAACTGACACATGACTTGTTTCTACACAGCACTAAAGCTTGAATGATAACACAGCTTCTTAGCAATTTTCTAATATGATAAGAGCTCAAGCCAGATCTTTGAACTTTCAATGGAAACCATTCTTGGCTGTCTTAGCTTCCTTAGGTGGAGGTTAACAGAGCAATAATATTATTATCAGATCTATCCTCTAAGAAACGCATAAACAATATGATAAATAAACAGAACTTAGCCGTGGCGACATTCCCAATAATAATGTGATGCTTATTCCATCCTCTTTAAAAATGCCTGGTGATATGAAACTAGTAAGAAAAAGAAAAATTTTTAAAAATATTACAACTTTTTGATTGCTATTAAAACACTCTTAATTTATTCTTCAAAACGTAAGTATTGTGTGTGAGAAATTATTTAAACTTGGTCTACTTTTAGTTCTTCTCTAAAGACAATATACTTTAATAGAAGGGACACAGGGAAGAACTAGGGATAAGAAAATCAAGCAGCATTTAAAAAAATTAGTAAGGTCATGACCAGGGAACTTGACAATACGCTCAGTTGGGATTTTTTAAAAAATTTAATGACTTCCACTGATCTACCTAAATTTTTGGTCTTTTGGGCAAGGACCCTATATTTCTATGTATATTTTGCGATATTCCATATGATTGCGCTACAAAGTAGGTAGAGAATTGATACTGATTAGCAACATCCCCGTGGATTTTTTTAAAAATTGTGAACTAGTGAATATACTATGGGAACAACAAAGTATGAAGCCTGAACCCAAGTATAGTGCTTACTATTGGAATCAAAATCTGGAACAAATTTACTCTGGTCCAGTTAAATAAAAACTTCTTGAGGACAGGTGCTGTTTGATTCTGGGGGTTGTATCTATGGTACCTGTCACAGTGTCTGACAGAGTAAGCACTTAATTAATGTTTAATGAATTTGAGTACATATAATCATTATTGAGATTGGTTATTAGCAATTCAGTTTAAATAATTTATGATAACTGTGATTACTTTTTCACAATCAGAAAAATGGAACCAACCAAAAAAACTAAGTTTTTTTTCTTGTTTTGTTGGTTCTCCAGTATCTAGAATCAATATGATTATCGAAAGTTTTCTAGGATATTCTCCACAACTAAATCATCATGACCATCATCATACTGTATATTTTTAATGTCACTATTAGCTGTTCACCTTGTCGTACTCATCTTGGTAGAGTGGGATTCTCTGAAGACTATGTGAGCCAAGCCTCAGTGGATTACCGATTTGCTAGTTCCTTTGCTCAGGCACGATTACTTCCTAAGGGCAGTCCAAGCTTGCCAACCAGCATGGATCAGCAGGGTTCCACAATAGGATTCAACTCTTTAGGGAACACAGACAACTTTTGACTTGAACAAGCAACTGAAAACCGTGACTATGAATGTAGTATACGAGACTCATAAAATGAAGTGAAGAGGATTTGGTCATTGGAGTTGAAGAAATGGTCTCCTTTCAGATGCTATAGTCTTGCTAGATAATCAGGTTGCAAGGGCAGTTTAGACGTAATTTTTATATAGTTGGCAACATTAATAAGTTGAGGCAGCCAGACGTGCAAAGATGATCACCAGCAATAGGTGGAATCCATACTCTGGTTCAGTATCTGCTGTCCTAGAATGTGTTGATAGAAGAGTCATCCTGCCTTCAGATTTCCCTTCCCTGGCATTTAACACCAAAAGCTATAGCCATTCTTATGACAGTGGCACATCTACATCTCTTTTCTCTAGATTTTTGGGACATCACTCTTTCCTGGTTCTCCTTTTACCTATCTGACTATTCTTTCTCATTCTTTTTGCTGGATCTTCATCTAGGTCATAACCATGGTGTTCCACAAGACTCTGTCCTGGACCCTCTTCACTTCTCACTCACTACTTCACTTGAGGATCTCATTAGATCCTATGGAAGTAATTATTATCTCTTAGCTGACAATTTTTAAATCTGCCTATCAGGTTCTAACTTTTCTGCTGACCTCCAGTCTTGTATCTCCAACTACCTTTCAGACTTCTTTTTTTTTTTTGCATAAAATATACATATTTTATTGTAAAATATCAATGCAGATTTTACAGTAAGGTACTGTAAGCACCCCATAAAAGAAAAAGAAAAAAATCAGATTTCTCTTGTACAAAGGGAGCACCAAAAATTTTTATGGGGATTTTCCAGATCACAGGGGCTTTACATCCCTAGCCTCTGAGATGTAGAAGGGATAACTTGATTCTAATTGCTTTCACTTTCTAACAAACTGGCAAAGGGTTGGAATGGACAAGTTTCTTATTAAAAAAATAATGAATAATGATAATAAACAAAGGAAATAATTTTAGCTTAAAAAACATCCTCTCCAAAGTAAACCTTTTCTTGTCTTCATTTCATTGGCTAAAATAAGTATAACAGTCATAACTATTTATCTTCTTGGTAGGTGACCCCAGCGCTCATCTTGGACCTCAGTACAGAATTCTCAGTGTTACCACTCACTGTTTTTCACAAGCAGAAATTCTAGTGAATTTCTTTTTTTTTTTTTTAATTTACTCATTTACTTTTAATTTACAAGATTCAGTTCTACAATCACTTGAGTTTCAGATTTTCTCCCCTCCCTTCCCCCCCCCCCCATGGTGGCGTGCAATCATGTATAGGATCTGCAAATACTTTCACTTTGTACAATAGTTTGGTCATATAGAAGGGTTGTAACCAATGAGCAATCACTGGGAAAAGAAGAAAAAAAAAAAAAGCAAAACCAGACATGAAAGAGAACGATAACGAGTTTTGCTTCAGTCTCCATTTAAACTATAGTCTTTCTATATCTTTCTCTGAGTTTAGGTATCTCCTTCCATCCTGAGGCTTGTAGAGTTGTCTTTAGCTGTGCGTTGTTGAGG
>CM053584.1:313197407-313271815 GCA_028627135.1 Pseudochirops cupreus | reverse complement strand
TAATGTAGAAGCTGCTGCATCCTGGGTTATCCTGATTGTGTTTCCACAGTATTCAAATTATTTCTTCTTGGCAGCTTGTAATATTTTCTCCTTGATCTGGGAACTCTGGAACCTGGCTATAACATTCCTAGGAGTTTTCTTTGTGGGATCTTTTCCAAGAGGTGATCGGTGAATTTTTTCAATTTCTACTTTGCCCTCTAGTTCTAAAAATCTCAGGGCAATTTTCCTTGAGAATTTCTTGAAGGATGGTTTCTAGGTTTTTTTTTTTATCATGGCTTTCAGGTAGTCCAATAATTTTTAAATTGTCTCTCCTGAATCTATTTCCCACATCAGTGGTTTTTTTCAATGAGATATTTCATGTTGCCTTTTATTTTTTCATTGGTTTGGATCTATTTAATAGTATCTTGATTTCTCATAAAGTCCTTTGCTTCCATTTGCTCCACTCTAACTCTGAAGGAATTATTCTCTTCAGTGAGCATTTGAGATTCTTTTTCCATCTGGCAAATTCAGCTTTTTAAGGCATTCTTCTCTTCCTTGGCTTTTTGGGCCTCTTTTGCCATTTGAGTTAATCTGTTTTTTAAGGTGTTGTTTTCTTCAGTCAGGTTGTTGACTCTCTTTTCATGATTTTCTTGCATCATTCTCATTTCTCTTCCCAATTTTGCCTCCACTTCTCTTATTTGGTTTTCAAAATCCTTCTTAAGCTCCTCTATGGTTTGTAATCAGTTTACATTTTTTCTTGGAAGCTTTTGGTGAGGGAATTTTGACTGTGTTGTGTTCCTTCCATTCCATGCTTTGATCCTTTTTGTCCCCAAAAAAGGAATCTAAAGTTGAATTGCTGTGCTTGCTTTGCTTCCTTTGCCTGCTCATGTTGTCAATTACTTGACTTTTGGACTCTGAAGAAGTCTGCTTTCAGAGGGGAGAACTCTGTCCCAAATTGCTTGGGTTTTCATAGCTGCTGGAGCTATTAGGAGGGTGTCATCTCTGCAGCCCCCACCAGCTTTGGTTCATTGGTCACGCACCTCAGGACCACCACCCAAGACCATGATCCTGATCTGAGCAGGTTAAGGCAAGAGTACTTAGCCTCTGCATGTTTGCTTGGCTCCCCTGCAATCTGCAAGCCAGGAGCTCTGAAGCAGTCACATGGAGGCAGCTGCAGGGCCACCACCTCTGTAGCTTCTTACTCTGGGGGGAAGACGGCCAGACTGCTTCTCTCCCCCAAATTTAGTTGAGTTCCACTGACCTTTCAGTTTGTCCTTGGATCTTATGGGTTGATAATTCTGGAAAGCACCACAGCTGCTGGTGATCCATTCTCCTGAACACTCCAGCTGGGGCTTGTCCCAGCCACCCTGGGGCTAAAGCCATGGTTTCAGGCTGGGATCCCAGCACATTGTGATGAACTCTTCCTGTCTACCTGCCGGGCTGCCTTCAGTGGGAGATGTGTTTCTCTGTCATTTTGTGGGTTCTGGAGCTCTAAAATTTGTTCAGAGTCATATTTTATAGGTATTTGAGGTGGTTATGGGGGGAGCTCATGGAGTTCTCCTGCTTCTATGCTGCCATCTTGACTCTGTCCCCGAGAAGGATTATAACCAATGGAATGAAAAAGGAGAAAGAAGGAACAAAACAAAACAAAAAAGAAAGAGAGCAGGTGGTTGTCTTCAATCTGCATTCAGACTCCGTAAATCTTTCTCTGGATGTGGATAGCCCTTTCCATTGTGACTCTTGGAGTTAGCTTATAGCCTTGCATTGCTGAGAGAAGCTCAGTCTATCAAAGTTAGTCATTACAGATACGATGTGTCTGTAATTATGTACAATGTTCTCCTGGTTCTGCTCTCCTTACTCAGCATCAGTTCATACAAATCTCTCCAGGTTATTATGAAGTCCGTCTGCTTCTCATTTCTTATAGCACAATAGTATTCCATTACATTTGTATACTACAACTTGTTTAGCCATTCCCCAATTGATGGGCATCCCCTTGATTTCCAATTCTTTGCCACCACAAAAAGAGCTGCTATAAATCTTTTTGTACATATAAGTCCCTTTCCCACTTGTATGATCTCTTTGGGATACAGCCCTATAAGGGGTATTGCTGGGTCAAAGGGCATGCACTGTATGTGTATCTTTACTTTCATTAATCTCTAACTGAAATTTGTCCTTTTATTCAATTACAAATTTAGGCAACACGCCATTATTCTGAGGAATCCATAGGCTTTACCAGACTGCCAAAGGGGTCTAAGACACACAAAAAGGTTAAGAACTGTCCTAAATTGTGCCTTGATATCACTTTTGTCAATCAATAAATATTTATTAAGTACCAGGTACTGTATTATGATACAGATATTAAAAAAAAAAGCAAGGGGGAGGGTTAGGTGGTACAGTGGAGTCCCTGCAGGGCACTGGAGTCAGGAGGACTTGAGTTCAAATGAGGCCTCAGACACTTAACACTTACTAGCCATGTGACATTGGGTAAGTTGCCTAACCCCAATTGCCCTGCCTCGCCCTCCAGAAAGCAAAAAAACAAAACAAAACAAAACAAGGATAGCCCCTACCCTAAAGGAATTGACAGCCTAAAGGAGGAGGAGGGGAAGGGAGAGAAAGCACCTGAATGGGGGCATTGTGGAGAGTTCCAAAGAAGTCCCAAAACAGTGTAGCTGGGGGGAAACAGGGAGAAAAAACTGTGCTGAAACCAGCACTCTGGGCCTTTTAATTGAAAGACAAAGCTTTTTTTTGTCTAGTGTGTGAAGCTTACTTTTTCTATAAGGGAACTCTTTTAAGTTCCTACTGTTTAATTAGTAACTAGAGCTATAACTGTGTCCTGAATTGGTGCCATATTTACTTCAAATAAGATGGTAGTGAGGAGTATAAAAATGAATAAGAATAATAAAATAAAAAGCTAGTCATTACTACACATTACAGTTATAAAGTTGCTGAATTCTCATACATGTGTGTCTGGAGCCTGATCTATTAGGAGTATGTCTGATTTGACAACAAGGGTAACACTTCTTTGTCAGCTATGTGAAGAATTCCCACACCTAAAGCCCTACCTGACCTGAATGAAAGAAGCTGTTGGTGCCATTGGATTATCCAGGGGAAAGGGAGAGGTGATGGGTCATTATGATAGGTGGTACTGGAGAGATCTGGTTGTAGGTCTTGGCAGATTGAGGAAAAGGAAGGCTGGTGAACTCAGAATGACAATAGCTACTCAAGGTCAAAGGTGCCTTTAGATTGGAGGCTGATAAGTCTAACTATATAAATATCAAATATTGACTCAGAAGAAGTTAAAGAAAAGGTCTTAATGTGGAATCCAGAAGCAGATCTTTCATGAGGACAGATTTTTTTTTCTGGGAGAAAATCTGCTGCAGCTAAAGATTGGGGTCCAGAGAAACTAATTGATTTGTCTGAGAAGTTTGGGACCCTTAAATATATTATTGCTTATATTATAATATTCACATATTTTGATTTGTCGTGTTATTTTGAAAGACCTATGATTCTACCTTTTTTGTTTTTGGTGAATCCTATTGGCTATGTCTTGTTTAAAATTCATGTGTTCTTTTAACATTGTTACCTTCTGCTTTTGTTCTACAAAATTTCCCTCCATTCACTATTTTTGTTTTCCAAACCTGTTATTCTCTCTCTCAATTTTCTTTCTTTAGAGAAGATTCTTGCCTCATCTACTAATACAAAGACTCCTCAGACTGCTTAGTGGCCTCAGTTTCCTTGAATTGGGGCAATGTGAGGACTGATTGGGCCAAGGTCCCTTTCTAGAGTAACTTCCAGGAAGAAGAGTAGTGGCCCCATATATGTTTCCAGTCCCCTTTCCCTTAGGCCTGATGCTCTGTTCCCTTCCAGTGTGTGGCTCTGAGGGTCATGCTCAGGGCATCTTCTGTACTATTCAAGTCTTCTGTTCTCTCTCTTTCTTTCCTTCAATTGGTGGGTAGTAGTGTCTTCCATTTCTTGTAAGGTTTAGGGAGGTAGGGTAGGGATGGATCATTTCATGCAGAGTCAAAATCTTGGGATAGTAGGGAGCTACAGGTAGATTCTTGAGTTATAAGCCTAGGTATTTGTACTCACTGCAGTGGACCTGAAGAGCTGGTTACAGTTGGAACCCTGAGTGATACCTCTAAGTTTTAAAGTTATCTGGCATTAATTGATGAGGTTTCTACCTTCTGTGGGGATTCTGTCTTACCTTGTAGACCAGAGGTTCTCAACCTGTGGGTCACGCCCCCTTTGGACGTTGAACAACTCTTTCACAGAGGTTGCCTAAGACCATCGGAAAACACATATTTTCTGATGGTCTAAGGAACTGAGCCACCACTCCTCTATCCATCTCCAGGCAGGTCTGCCCACATGCAGATACGCCCACATAGGAGTATTAAAGGGTCACAGCATTAGGAAGGTTGAGAACCACTGTTGTAGACTGAGCTGTAAGTACTCCCTTTCTGGCTCATAATTCTTGTCTTTGACTCTTTTTAAAGGATGGAGAAATTTATAGAAAGCATTTCTCCAGCAATCTTGTTGACTTTTTGTTCAGATGCTTTTCAATTGTTTTCAGTTCTTTGTGATCCCATTTGGAGTTTTCTTGACAAAGATACTGGTGTGATTTGCCATTTCCTTCTTTCATTTTACAGATGAGGAAACTGAGGCAAACAGGGTTGAGTGACTTACTGAGGGATACATAGCTAGTAGGTGTCTGAGGCCAGATTTGAACTCAGGAAAATGAATCTTCCTGACTAAAGGCCCAGCACTCTATCTACTACACCCCCATCTGCCCCATTTTGCCGATTATGTGATCCTAATTTTAAAGAATTGGAATACACTACAATATACTTAGTATTTAAAATGTTCTGATCATGTTTTCATCATTCTTTGATTTAGAGGGCTCTTTGGGATTTATTATCTCATCCTCTGGATAAGCTGCCAAAGAGCCATTAAGTGAGTTGTGTAATGAAAACATTTTTTATTAAGATTCTACTAAGATAATTTTAAGCAATGACAACTTGGAAAAGAAGCAACCCAAGGAAACAATGAAACTTGGGAAATAACAAATTTAGGTTTGAAATGTAGACCAAATTGTCTCTAAGACAATTAGACTCAGAAAGAGTTAAAAACTTTTGAAAGAGGTCCAGGTCAAGTTAATTGGGGTAATCACATGTTTATTAGAGCTTGATTGATAAGCTACATCAGAACAGTTTAACAAACCCTTATTGAGTGCCTCCTAAGTACAGATCCCAGTACCAGGCACTAAGAGGGAAACAAAGAAAGGAAAAGACTTTCTTCCTACCCTCCAAGAAAGGAGCTCAGAGGAAGAGCCATGGTGGGAATAAGGGGCAATTCAGTAGTAAGTGGGTCAGCTGGGTATGGATTGAAAAATGAGTAGTCTAATTGAACAAGAAGAAAATAGCTAAAACAAGGTCTGTCTGGCTCCATCATCTATATGTAGAAATTCAGAACTTTTTCAAGCTCTAAAAGTGAAATACTATAGTTGTCTTGGTACTTGGAAGTCATCACACCATGCTCAATTTGCAGTCATAAGATCATGGCTTGAGAGGACATCTGATCCATCCTTTCATTTTACAACTGAGGAAATTAAAGCCCAGAGGTAAAGTGATTTGCTCAAAGTAGTCCCTCAAATTCTAGGTTATACACACATACATACATATACACACACATACCCATACACACACACACACACACACACACACACACACACACACACACACACGGGTGCGCGCGTGCGCCTTTTCAATTAATCATCACTTACCAGATCTGGTGCTTTTCATCAAACTGCACATTTTGCCCAATATTTTAGCAAATGTGTTTCATTTATGGGTAGAATATCTAGCTAAAAATGAACTAGTTTAATATGACTTTCCTCATGTACACTTAAGCCTTTAATCCCATTTTTCTAAAACCAGTTAGTTTGGCTTACAGTTGATAAGATGATTTATTGGAATATTGGCCACAAATGATGATGGTGGTGGTGGTATTGACCCAACAGTAACAAGGATATTTGTTCTTTTTTCTAATTGTCTGAAATCTGGAGAGAAAACTTTGTAATTTTTTCCATTTCTGAAAAGTACTCTGGTATATCTCAAAATATGTCAAGTATCGCTTCAAACATCCTCCACTTTTCCCTTAACTACTCTTATATATCTTGTATTTTCATCTCTCCAAAGATCAGACTATCACAGTTTTAGAGCAAGATCTTTGAGACCATCTAATTCTAGTCCAACTCCCTTCATTTTACAGATGAGGAAACTGAGGTCTAAAGAGGTTCTATCACTTTTAAGATGGTCATAGATTCTGGGAAACTGTCCTTCCCCCTTCTTCTTCCCGCTTTCCCCTCTCCCTTCCCTCTCCCCCTTCCACTTTCTCCTCCTTCTCCACCTTCATTATTTTCTTCTTTCTTTGATGGCTTTTCAATTAGGTTGCCATTACGTAAAGTTACCTTAATAGAAACTTGTAAGGAATGTATATCACCAGGAAGCTCACTTAAATGATTTTTCAAAGCTTTTCAGGATTTCATGAATGGGCAGGATACTTATTTTCCAAGATGGCAGCAGAATGAAATGCTTGCTTATAAAATACAGTGACTTCTGGTCACTGAGTGATTATAAAGCTATTCCTCTGGAAATATTTTGTTCCAACCTCCACCTTTAGATCATAGATATGATTTAGTCATCTTTCTTTAAAGCAACAATGTCCCAATCTCAACAAACAACAACATAATAATGTATACCTGTATATACATATATCTGTGTATATATGGGTATGTGTATGTGTGTGTATCACCTATCTGTGTTTGAAACAAACTATTTCTGTCTCCTCTGTGGCCCTACAGCAGTACTGGAAGGTAGCTGAGACACTGTAAGGTTTATCTCCTTGTTTGAAATGGCAAATCTGGAATTCTTCATGCTCTACTTTTTTCCTCCTATTGAGATTCTCTTCTTGGATCATTCTACCACATGGAGACTTCAAGGAGTCTCTTAAGTATAGAAAATCTACTGGAGACTGACTTAGGTTTAGCCTCTGGCCCTTGGAAGACAAAGATCTCTTGTCTTCTCTGTGAAGAGTCCTTTTTTCATAAGGGAACTCTTTTAAGTTTTTTAACTGCTTAATTAGTAACTGGAGATGTAACCATGTTCCCATCTGGTACCATCCTCACATTTGTAAAATGGTAGTAAGGATTATAAGAGCCAATAATAATAGAAATAATCGTAAACAAAGGCTAATCATTAGCCAAATGTCAGGGGCTATAAAGTTGTTGAATTCCCATATCGTTTATGTACTATTGGTATGTCTGATTTGCCAACAACATGCAAGCCCTTTGCTAGCTATATGTAGAAGAGAGTTCCTTCACCCCTAAACTCTGTCCCACTTGAATAGGAGAAGCTGGTGAGGCTGCTGGATTTTCTAAAGGAAAGTGAGAGAAACTGCCAACAGTTTGAGGGTGTTACCCATTGAGCTTTTGAGAGAGATGTGGGGGCAGGTTGTGGCAGGCTGAGAAAGAGCAAAGCTGGTAGGCTCAAAAAGGAAATCACAGTAGGTACACAAGGTCCAACTGCATTGTCAAATGAAAATCCATAAAATAAGTATTTCAACATCAAAGGTTTACTTTTAAAAAGTTAAAGGTCCTTGTTACTCTGGATCTGAGAATTAGCTTTCTGTAAGTAGGAAATCCTCAAATGTATTTCTATAGATTCAAAAAAGAAGGCAAATCAGAGTTCATGGAACTAGTGTCATAGAGGTGAAAGTCTGTCAGTCAATAAACTAAATAAATTAAATGACCTGAGTTTAAATCTGGCTTTGGATAACTGTTAGCTGTGTTACCTTGGACAAGTCACTTAACCTCAATTTCCTCTGGCATATAGTAGGTACTTAATAAGTGCTTATTAGACATTTTTTCTTTATTCCTTTTATAACAATTTCACATTGTGTTTTGTATTGTATTATATTTGTGACTCTCTTTCCCTTACTATTAAACTGAGTTGGACTACATCTTATTCATCATTATTTTCCCATTGCCCCCAGTCTAGTGCCTTGCAAAGAGAAGGTGCTCAGTACACATTTATTGAATCAAACTGGACTAAACTCTACTTACAGTGTGCCTGGCATTCAGTAGACAGTACCCCTTCTGTTCTAGACTCTAAGAGTTGGAAGGGAGTTCAGAAGTCATCTAGTCCCTTCTAGAACATCACTGACCAAGGGTCATCCAGTTTCTACTCAGTAAGTACTTAATAAATGTGCTGCTTCTTTGTCTACCTATCCATCTATGCATCTCTTTCTTTCATCTTTAAAATATTTTAAAACTGGGATCTTCTTCTCTCAACTTTTTTTTTCCTAGAAGCTATATATCCCCAGTTCCTTCATCCAATTAGTGGTATACCTTGGATCATTGTAGAGATAGGCCTAAGGACCTACTTCCTTGATTTTAAGTCTTAATCCCTTCCATCTACTTGGAGGCAGATAGTGATGAAGTGTGGAGAGTGTTGGGGTCTGTAGTCAAGTTTTCTTGACCAGAGTTCAGATCTGGCCTTGGAAACTTAGTGACCTAGGTGAGTCATTTAACCTCTGTCTGACTCAGTTTCTTCAACTGTAAAATGGGAGATAATAATAGTACCTACCTCCCAGCATTGTTGTGAGGATCAAATGATATAATAATTGTTAAATATACTAAACATGGTGCCTGGCAAACAGTAAGTCCTATAGAAATGGTTATTCCCTCCCTGCCTCCCCTGTGGTAGGGATAAACAATAAGTATATTTAAAAGAGGGGTTTTCTACCATTTTCCAGGTCAAATATCAAGGAGATCTCTGGAATGCAGACTGCTTGTTTGCCAGGCTTACGCCTAGGAAAACCCTGTGGAAGGATATGGAGAGAGGATGTCTTCTTTCACTAGGCCTCTGTAATGTGACTTTCCTAATATGGAAGCAGAAACATGAGTTGGAAGCTTCTTCCAGGGTAAAAATACACTGTACAACAATTATTGTTGCTATGAAGGTAAAATGCTTGTGAAGTAGTTGGGGATTTTAATTTCTATCTTGCTGACTTTTTCTGGGCAGAAAGTGTGAATTTTCCTGTTCATTTTTACCCTTGAGGTAAAATCACATAGAGTAGGGCAGCTAGGTGGCAAAGTGAATAGAGCACCAGCCCTGGAGTCAGGAGGACATGAGTTCAAATTTGACCTCAGACACTTAACACTTACTAGCCGTGTGACTTTGGACAAGACACTTAACCCCAATTGCCCTGCCTTCCCCCCTCAAAAAAAAACAAACAAAAAAACACAAACCAAAAAAAAAAATAAATCACATGGATCCTTGTTATAAGAAAACATTGATTCATAAATTTTTTTCTTTTCCTTTTTTTAAGGTTTACATAGACTAAACACTTCTGCCCTTGTAGTATACTTCTGTTTCTTCCCACCTTTCCTCAACTTAAGTGATTCCTATATTTGCACATTTCCTTTTGTAGGTAGGGAAGAGTCAGGACTCTTAACCTGGCCGTAGGCTCACATATTTAGGTGCCCCCACCTTTGCAGGATGGGCATGTTTTTCATGGGCAGATCTGGTTACATTTCTGACTAGTTATGACTAGCAGATTTAAATATCTTTGTGGTATACAGCTGCATGGACCAATTTCTCCCCTTTTGTCTTTGTAACTTTATGTGTTTGGTTACATAAATCTGAAGCTTCTGAAAATGATCTCTGAACCACATGATTATAGATTAAGAGTATATAGGAAACTTTGAAGTCATCTAATTTTGTAGATGAAGAGAGAAAACTCAGAGAGGTGAGGTGACTGACATCTCACACAGATAGTAAGTGGAAGAATAAGGATTTGAACTCAGATCTTTTGACTCCAAATCCAATTTTTTCTACTGACCATGATATATCAGAGTTCTATGGAATAATATGTTGCATTTAGGATTTTCTCCATATTTTATTTGAAGTGACACACCGAAGAATTAATGCTGATTACCCAGGATCAAAATATTGTTGTTGCTCAGCTGTGTCTGACTCTTTGTGACCGACCCCATTGGAGGTTTTCTTGGCAAAGATACTAGAGTGGTTTACCATTTCCTTCTCTAGCTCATTTGACAAATGAGGAACTGAGGCAAATGGGGTAAGTGACTTTCTCTAGCAACGCAGTTGGTAAGTGTCTGAGGTCAGATTTGAACCTAGGTATTGCTAACTTTACTCCTGGTGATTTACCACTTTACCACCTAGCCACCTTTGGATCAAAATAGATTAACCTAAAAGATTAAGAAAAATTCATTTTAATTCTTGCCTTTTTAAGTCCCTAATATTTAGCCATTTTAAGGAAAAACATTGGGAGGGGGGTTTGTTTATGTCATTTTTTTCTTTTCAAGGTTTGGTTCTCATTTTAAGAGTTCAGTTGGTCAAATTAAAATATACTCATCTGTGTATAAAACTTCCAAACTTTCAGATAACGATCTCAAGGAGCTTTGTGTCTAGTAATTAAATCACCCCACAAGGTGAGATGTGTGCCTGTTATTTATCAATACGCAATTTCTGTTTGAAGCAAAAGGAGATGTCTCAGGAACTTGGAAATACACTTCTGCATCAAGATGATATTTCATAAAGTTAATTTGGAACTGCAAAAACAACTGACAAGAAATATATCTGGTTCTGTTTGAACACTTAGGAACTTGATAGTAGAGAAGAGAACAACTTGAATAAATCACAGGAGAAACCATGGCCTTCTTTGTCTATGGGAAGTCCTTTTATTAGCTGATTCAGCTGTTGAGGGCAAAGCTGTTCAGGTCTTTTGTGGGTATTTCTTTGCACACTATCTTTTTAAAAATACAACTTGAATTTCCTGGGAATAGGATTTAAGAGTGCCAATGGCCTTTTTCTTTCTTTCTTTTTTTTTTTTAAAGCAGTATGTCTTTTTAAAAGGTTTAATTTGATCAAGTTATTTCAGGAATTATAAAAATAGAGATTTCCAGGTGCCCACCTATAAGATATAACCTTTGAGATCCACAGATAAGGCTCAGTGAAAGCAAGTTAGACATGGCTTCTCCTCATAGGCATGGCTTCATCAACACACCTACCTGCAGAGATCAAAGGAATTTCAATTTGTTGGGCAGCACTTCTGTGATAAGAACCCTTTGAGACCTTGTTGCCCTGATAGAGAGCTAAGTACTTATTCTTGGCCAGATGGGGAAGGGCTGACATAAAGATTGTCAATTCTGCAGCCTAAGGTCTTTAGCTAACCAATTTCTTTATAATGAAGTCGTATTATAGATAAACATGGTATACCTAACTTCAAGAAAGTCTCCACATGTTAATAGGGAAGAGAACTGGACCTAGTATTTTACTGTTACAGGGTCTAACTGTCCAGTGCTTAGCAGAGTTGCCTGGCACATAGTAGGTGCTTAATAAATGTTTAATAGGAACCTCCTGTTGTAGCCTCAGCAATGAGCACATAGAAAGCGCTTTAATAAATGCTAAGTGATGCTTGCCTTCTCAGTGAGGTGGGTGGGGAGGGAGGAAGGGAGAGAATGTGGAACTCAAAGTTTTGGGGTTTTTTGGTTTTAGGGGTTTTCTTTGCTTTTTGGAGGGGGGAGGGCAGGGCAATTAGGGTTAAGTGACTTGCCCAAGGTCACATGGCTAGTAAGCGTTAAGTGTCTGAGGCTGGATTTGAATTCGGGTCCTCCTGACTCCAGGGCTGGTGCACTTCATCACCTAGCTACCACAGAGCTCAAAAGTTTTAAAAATGCATGTTAAAAATTGTTTTTATATGAAACTGGGAAATAAGATATACAGGCAATGGGGTATGGAAATCTATCTTGCCCTACAGGAAAACAGAAGGGAAGGGAATAAGAGAAGGGGGGTGGTGGTGGTAGTGATAGAAGGGAAGGCAGATTGGGGGAAGGGATTATCAGAATGCATGTTGGGGGTGAGGGGAAGGGAGAGATGGGGAGAAAATTTGGAACTCAAAATCTTGTGGAAGTGAATATTGAAAACTAAAAATAAATTAATAGGAAAAAAAACAAACCTAATTGATGATGATGAGAAAACACCCTGGTAACTGATGCAGTCAATAAGCATTTATTTATTATTATTAAGCTCCCTCTAGGTGCCAGTCACTATGCTAAGTGCCAGGGATACAATGGAAGCCAAAAAACTAACACACAAACAATAACAAAAGCTCCCCAGGAGCTAACAGTCTAATGAATGGGAGGGGGGCAAAATGCAAATAATTAGGTACAAACAAGAAGTATAAAGGACCAAGCTGGGGTGGTCTCAGAGGGAAGCGCTAAGATTGAGGGAGGACTGAGGAAGGTCTCTTGCAAACGGTGAGGCCTTACCTGAGACTTGAACAAAATCTGGGAAACTAGAAGAAGATGGAGATGAGGAAGGAGAAGCTTTTGTGCAGGGGGCCTGCCAGTGAAAATGCTGAGAATTGGGAGATAGACAATCTAGTTAGAGGAGCAGCAAAGAGGCCAGTGTCACTGATTTGCATGGCACGAGATGTAAAAAGACTGGAAAGGCAGAAAGGGGTCAGGCTTTGAGGGGCTTTGAAAGCTTTTATATTTGATCCTGGAGGTAATACGAAATCAGAGGAGTTGACTGAAGGGGTAGGGAAGGCTGTGTTTGTGATATGGGCAGACGTATTTTAAGAAGGTCAATTAGACAGCTGAGGGAGGAAGGGATTGGAGTTTGGGGATACTTGAGCCAGAGAGATCAGTCAGCAGGCTATTGCTATAGTCCAAGTTTTGAGGTGACGAGGGTCTACAACAGGGTAACTGCAGTGTCATAAGAAAGAAGCAGACACATAAGAGATGTTTTGAAGGGAGAAATTATAGGACTTGCTAACTGATTGTATATGGGAACTGAGAGAGGAGTTGAGAGTGATACCTATTTTGAAAGTCTGGGTCACTGAGAGGATGATAGTAACGGTAATCCATAGTAATATGATCATTGGGAAGACAGGAAGGTTTTGGGGAAAAGATGAGTTCAGTTATGGACAGGATATGAACAGGCAGTTTTCAGACAAAGAAATCAAAGGTATCTATACTCAAATAAAAATACTAGAAATCACTGTTGATTGGAGAAATACAAACTAAAAGAACTCTGATTTAGTTTAGTTAGCCACACCTAACAGATTGGCTAATATAACAGAAAATAAAAATGATGAATTGTGGAGGAGATGTGGAAAAATTGGGACACTAAAGCAGAGTTGGTGCAGTTGTGAACTGAGTCAGCCATTCTAGGGAGCAATTTGGAACTATGCCCAAAGTGTTATAAAACCGTGCATACCCTTTGACCCAGCAATACCACTGCTAAGTCTGTATCCCAAAGAGATTTTTTTAAAAAAGGACCTATGTATACAAAAATATTTATAGCTGATCTTTTTGTGGTGACAAGGAATTGGAAATTGAGGGGATGTCCATCAATTGGTGAATGGCTGAACAAGTTGTGGTATATGATTGAGGTGGAATACTAATGTGCTGTAAGAAATGATGAGCAGGACATTGTCAGAAAAAACCTATAAAGATGTAAAGGAATGGATGCAAAGTGAAGTAACCAGAATTAGGGGAACATTGTACACAGTAACAGCAGTATTCTATGATCAACAACTGTGAGTGACTTAGCTCTTCTCAGCAATACCATGATCCAAGACAATTCCAAAAGACTCAATGAAAAATGCTATCCATCACCAGAGAAAGAACTGATGGAGTTTGAATAAAGATCGAAGAATACTTTCTTACTTTATTTTTCTTGTTTTTTTTCTTTTGTGTTTTTTTCAAAATATGACTAAGATGAAGATATGCTTTGCATGACTGCACATGTATCAAATTGCTTGCCTTCTCAACGAGGGGGGAGAGGAGAGAGAGGATTTGGAAATCAAAATTAAAAAAAAATGTTAAAAATTATTTAGTATGTTAAAAAAAGAAAAAAGAAGATGTGACACTCCCTCTCCCCCTCCTCCGAACCCTTAAGCAGGGAGTATTTTGGGACAAGAAACAAAGATGTACTGACAGGAGGGCAGTTTGATTATGTCTATGTTGCATACGAGCCAAAAGATAAAACTCTGGAACTATAGCCCCAGAAGATTGCACAGTGAGAGCTGGATGGCAGAGCATTCAAGGTCTTTGCTTGAATTCACTGTGCTAGGGCTTGGGGGAAAACAGTAAGATTCAGTACCTTTGGACTGGGAAATTACTGTAGGGAAGATAAGATTCTATTCTCAAATAATAATAATGCAAAGTAGAAGGTGAAAGGACACAAAAGAAGTGCTAACAAAGTGTTAAAAGCTTTTAGTGGTTGGGAGGGGGGAGGGATTTTTTTTTTTTAAATGCCTAAAGATGCAACCCAGACTACTCGTAGGAAAAGACAATGAGGAAATTCATGAATTACCCTTTTGTTTATACTTCAATTAAAAAAAAATTGAACCATTTACATATGAGGTTCTGATTCGATTAAATGCTATTAGTATCCATTAGGAAATGAAACTGTGTTTGGATTTCACAACTCTGCATTTTCCAACAGGAAGTCAGGTTTAGATATCATTTCTACCAACAAACACCTGCAATTAAAGGCAGAAAGGCTTATATTTAAATCACAATTAGCTTTCTAGGCAGGAACTATAAACAGAAAATAATTAATTAATTGGCCAATTATTCTGAATTGTTGCTGACAATAACTTGACTTTTATAATAATAACTGACATTTATGTAGCCTTTAAAGTTTGGAAAGAACTTTATATTCATTATCTCATTTGAGCCTCACAACCCCTCCATGAGGTAAGTACTACAAGTATTTTTACACAAACAAAAAAAAGGAAACTGAATCTCAGAGAGGCTGTGACTTGTGCGAGGTCTCATATATAGTAAGTGTCTGAAGCAGAATTTGAACCCAAATCTTCTTGACTCCAGACCTAGCAATTTAACCATTGACCCTGGCTTACTCCTTTTTTTTAATTTAAATTTTTATCCAAGACAAAATTGCAGAATGCATAAAATAATAATAGAATGCATATAATAATAATAGAATATTAGAATAGAATTCTAATAATAGGATGCATACAATATTAATAACTATAGCTAGCATTCATGCAGAGATTAAAGGTTTGCAAACTACTTTACACATATTACTGCATTTGCCTCTGTGAAGTTGTTACTATTATGAATCCCATTTTACAGATGAGAAAAATGAGGCTGAGAGGTTAAGTGACTTGCTCAGGGTAACATAGCTCAAAGGCTGAATTTGAGTCTTGGCTAAAAATTAAATGAGATTTCTAAGAAAATAAATTGTTTTGTTGTTGTTTTCATTTTGTAAAAGCAACATGCATTGCCAGATCATATAGTCTGACTGGGGATACAAACTGGGGACTAGAAACAAAAGACCGGCAGCCTTTATCAAGGCTTGCATATGCCCCAATTGAAATTTGCAACAGAAAGATAAAATTTTAGTTCGCCACTAAATCTCATCATTTACTCAGCATTTTTATTTTTAAAATCTCTATCTTATTCCTTCACAGAAGGCAGAAATCTGGGTATACATTGCTCACTTAATTTCATAGCTAGATTACATTCACATTCAAATTGCATCTGCATCTCACCATACAAATAGACTTTGGTG
Organism: Pseudochirops cupreus; assembly: GCA_028627135.1. Taxonomy (NCBI): domain Eukaryota; kingdom Metazoa; phylum Chordata; class Mammalia; order Diprotodontia; family Pseudocheiridae; genus Pseudochirops; species Pseudochirops cupreus. The sequence continues at coordinate 313,256,207 of CM053584.1, read as the reverse complement.
TGGGTCCTCTGTTGTACCCAGTTGAGCAGAGCTGTGTAACTGCCTTGATGCAGATTTGTTTGAATTCTGAAATTTCTGCTTTGGACTGTAAGCACCTGGAAGAATGATTTGTTTCTTCATATTAAGTGGCTGGGCAATATTTAGAGGCTTAGGAATTAAGAGGGGTCCTCAATGGGTATATGTGAGCAATGGACTCTTGTTCAGTCATGTATGACTCTCTGTGACCTGATATGGGGTTTTCTTGCAAAAGATACTGGAGTGGTTTGCCATTTCCTTGTCCAGCTCATTTGACAGATGAGGAAACTGAGGCAAACAAGGTTAAGTGACTTTCCCAGGGTCACACAGCTAGGAAATGTCCGAGTCCAAATTGAAACTCATGAAGATGAATCTTCCTGACTCCACGCCCAGTACTCCATCCATTGCACCACCTAGCTGCCCTAACAACGGCTAAAACTTTGTGAAATCTTGTTTGGTGAAGAAGGGGGAGACTCCAGAACTGGAAAGGATCTCAGAGGTCATCTTGTCTAACCTTCATATTTTACAGAAGAGCAAACTGGGGGCCCAGAATGTCCAAGGTCATTCAGGTTACAAGCATCAGAGGCAGGATGTAAATTCAGGTTCTTTGAAGATTCCTCTTCCCACTTGGTGAAAGGTGTATAGAGCAGATTGCCTTTACAAAACTTCTAACGGTTCTTTAAAACCTTTTGCTAGTTTACGTATCAAAATATTGCTATATTGCTTAGAGTCCCAGAGGGTCTCCATCGCTGGCTGCTCAAAGGTCAATGGAGAGGTGAATGGGTGGGAGTAGGGTTCAGCATATTACAAATTGTTCAGGGAAGCTGGAATGAGTAAAATCATCTCTAGGAAGGAGTATGAATAGCCTTCCTACAATCCCTGCTCTCTCTTCCCAAGTCTACAATTTAGTGTGGGTCTAGAATACATAGAAATAATTATGATCTAAATTAACAATAGCTCATCATATTATTTGCTTGTATTCACATTCACTGTGCTTAGCACAGGGCTTGGCATATAGTAGGTGCTTATTAAATGCTTTGGTTTGACAGTTTGGATTCTTGGTCACCTGCCTTCCTATCCAATACTCTTTCTAGTAACTTTAGCTGGTCTGTCCATAAGAGGTATAAAATGGGGGTGGGGTGGAGAGAAAGAGAGAGAGAAAGAGAGAGAGAGGAGAAGAGGAAGGAGGAAGAGGAGGAATGGAGGGAGGGAGAGAGAAAAGAGGAGGAGGAGGAGGAGGAAGACACGGAGACAGGTAGATCCTAGTTGAGGCATTCAAGTAAGCCTTCGTGAAGAGGTGGTATTTGACCTCAGTGGAGAAAGAAGGCTAAGGTTTCAGCCAGGAAAGACGAAGTGGTGGAGGTGGTTAAGGAATGGGAGGCACTAGCACCCAAGGTACAGGGGAGGAAAGCTTCCATGCAACGGGTTGAAAACCAAGTAGTCCATTTTGGCTGGAACTAGAATACTTTTAAATTAAGAAAACATACACCACAATGCAATGGTTCCTAAAAGTATTTCAAGTGACCAGAAAGAAAAGCAGCGCGTGTGTATACGTGTTTGTTGCTCAAACCCTGATAGGCGGACGCTGTTCTACTTTTCCAAGGCCATTAAAACAAGGACACATGGCCCTAACATAACCGAGTATACTGTCCTGGATATACGCACATTGTACAAAAACCCAGTCAGGGATGGGGATGAAGGCTGTTTTTTTTTTTTTTTTAAGTAAGTAACTTCAAAGTAAAGGAACAGCCACCACTTGGGGTATGAGTGAGAAAGACTGAAAAGAGGGAAAGTAACCAGAGCGGGGTGGTTTGGAACGCGCCCTCCCCCCTCTCACGGGTTTCACTCAAACCACCCCCGCCCCCGCCCCCGCTCTCGCTCCCTTATCCTGTTGGCAACTGAAAGAGTAGAAACTGTGTAACCCGAGAACAGCCGCTTTCCCCTCCTCCTTTTTTCCATGTGCGCACCCGGGAGATTAAGGAGTTGGAACCTGCTGGCGGGAAGGCTACGGAGAGGACCTCCTCCTCTCACCCGGGCTCTGGGGGAGCACGAATAAGTGTCCTACACACACAAACACACTAGAGCGCTGTGGGAGCAGGAATCGTCTTCCACGTTATAAAGAGGAGGCGCCTGGGTCGGAGGGAAGGGAGCATCGTGACAACTTCGGAAGCAAGCGGTGCTGGACAGTGGGGCTCGGGAGTGGGAAGGAGTGTCAGTCAGGGGCTGTGGCAAGAGGGCTCCAGCAGTCGAAGAGCGGGTCAGCTGTGGCCGGAGCTGTAGAGGCGGATCGGATCGGGCAGCCGAGGAGGAGGAGGAGGAGGAGGAGGAGGAGAAGGAGGAGGAGGAGTTGCTGCAGCTGGCGTGTTGGCAGCTGGAGGAGGAGCTCCACAGCTGTGTCTCTGTGTGTTGGGGAAGAGGCCGGGCTTGCCAGCCCTGGGAGTCGGAGAGACGTTGCTAAGAGGGTGGTTGTGTGGAACAGGACGGTACCTGCTGATACTGTCTCTTCTAGCCACTGTGATGGACCGTCGGGAGCGAGGTGTTTAGTCTGGAAAAAAGGAGAATCAGAGTGTTCAGCCCTGCCTGAGGGAGGGAGGTGTTAGCGAGACTCGGGCGCCGGACGCTTTCCAGCGGACCTTTTAGCCTAGTCCGGGACTGAGTGGCAGGCTCACGATGGAACCCGTGACCAAGTGGAGCCCCAAGCAAGTGGTGGATTGGACCAAAGGTGAGAACAAGTTTTGGGGGACGCTTGCATGGTGTCGGAAGCGGGGTTGGGGCAGAGAATGGAGTGCAGTGCTTGATAAGGATCGGGTTCCCCTTTTCTTTTTTGAAGGGGTTGGGGGAAGAGTCCCATCTCAGCCTGAGGAGCAGAAAGGACATAGCTGCCCAGAGAGCCGAGAAGCAAAAGTTGGCTTACAGGCTGTCTGGTTCGCCGAACCTCTCCCAAGTCCCTTCCCCCTCTTCCCAGCTGTTTGTTTTGGGGGGGGTGGGGGGAAATAGGGGGATGGACAGGAGTGGTGGCAAGGCTTGTAGCTTCGGGTGCATTTAGTGACAGAAAGTTTGCCGAGTGCTTGGGAACTCTTGCTTTGCGATTTGGGGGGCGTCGGGTGGTAGAACGTGCGTCCAGGACCGCAGTTCGGCAAAACTTTTTTTCTGTGCCGTCTTTCCTTGAGCAGCCACGGTTCTGGCTGGCTGCGCTTGGACTCTACAGCCCTCCACTGAGCAGCCTCTGTTGGTTTAGTTCTGGCCTTTAGAGGCACAACGCACCTTTTGTGTGGGTGGCTCTGGTCGCTGCTTGTAAAGGCACCCTGTCCAGAACAACCCCGAGGAACTAGAAGGCTGTGTTTAAACAGGTAAAGAAAGAAAGAGTGATTCTGGCTGGCTACTTTATTCACTTTTCTCGGCGCAAACTGCCGCTGTGTTAACTTTGTAACATTTCTCTTCACTAGTAACCCTGACCCCAGGAATTCGGAGCACTAGCTGTCTTTTGTCTTTTGCTATGGGAGGGTGTTGTTGCCGGGAGAAAGTTGCATTCCTAGGCTGTGGTTGGGGATTGAAAATGAAGAGAAAGAATTTTCCATTTGTTTTAAGACCAGGGGAAAATCTATTTGTCGCCTATTGAAACTGCCTTAGAGGGTAGGAGTGTGTGTGTGTTTGGCTAGGACCTAAGCAATTCGTCTGGAGCTCGTGTTAGTCACTTTCACTCTGGGTTGACCTGCAGCCTATGCGGCATCTCCCTGGGGCTCCTAGGGAGACGACAGAGAAGGCTACTTTAAGCCTCTTTTGTAGAGTGGGCGGGCTCTATCCGAAAGAACCAGGCTGTTGCTTTTACCCCAAGGATGCTTTGCTTCTCTCTCCTGGGTGTCCTTTCTCATGACAGGATCAAACTTTGGATAAGCTTTTAAGACTCTGTCTCTCCCGTGGGTGTGACCACAATTAAAACTATTAACTTCTTCTAATTGCTGTGTTTCATGCATCCAGTGGTATATCTAACTAAGTAAGGATTGGAACCATAGATTATTAGAGCTGGGATTTGAAATCCCTCCTTCCTATTTTACAGAGAAAGAAACTGAAACTGCCCCCAGGAGAAGCCTTCCGCTATTTCTCTAAGTTTAGTTCATGTGGACATGTGTTTTGTGTTTCCATAGAATGTAGTAAACTCCTTGAAGACAGAGAGTTTTTAGTTTAGGGTTTGTTTTTGTTTTTGGTCTTTAGGGTAGGCAACCCAGGGCAGTGGAGTGAGTGTGGTTGGATTTCGAATCTAAGTGCCTGGGTTCAAATGTGATAGCTTGCTTAGAAGTCAGGAAGACCAGTTCAAATTTCACTTCACGTTTTTACTAGCTTTATAATGCTGGGCATGTCCCTTAGCTTTATGCAGCCTTAGTTTATTAATCTGCAAAATGGGGGTAAGGATAGTACTTAACTTGTGGTTGTGATGGTCAAATGAGATAATATATATATAGAGCGCTGTACCAATCTTAAAGCCTCTATAAAGGTTAACTTTTAGGATTGACTCATTTGTAAAGGGAGGTGGTTGGATTAGCTCCAAATCTGTAATCCTATGACTATCCACAGTAGCTTCTTGAGAAATAAATAGCTGTTATTAACATACATAGTGTAGGATTGATTTTAGGGTTAAGATATGGGTTCAGGTCTAAGTGTGTGATTCATGCTAGTGCTTAAGCTCTTAGTGTCTATAGGCAACTTTCTAAGACTGTGTTAAAAGGTTTGCATTAGTGGAGGGAGTTTCCATCTCAGGGAATTCCCTACATAGATGAAATAATAGATGTAGGGGGAAAATGTACAAGGTGATGGGGGAACAAAGGCAAAAATGAAACAATGCTTATCCTCAAGAAGCTAACAGTCTATTGGAGGGGTGTTTTCAGAGCTCTAACTGGATTCCACATCTCTTTAATCCAAATTCGCAGGGTAGGAAAACACTAAAAATATGACTTAAAAAAAAAAGCTTTAGAAGCCTTGCAATAGATACAGTTTTTACACTTCTTGGATTTGTAGCTAATTGCCTTACATAAATATCAGTTAAAGGGCAACTAGGTGGTGCAGTGGATAGAGCCCTGGGCACTGGAGTCAGGAAGACCTGAGTTCAAATTTGGCCTCAGACACTTAATTAGCTGTTCTACCCTGGGCAAGTCACTTCACACTTTTTGCCTCAGTTTCTTCATCTGTAAAATGAGCTAGAGAAAGATATGGCAAACCATTCCAGCATGTTTGCCAAGAATTCCCAGTGGGGTCACAAAAAGTCAAGCACAACTGAACAACAAATTAAAGCATAGACTGTTATTGAGCAGCCACTGATTTTACCCTTTCTAGTTGTGTGTCCCATTACCAGGTAACAGGCATGCAGTGAGACTATCCTCTCTTACATGAATATACCACAATTTGTTTAGTCATTCTCCAGTTGATAAACATCTACTTTGTTTCCAACTGTGCTAAAACAAAAAGTGATTTTTGGAGTATACAGGGCCTTTCTTGTTATCAGTGCCCTCCTTAGGGGATATGCCTCGCAGCGAAGTCCCTAGGTCAAAGGAGATGGATCTTTTAAACATTTAGTTCGAATAATTCTAAATTGCTTTCCAGGCTGGTTCTACTATTTCACAGCCCCGCCAACAATATACTTGTGTCCCCTATCTTTCCCATAACCCCTCCAACACTGACTATTCTCACCTTTTCTGACCCTTGGTCTTGACTGTAGCGGGGGAAGTTTATCACATCCTATAGGACATGTGTATTCGTATGTTTGTTTTCCTCTGGGGACTGGGGTGATGGTGGGTGTGGGTGTCATGAAGTGGGGTGTGTGTGTAAATTTGCATCCTGTTATGTTTGTTCAGTGTCATCAGTTAAAAAGGAAGAGCAAATTAAAATATTTTTGGCATCAGGTTGCCTTGACATTATGACAAACTAAGATTTCTCTCTGAAGAAAGTTCCCTGCCGACCTGAAAGAGCATTTATTTTTGTAGCACAATACTTCTGTGTCCTGAGACCTGAGCACTGATTAGGTTGCATACCTGTGGTCAGCACTTGGCAACTTTTCTAAATAATACTGCCTCTTTGGACTTTAAATACAGTGACACAGAGTGACCTGGATTATTTCAGTGTTTAAGCCTAGAAGGCCAAAGAAAGGAGGGCCAAAGTGTATAGCTAACTCATATATTAAAAAGTTCCACTTTCCTAGGTTGTAATGACTTACTTTTTTTTTTCTGAAACCCTATTTAAAACGTTTTGAATTTCTAACAATCTAAAACATTGATTTATGCATACTTATTTACTGCTGACTTATTAATGTCTTTTGTATTACTTCTCTATCTCCATTTTGTAGCATGACACATTTCCCATGAGAAGCAAGTTTCATGAAGATTTTGCAGGTGCAGTAAAATGCAGGATTCTTAAATCCTTGGGATTTTAAACTCCACGGACATCTTTAGATTAGAAAAACAGAAAGCATCAATTGAAGTGAGCCTGGACACAACCCACAATTTAAACTTCTGTGGATGATATTAAACTTATGGTTGAAAAGACAGGACTGATATCAATGATAATTAGTTCATCTGTTAAAAGTATCCCCAAATATCTCACCAAGTAGCTCCATGAGTACAGGTGGAAGAGAGACCTTAGGATCACCTCCTTAAGCCTCAGTTTTCTCATCTATAAAATGAACTTGTATGGCTTCTGAGGGCCCCTCCAATTCTAGATCTATGATTATATGTCATTTCTGTTCCTGTTCTGAATTGGCTTTCTTCCTTGTGCCTGGAATGTATTCCTTCCTCATTTCCATCTCTTAGAATCCCTTGCTTCTTTCAAAATTTAGCTCAGGATTCACAACAAAACCAATCAGTACATTGAAGAAAATATTCCATTACATTCCTGTACCACAGTTTTATTTAGCCATTCTCCAGTTGATGGCCACCTACTTTGTTTCTAGCTCTTTGCTAAAACAGAAAGTGCTATTTTGGAGTATATGGAGCCTTTCTTTTTATCAGTGACCTTCTTGGGGGTATATGCCTAGCAGTGGAAACCCTAGGTCAAAGGGGATAGATAGATACTTTAGCTGCTTTGCATAATTCCAAATTGCTTTCCAGGCTGGTTGTACAATTTCACAGCCCCACCAACAGTGTGCTTATGTCCCTATCTTTCCCATAACCCCTCCAACATTGACTTTTCCCATCTTTTTCTGACCCTTGGTCTTGAGTGTATATATATTTTTAAAACTCTAAATAATAGTAACTCAGTTAAAGTTTACTAAAGCAGGTGCTATTTCTAGAGATTAATCTATTAGATTCTGATGTGGATTTCTAATGGCTCTAGTTTGTGAACCCTAAAGACAAACTTTCTGAGCTTGATAGCAAGCAAATGAGAATTAAAATGAACCTCAAGATGTTTGCTTATATGTGTAAGCACTATCTAGAAACAGTAAGAGGTGATTCTTTGAAAAGCCAAACAAACATTTTTTCCAGAAAGTTTGGCACTGGCTTCACTACTGCATTTTCTTAACAGGTAGATGTTCTAAGGAAACATCTTAAGTGGGGATGCAGGAGTCGGCTGCTTTTGGCTACTCTGAATGATTGTATACCAGTCCTTTGAGACTAGCTTCCACTGTCTCTGGCTGCCAGCTGCATTCTTGATCTTCTGAGATGGCTACCTCCTGCTATAGAGAAAGAAAGAATAGCCAGTAAAATCCTTAAAAATTCACTGGAGGCAAAATCCAAAAGCTGTTCATGAAAACTAGTGATCTCAAGTAGCTGCACACAAATGCCTAAAGTTTAGGTAGTAAATGAGAAGTGGAGGTCCTAACTCAAGGGGCACCAGCCTTGATGTTATATTAGGTACTACTGAGACTTGGAGGGATATACATGACTGGACTATGCCCCTGAATGGGTATGTCTCATTCAAATGAATCAGGATAGGTAAAAGGGAGGAGTTGAGTACCATGGTATATTTTTCTTAGGTTTGTGTCATCTGCACCTTGATAAATATACCACCTAAACTTTGAAGTTAATAAAAATATAAAAACAACATAGGGCCAAGTATAGATCCAAGGATATTCCCTTAGAGACCTCCTTCCGGGTTGCTATCAAACCATTAATGACTCCTCTCTGTTGGTCTTTAATGGCCATTCAACCAGTTCTGAAACCACCTAACTACCTAATTTAGCCTACTTTTCTCCATGTTTTCCCCATGTGTGATATGAGATTGTTTGTCAGATATTTTGAATGTAAGTACGCTATATCTATAGTATTTTCCTAATCTACCATTTTAAGTAATAACCCTGTCAAAGAAGGAAATATTGTTAGTCTGGGATTTCTTGTTCTTAACAAAGTGAAGCTGGCTCTTTGCTGTATTATTCCTTCCCTTTTTAGATATTCAGCAATCATTCCTTTATTAACAATATCCTTAAACTTTGACTGTTAATAAAAGTAAAATTCATTCTCCTATGATTTTGAAGACTCATTTCTCTTTCCTCTTCTCCCTTGAGAACTGGGATATTTGTCCTTCTCCAATCCTGCGATATCTTTCCTATTTTACATGATCTTTCAAAGGGTATCTATTACATCTTTCAGCTTTTTCAACACCTTAGGTTGCAGGATGTCTTGAATTCATCAAAGGCAGCCAACTAGGTGCTTATTTTTCTCCTAATATTTGGTCTCAACTTCTTGATAGAGAAAAGAATTGAGGAGTTTCACCTTTCTATCTACCCTCAGCAGCTGTCATATCCTTTCTCTAAGTCTTTTTTCCCCCAGTATAACATTAAACTTCCTTTTGTAGTCCCTAGATTTTTATTTTACTGTCATTAGTCTTAACCCATTCTAAGCTTTAGCATTCCTCGCAAATCTTGCAGGACTTTACCAAATTCTTGTATTTATAGTCTATTATTAGCTTCTGTTTCCACATTTTGTATAAGTCCTTCTGAAATCTAAGCTGGTTGAACTCCTTTTGTTTATATGCTCCTTAAAAATTATATGTACATATATGTATACACACATATCTAAATATATACACATATTTATTCTGAGCTCACAAACACCAGAAAAAGAACACTTGCATGTCATACAAAGCAAAAAAAAAAAAAAGATTATATGTGAAATCATGACACTCAACTACGTATAGCTTGCTTTCTTTAAAAAAAGTATATAATAAATTAAATATACTATTTTCACAGCTGACCTGTTAGTCTGTGTTCCCATCTGTGAATTAAAAAAAATGCTTCAATGACCCTTTTCTTTCTTCTTGGCAATGTTATCACTAGTTCTCATTCCCCTTCCAAATCCCTTCTGAACAGAAAAAGTAAAACACAATTCCTGTGATAAATATGCATAGTGAAGCAAAACAAACCCATACTTTTGCCATGTCTAAAAATGTATGCCTCATTCGGCACTTCAGTTCCATCTATTGATCTCTAAAGAACTAGGTGGCATCAGACATATACTCCTTAGGGAATTCCCCGCCTTTTTTCCACATAGGAATTTTCTCTTTGAATTTCAGAATTTTCTTGGGAACTTTCCATATATTGTGGGCTCATTTCCTCTCTTGAATTTTAGACCGTGGGCTCCTTCCTCTGCCCTTCTTGAAACCTGCATCTCCAAATTTAAGGTGCATATCAGACAAGCCTGACTTTCTTCTCTCTTTCTAATGGATCTTGAGATGGAGTGTTCAGCTCCCACTAAGCAGTCCCATCACTTTTAATGCAACAGCCAGCTCCTCCTTGTTGATAAGAATCAGATCCAGAATAGCAATTCCCATTAGGAGCTCCTTCACATTTTGAAGAATGATCTGATTATGATCATTAAGACAAGTCAGGAATATTAGCTGTTCCACTTTTAGCAGAGTAAGAACTCTAACTGATGACTAGATAATTGAAGTCTCCAATCATAACTATATTAGGATGTGATTCCATGCCAGGCTTAAAACTGGTTTCCTAAACTCCTTGTTTATCTCTTCTGTCTGTTAGGTGGTCTATAGTCTATTTCTATGACTGTCCCTTCTGTTTTTTTTTACCTTTGGTCTTCAACCAAATACCCTCTACCAGTGGTTTTTAGTATTATAAGGTTTTTCTTAAAATACAATGCCATTTACCACCCTCATCCCCCTTTCATCTCCATTCCCCTTACCTACCTGTTTAGAGGTAGCTGGAAGTACAATAGATAGAATGCTGGACCTGGAGTCAGGAAGACTTGAGATGAAATCTGACCTCAGTCACGTATTAGTTTTATGACCCTGGTCCAGTCACTTAACTCCTATTGTAAAATGGGGATAATAGCACTTATTCCCAGGGTTTTTGTGATCAAATGAGATAATACTTTTTTAAAAAAAGTTTCATAGCACAGTGCCTGACACATAGTAAGAGATCTAGAAATGCTTCTTCCCCCTTCTTGTTCCTTTTGAGGAAGGGTTACCATTGCTAGCACCATATTGCACAAAATGGGTTTCACCCCACCAATATCAATGCCACCTATAATGTCACATTTGTCTCCTTGCCTTTGTAGTTTTCCAGTGTAGACATACATTTTTAGACATGGCAAAAGTGTGTCTGTCATTGTTGTTGATTTTGGCCGGTAGAACCACTAGACTTAGAGAATTACTCTGGCAAATTGCTTGTTTGGTGGGGAAGTAGGGGCGAGTAGTTTTCTATGAAGTTATCATTCTTTTCATCTTCTCAGGTCCTTGATAATCACAGCTTCTCCTTTCTCTTTCTAACCTCTTACCTGGTCTGAAATCTTACCTTATTTTACCAACAGCCTCCTTTCCCCCTCTTCTTCCTCTTAACCTTTTCCTTTTCCTTTCTTATCTTCTTTTCCCAGACCTGCTTGAGTTCCTCTTGGATTTTCCTCCTTCAACTTCTTCATAAATCTTGCCAAATTTCCTCTCCCCAATTTTAATTTCTATTTTTTCATAATGAATTTGACAAGCATTTATTAAGTACCTTCCATATGCCAGAGCATACAAAGACAAAAATAAAACCATCTCTTTCCTTAGAGAGAGAGAAAGATGACATGAACATAATTCCAAATCCTTTCATATCTTAATTTTATTCATGACAGTGTACCAAGGAGGGAGAGCATAAGCTTTATAGAGTACTTACTATATGCTGGGCATTATGCTAAACGTTTTTTTTAACACGTACCTCTTTGGATCATCATAACAACCCTGCAAGATAATACTATTATTATATTGATTTTACCATGGAGGAAACTGAGGTAAACAGAGGTTAAGTGACTTTGTTCAGTGTCACACAGGTAATAAATATCTGAATTCACATTTGAACCCTGGTCTTGCTGACTCCAGGCCCAGCACTCTAGGTGCTGCATCCCTTAGCTGTCAAGGTATTGGGATATTAGGGGAGTCAAAGATGGGATGAAAGTTTCTGCTTTTAAGGGAATTGTCTTTTAAAGGGAGCAAGTGGGGTAAGGGATAACAATACTAGCAGACATTCATGTAGCACTTTGAAGTTTGTAAATTTTTTTCAGAAATATTTATTTATCTTGCTTTTTGGAGGGCAGTTGGGGTTAAGTGACTTGCCCAAGGTCACATGGCTAGTTTTTGTGTGTGTGTGTGTGTGTGTGTGTGTGTGTGTGTGTGTGTTAAGTGTCTGAGGCTGGATTTGAACTCAGGTACTGCTGACTCCAGGGCCTGTGCTCTATTCACTGTGCCACCTAGCTGCCCCTCATAAATTTTTTAAGATACATTATTTTTTGACCTTCACGAGAACTCTCTGAAGTAGGTGCTATTATTGTCCTCAGATGAGGAAACTGAGGCCCAGCTTGAGTGACTTGCTGTTAAATGTTTGAGTTAGGATGGGAGCCCAGACCTTTCTGACCCCAAAACCAGTGCTCTATTAATTATGCCATACCGCTTTTTACTAGTATTGTAATGAGCTTCTGATACATTTATTCATTTAAAAATAGTAGTTATTGCCTGGGTTCTGGAATGTCTTTAAAAACTCGTCTGGGATCTTGATCTTGAACTTTGAAGAGATTTTCTTCAGACCGTTCTTTTATTTTAAAGTTGAAGTTAAAAGTAGACCTATATATTGGTATAGGCTTCAAAGTTTTGTTAGACCTGTGGGTTTTTTTTTCTTTAAAGAGGTTTTTGTATTCACATGCTTCGTTCATGTCATTATTCTTTTCTGGAGCTTTCTGCTGTGTGCTGGGCTTTCTGAAGCCACTCGTCTGCCTTTGAATGGAGCTTTTGTGAAAGTGGGACAGAACCCAGTTTGTTTGCTTTTGACATCAAGTAGCTGATCAAATAATTTTTGCTCTACAGTCAGAAGGTCAGATGTGGTCTTAAAACTAAAGTTTTCTTTTAAATGTTAATCAGCCAGTTTTCAAAATTAGGAAATGGGGCCAAAACCCAAATTCTTCCAGATCCTAATACAGAAATGTTTCGACTGCATAGGATTTGAACCTCTGTCTAATGGAATGAGGTTGTTTTCATTACTGTTTGAGGGAAATCCCTCTATGTTATGTAACGGAAAAACGTGCAAATTGTGGATCTGCATCATACTTTCCTGAGGAAAAACCTTTTTTGAAAGGAAGCATTTCATTTCCTTATTTTCAGTGGCTTGGAGGTGGGGAGGTTACCTATGGTTGTGTCCTTTTAGGGAAAGAGGGCTTAGATTTCTTCAAATATGCATTAATTGAACTCTTTTTTTCTTGGCTTGGCATAAAGTACTTAATAAATGCCTTTTTCATTCATTTCATTTATTCCTGGCCTTAGTCATTTTACATTACTGTGACTTTAGACAACCAAGCATATATTACTTTCAGGGATTTGCTCTCTAAAATGGTGAAACAGACTTTTAATGTATAGTGGCCCAAATTTCATGAAACACCTGTTAAAGTTGTCAGCACCATCTTAACACAGATTCCAGCTGGAGTCTTAGACTAACCATTTGCAGATGACACTTGTATTGCTAACATTTCCAAAAGAAGTGCTTAAAATTGCTGGGGCAAGTATTAAAGGTAAATATTTGTTACTATTAAGACTTACAGACATGTAATTATAAAGTAGCTTGATATTATATCTTCTTAGACCTGGTTGAAGTCTATTTTTTTTAGTAAAAATCTCATTTATTGAAGGGGAAAGCTATTAAAGAATGGTCTGTTTAGAGGTAAGGAGATCATCATCTCTGCTGAGGAAACCTGGATCAAGATACTGGTACCATATAGGACAGGGACCTTAACTTAAATATTGAACTTTTTTTTAACTGGACTTGTGTAGGGATCTAGGGAACTCCCTCTACTGAGAGACTGTATCTTCGCTGCAACTTACTTTGTCTCCTAGTGTCACTGAGAGTTTAAGTGACTTACCCAGGGTCATGCAACCAGTATGTCTCAGAAGCTGGATTCGAACCCATATTTTTCTGACTCCCAAGGCCAGCATGATACTTCTCATGATCATTTTACTTAGCTTTAAACACTTTAAAAAAAAATTTGGAATTAAAGTCATTTTTCAATAAGTGGGCACATAGGATATGAAGGAAGACTTTCTCAGTTGAAGTTTTCTGGATTGATTTTGGTCACTGCTTCTTTAAGAATATAAATTTTGCTCTCTTTCTGGGTTCATTGGTGGGGTCTTACCTGGATCATCGCTCAGTATTGAAGGTCTATTCTAGGTATATGATGTTTTAAAAAGAAAAGCTACTCTTTATCAAGCCTTTATATCTATCCTCAAACCCCAGAATGCGAAGGGACCTACCCAACCAACCTAGCCAACCAAATAAAGCTAGCCAACCAAAAAAACCCCAAGCCAAACTAAACCAAAAACCCCTCCAACCCTGCAAACAAAAAATGTCCAATTTTCTGGAAGTAAATCAGTTGATTTTGCATAAATGAGCCATATGCTGGAAGCATTCTTAAAGACCTTCTATACTTCAAATAAAATTTTTTAAATCTTTTCTCTCCATTGTCTATTCGTTCTTTTCATTGTTTAGCAAGAAGGAGAAACCACAGGTAAATGCAAAAAATTTGAAAGTTAAAGTCAGATTTATTTAATGTTCAACAATACTAACCTTTGGTTATAATAAATTCCTCCCCCAATTAAAAATGATTTTTTTGTTATAGGGATCAGGTAGGTGAAAGGAATCCTGAGCTTTACTTTTTGAGCTTCCAGGGTACTTAGAATAGAAATGCTATTTTTTCCCTTAATATTAATCCTTTGCAGGTTGATCTTTGTAGTGGAGGGGCATATGTGCAGCTCAGCTATTTTATTCATACCTCTTTTCAAATCTGGGTTTACTACACAAGTCACTCAGGAGTGATATTGGTCTGTTTCTTGAAGGTTTTGGGTAGTGGAAGATTACCAAAAAAAGAAGAAGAAGAAGAAGAAAGAAACTCAGCACTTATTTAGATTTTTTGGAGCCATAACACCCTGGCTAATATTTCCATTAAAATTCTTCAGAAGGAATGTGAAGCATTTACCACTTAGTATTATTTTCATATATATATAAATGTACACACAAACATACATGCACACAAATACACACACATGTGCATATATGCACACACGCATGTGTATATTAGATGCATACATATAGGTATATGTATATATATGTGTGTGTGTATATACGCACACACATATATATCTATATCTGTCTTGAGTTCTATTCTGTGAGCCATACAAGACTTCAAGAATGACAAGAGAAACTGCACAAGGGTTTTCTAGAACAGCTGAAATAATTCTGTTTTATAGTCTTAAAACTCTTCACTTTCATTACATTGCCAGGTCCTTTTTCCAATTTGTCCCAACAGCAGTGTGAGCAAGTTTTCTTGTATGTTTATCACTGGGTTAGGCTCGTGAGAATATATTTTCTTATATTGTTTATTTTTATATTTATAGATTATATGTATTTAATATGTATTTCGGTTATTTATTTATCTTAGTTAAGGACCCTAAATTAACATTTCCTGAAACACACTTTAAAAAAAATCTGTCTCAGCTCTGGGTAATCCTTTAAAGGTTACCAGAGCACTGTGTTGGCAACGGTTTGGTGATGTTGGTAGAAATGTTGTTTTGTCACTATTTAACAGATGATGGAACTGAAACTCAGCTTAATTTAGCTTCCCCACAGTCAGTTAGCTAGCATAGGATTCAAGGGTTAGCTCCATGACGTCTGACTCCTTTTCCATTGTGACCAAGGGGAAGTTACATTTGTTACCACAGTTGATGAGGTGGAGGGGAAGACATCTAAAACTATAATCATAGTTCCCTATAGTACCTAGTTTAGGCTGACATTTAGTTCCAGGAATTTCATGAGACCATTGGCTTGGTCTCATGAAACAAACAAAAAAAAACCCAACACAAAAAAATCCCACCAAGCTCTTGTTCAGGGGACTATGCTAGGAGATAGGGAAGAAGAAGAGAGAGGTGAAGCACTTAATACCTGATTTTAAGGAGCTTGTAATAGCTAAGGCTAAAAGAGAAAAACATAAATAAGGAAGGGTAAAATGTGGTAAATGCGAGCTGTGAGTTCAGAGGAAGGCAGGATCATTCTAGCAGGGATAAGAGGTAACATTTGAACCGGACCTTGAAGGATAGATAAAATTTCCTTCCTTTTGTGCAATCAAAATGGGAAAATATTAGGTCAATTGATCTTTAATTTGTTCTTTGACATCGTCATTTTTCCTGGGGAAGATGAGAGGGCCTTAGCCCACCTGGAATAGCTCACTTTCTGGGTACTGTCGGTTAATCTTCTGGTTTCCTTGAGCTCCTGGAACCATACTGCCCTAGCCCAGGTCTTTCTGGGAGCCCTAATTCCTTGTAACCCTCTTGTATTGATTATCACCAACTTTAATCCAACTCTTTCCTCTGTTCCAGGACTCTGATGCATAATTTGCTTTTTAGCTTATTTTTTTAAAGTGCTTATTCTCAAATAAGAAATATGTTATTCTCATATTGAAAAGGTGATTTGATATCTGTGCAAACTGCAGTTGAGAAGCTGTTGGGATTTGCAAATCGCTTGAAACATTTCTGTACCCACTTCCCTCAAAGTTATCCCAAGTAGGAGGCAACATGTACAGATAACTAGGTCGCTGCTTCCAGCACACAGAGTGAGCTTGTGGTTACATGTAGGATAGTGTAGCAAGAGGTCACTGGAGAGCATCCAAGAACTAAGGGCAGGTACAGAAGAGCAGAAGGAAGGCCATCCAGAATGGCTCACCTGACTACCGTTGTGGTTCAGGTTGAGATGTGGTTCCTAGAAATTAAGGGACTTAATTTAGAGGGACTAAGTAAAGTTGAAGACCATTGATCAGGTGCTTGGAGCACACATGAGCCCCAGGATCTTAGAATTTAGAGCTGGAAGGTACTGCAGTCATCTGGTCTGACCCCTTCACTTTACAGATCAGGAGACTGAGGCCTAGAGAGGTTAAATGACTTGCCCAAGATTGTGTAAATAGTAAGTTTTAAAGATTTTGAATCCATCTTTATTTTTTTGTCTTTTCTCTAGTCCAGTAAGCTGAACAGCAATCAGCATTTTATTAGTACTTACTGTGTGCAAAGCACTGTGCTGAGAGAGATGCAGAGTTGAGGTTCTTCTTAGAAGGCTCTAAAGCCAGATCCAGGGGCCGAGTCCAGAAGGATATCAGAGTCAAATAACAGGGAAGGGAATATCCATGCGGTATTGTTATAATAAACTCTCAAATGCCATAACGTTCCCCCACCCTCACTTTTTTTTTTGGGTGGCCAGTTAAAAATTAAAGGAGTTTAAGGAGTTAAAGTTTAAGGAGATAAAAGTCCTTTCCCTTAAAGAATTGTTTGGTGAATTGAAAACTCAATACAAGAGGTTTCCTTTATGATCAAGCCTGTTCTGAAGTTGGTAACAAATTCTTAGAAGAGGTCATGGTTAAATTTTGAGACAACCAACTTTATTGGTCATTGATAGTAATAGCTGATCTTTAGCGTTTTAAGATTTTCAAAATGCTTTAGGTTCTCATTTGCTCGTCTCCAGTACAAATATTTACACTCCCATTTTTGCAGATGAGGAGACTGAGGCTCAGCGTTCATTCAGCCAGTCAATATTGAGGTCAGCATTCAAACCTAGGCTTTTTCTGAGCCCAGATCTAGCATTCTGTCAGTACACCATGCTACCTTGCTATTAAAAGACACCAGCCGGAAAACGATAGCTTCCTTAGGATTTGTGCCATCCCAGAATCCTCTGGCCTCTTACAATTTCTGTTAAGAATTCCAAGTCAGCAATGCTATGCAGACATTGCACTTGTTTCTGATTGTCTTCTCTGTGGTCCTAGAACGTGTCTTCGTATCTTTTCATTTTGGCTTCAGGTCATGGAGGTGAGCACAAAGAAGCATGTCACTGGAATATTCTCTTATTAATAGAGGTCTTACAATAATAATTCTTAGTTAGACTACTATTTTATTTTTTATTTTTTTGCTTTTCGGAGGGAGGAGGGCAAGGCAGTTGGGGTTAAGTGACTTGCCCAAAGTCACACAGCTAGTAAGTGTTAAGTGTCTGAGGCTGGATTTGAACTCAAGTCATCCCGACTCCAGGGCTGGTGCTCTATTCACTGCGCCACTTGTCTGTCCCTACTATTTTATTTTTTAAATATTTTAAAGAGAATATTAAAGTATTAACCTGCAGCTCTTTGCATCTGTAAAGCAATTGATGTTTATAATGGCATTATCTTCATGGGCCCTCTGAATTCTTAAAAGGACATTGTTGTGTATTTATTACAATTTTGTTATTTATCGTGCATCATTGTATTTCAGTTATTTCTCCCCAAACCACTCAGCTAATTATGTTGTTTTGTTGTTGTTTGGTTGTTCCAGTTGTGTGACTCTTCATGACCCCTTTTGGGGTTTTCTTGGCAAAGGTACTGAAGTGGTTTGCCATTTCTTCCTCCAGCTCATTTGACAGATAGAGCAACTAAGGCAGACAGGATTAAATCACTTGCCCAGGGTCTAGTAAGTTTCTGAGGTCAGATTTGACCTCAGGAAGATGTCTTCCTTATTCTAGGCCCAGTGCCCTATCCTCTCTACTGCCTAGCTACCCTGGGTAAACAGTATGTATATATAAAAGGGCTTGAATAAAGGGCTGGAGGGTTACCCCTATAATTTGTGATTTATACAAATTCTCTAGCCCAGAATCAGACACAGATCTGAGTACTGCTTGTTTCTTCTTCCTCCCCTCCTCTACCTTTGGAGAGGTAGTATGTATGTACATACTACTGTATGAGGGAACTTCATCTGGGCTGAAGGAAATCTTTGATTAGATTTTGGCCACTTCCTTCAGTTCCTTCTTTATGAGAGCCGAGGAGTTAGAGCCCTTGGTTGCATTGATGAGCTCATTCACTAGACACTGGAAGATGATTGGCTTCAGTAGCCAAATTGCTGTGTTGTCCTATTGGCAGAGGTGGGTAGTGGGGAGCATTGTGGAGGGAGACAGCACTGTTGGTAATAGGGTTTGCCATGACCTGCAGGGGGTTCTCTCTAGTGACCAAGTAGATGACAGCAAAGATGTGATTCATGATGTTCGTGCTCATCTGCTTCTTGCCCTTGTGATGACCTAAGGATTTTGGACAGCCCCTCCAATGTTGGGCATTGTAGTTTTAAAACACTTATGGTACCTTGAACTGTGGGAGAGGTTCCATAGTCTTATGGTGACATGGCATTTATCAGTATATTGCCCGTGATCCACTTGCAAAAGAACTTGATGCTAGGGAACTCTACTGTAGCAGATGCTTTGTCTCTATCTTGGTTTGTCAGTGGCTGAGGGCTTTTGTGCAGATAGGGTTAGAAACAAGGCCCAAGTTTGCTGCATGACCCGTATTATGGTGATAAAGAGTGCAAGGTTTCAAGCACTATCACCTAATTAGAAAATAATAATGATGTATAAAAACTAGTTTAAAGAATATTTAGGGAAAAATCTAACTAAATGGTCAACTTTGGGGCCATGTAAGGATGAAGTTAGGGGGAAAAATTTTTGTAACAAACTTTTCATCATCAGTGAAAATAGAGGCCCATTTGAGTTTGAATATCACAGTGCTGGATGTGCTTATAGAAATGGTTTATGGGGAGTCACTGTTGTACTTGCCCTTACTTTCTATAGTATTGGATTTTCTGGAAGACTCTAAGAAAGCAAACTATAATTTTAATGGGGTTTTGAAAAAGGAGTGCTTTAATTTGTTGGTGGGTGGTAGAAAATATGGGAAATAAAATAAATTTTTAAAAGATGTGGTCATTGGACCCATAGCAAGTGAACAATTCTCAAGTTGTTTTTAAAGACTAGGTAGAATGATGACAAGTATGGGTACTGATCTTTTTTTTTTCTCAAAAGAATCCATTAGGAAATAAGTATAAGACTTGTAAAATGTACTTATTTTGCATTTTCTTATAAATATAAAACACTTATTTTGAGTTTTTTCCCATTTGGGAAATGGACAACAGTAACCTCACATCCATTGTTGTTAAGAACAATAAACATTAATTATAGTCAGTAACTGCAAATATTTAAAAATATGTTCTAGTTCAATATTATAGTCACCTCTTAGGAGATAAGAGGAGATTGGGGCTAGTAGAGGAAGACAGAAAGGAAAGGAGAGAGGGAGCAAACAGCATAGGAGAATGAACTTTACCCTGAAGGTGGGATCTGCTCTGCTCCTAAGCATGTAGGTTTGGCTAAATTGCTTCTCTGGTCATTAGTTTCCTCCTCTCTAAAATGAAGAAATTATTTTTGTAAGAATAATGAGGGTTCTGGAGTCGTCATTTACATTGGTTCCAAGGTTCGTTTTGTAGGTAAATGAATGAAAGAAGGCAGAAGGAAGAGAAGCTGGGATGCAGGGCTGAAGATGGATGACCCTAAGTGACCAGAGGACTTCTTCACATCTGGACAGCAGTGTGAAAAGAGACTTTTGGACTTTGAAAGGACAATTGTTTGTTATTGTTTTCTTTTGAATCTCTGTATCTGTACTCATAAAGGAGACTGCCCCTTGTATGCTGTCAATGTGATGAGGGTTACGAGGGTAATTAAAATTGAGAAAAAGTGGGGAAACTTCAAAAAGCATAAAAAAATAAAGGGGGGATTTGTGAGGGATAATGTATAGTGAAGTTTCCCCATTCTGAAAAATCAAATCTAGAATGGTTTCAGTATTCACTGGGCCTACGTTTAGAGGTCACCTGACCTTCCAGGAATCTGGGGCTTAGAGCAATGGAGACCCTCCCCAGTGCCACCTTAGCACAAGGTATGCCAAATAAGGAAGCCTGGCCTTTCATTGGACACCCACATGTTTTCAGGTCCTTTGTCTCAGAGATAGATTCCCGCACTTAGGCTATGGGCCAGCCTCTCTACCAATAAGAGTGAAGGCCAGTTGAGGTGGGTTGGGTTCCTGCATTAGAAGGTTATATAACCATGGGCTGGCTTCTACCTGTTGCTGTCTCCCTGCAGATTCCATGTGAGTGACAGGGGCAGAGTCCTTTCTCATGAGAAAGAATAAAGACCTTTTCTGACCTCAAAAAAAAAAAAAACTGAAGAAGTTGGACTCCAGATGGGGAACCTGTGGCCTCATGTGGTCCTCTAGGTCCTCAAGGTCCAATTTTGGATTCAGTGAAAGGGCTGCACTTCAGGACCTAGAGGGCCACATGTGGCCTTGAGACCGAAGGTTCCTGCCCCTGGACTAGATGATATTTTCAAGCTTTAACATGCTGAGCTTATGAAATAAGGAAAGATAGAAAGATAATTGGACTTGGAGTCTGTGGCCTTAGGTTTAAATACCTGACTCCTTCGCTTAATTGGTACCAGGGTGACCTTGTCCAAACAAGTCATTCAGTCTCAGAAGCTTTCACTTTCTTTACCCACAAAATGAGAGAGTTTGATGAGATGACCACTTTCAGCCTCTAAATCTGAAACCCTATGAGAGGGAGAGAGGAGATCAATGGGTGTTGAGATCTTTCACTGTATTATTCTAGTGGAATCTAAGCTCCTCAAGAATTGGCGCTCTTGTTCATCTTAATGACCCCTTTGCCAAGGCCTAGGATGCTACTTAGCATAGAGAAGATGCTTCATAAAGGCTTGTCAAATTGCAAATGTCTTTTGGGCTTTGTTCCATAGGTTCTCGTGGTTCTGAGTTTCTTTAATCCTTAGCTCTTTGGAGAGTCTTCTGAATGTAATAATCAAAGAAGCTAACAGCAGTTGGGGAGAAAAAGGTTATTCTGCACAGTAGAGTCTTGTTTTTATTTTATTTTTTTTTTTAAATAAAAACTTTATTTTAAAAAAGATAGCAGAACTTTAGTGGCTTTTCTTTTTTTCTTCTGGCTATCAAAGCTTTAGATAAGTAGGTTACTTGTCAACCAAACCTTAAAATCATCTTGTGTGAGAATCTCATCACCTTTACAGAGGGATGTATGAGTCACATACCTGATAGACTGGATGCAGAAACCTTTCCCATTCATGTTCCCTTGTCTGGTGTTGAATATCTGCTAAGAGCATGCAGATTACATATACTTAACTAATAGAGCTTGGTTATGACTTGGAAAAAAAATGACACCAAAAATTTTAATGGGTATGTCTCTCTCTTAAACCATCTCTTTGTTTTGCGAGGTTTTCCCATATTATGAGGGAATGGTGTCATGGACAACTCATTACCAGGATTAAACACATAGGCCGGTTATGAAGACTTAATAGTTTTATCTGATAAAGACAAAGCTGTAGGATAGGGGGTTGTGGTTTAAAAAAAAAATCCCAATCATCTTATATAATGTGTTAACACCTAACATTCATCTTTGAATGTTTTTTTCTCATGCACATTTTCTCAGTGATATTTAGAAGAGGGAAGGGAATAGGAACAAGCATTTATTAAATTTGCCAGACGCTGTACTAAGCACTTTGCACATATAATCTCGATTGATGCTTACAACAACCCTGGGAGGTAGGTGCTATTATTATCCCCATTTTACAGTGGAGTAAACTGAGTTGGCCATTAAAGTGACTTGCTTAAGGTCACATAGCTAGTAAATGTCTTAGGCAGGTTTGGAACTCAGGTCTTCCTGGTTCCAGGCTGGGTGTTCTATTCATTTCACTAACTGCCACTTTTTGGAGAATTTGGTCTCTTAGAAAACATCGATTTTGATAGAGATTCTTACTTTTGGAAGTTCTTCACGCCATCTAACATCTTTGAGTGTCTGCATACATTAGCAATTTGAGATCTATTTTTTATTTTGAAAACCTAACGGAGTGTGTGTGTGTGTGTGTGTGTGTGTGTGTGTGTGTGTGTGTGTGTGTGTGTGAAAGAGAGAGTGTATGTGACAATGTTCTTGTCTTGCAAACCTCGAGGCTGTGTACTGCTAGATGAGAAGTGACTTTTGCAAAGCATTTTATTCCAGCAGTGTTGATGTCAGGTGACTTTGTAATCTTGTAACGTGTGCAGGTCGGTGATTTTCTCACAATTTAAAAATTTTTTCTCCTTATTTTAAAAGTTCTAAACTTAACAAATTAAATAAAATGAACACCTCCATATACATAGTTGAACGAATAGTCCGGTTACACATGAAACTGTGAATCTCTGGTTAGGTGGAGCTTGCTTTTCTTTGCGAATAATAATAAATTCAGCATGTTGCTTTCAAAGCTACCCTGCTTATAATGATTACAGTTTTCGAATTTTAGGTTGAGTTGAACTTGCTGGGAGAGGCAGTGTGGCAACGTGGATAGAGAGTTGTTCTTGAAGTCGTAATGAGCTGGGTTCAGATTTGCCCTCTGAAACATACTGGCTATGTAATCTTGGGCAAATCACTAGACCATAAGTATCAAACTCAAGTAGAAAAGGGCCACTAAATCATATATAAATTTTCCTGTGGGCCTCATATTGACTTAGAAAACCACATGCTAATATTATGTTTTATTGTATTTTTATTCATTTTGTTAAATATTTGTCAATTCTATTTTAATCTGGTTCAGGCTGCTCCCTAGAGTATTGTGGGTTACATCTGGTGTTTGACAATGTTTGCTCTGGTCAACTCTCTAAGATGATAAATTGCAAGACAAGGTGCTAACCTGCCTTGGTGGAAAGTGTTTCCTTACCTGGGAGTTCCCCCATACCAGGGATGTCATAGGTGCAGTTGCTGTTCCTATCCTTGATAAAGTAAAACACTTAGAGAATGCTCAGCTAAGAAACCTGGTCTTTAAAATCGGTCTATCAAGAGGATGTAAGTATTTTTTTAACTACTAAAAAACCAAAACAAAACTGAAAGAGTAAATACTGTTAGAATTCAGGGAGAATTCTTGAAAAGAAACAGTTGTCTCTTTACATTTTAATTTGGGTAGAATTCTTGGAAAGGGAAGGTTTGAGATGAGTGATACATTAAGTAAATTTAGTTTATGATCTCTTAGAGTTGGGGCACTCATATGGTCCTTTTTATCAAAGGATCTCAGCATTTTTATGAGTTAAACAGGAAATGAGGGTCAAATGAGAATGTAGCAAAAAGTCCTTCTCCAAACCTTAAAAGTGCTGTAAAATGTCTGGTGGTTTTTTCCCCACTCTGTACAGTATCATGTTAACATTTATTAATTGCCTGCTACATGTAAGGCACTGTGTTAAATGCTAGCAAGCCAGAGAGGACAAATACAACTCTTGCCCTCGAGGAGCCCACAGTCTAATGCAGTGGTTCTCAATCTTCCTAATGCTGCGACCCTTTAATACAGTTCCTCATGTTGTGGTGACCCCCAACCATAAAATTATTTTTGTTGCTACTTCATAACTGTAATTTTGCTACTGTTATGAATCTATCTGATATGCAGGATGTATTTTCATTGTTACAAATTGAACACAACCCACAGGTTGAGAACTGCTGGTAATGGGAAAGACCACAAGGAAACAAATTGGTACAAACAAGCTATATCTAGGATAAAGAGGAGATTGCTGCTGCTGCTGCTGCTGTTTGCTGCTTTGTCCTTTGAATTTATTTTATTATTTACAAAGAAAAACAAGCTCCACCTAACAGAGATTCAGTTTCATGTATAACTTGACTATCTGTTCTACTATGTATATGGAAGTGATCATTTTATTTAACTTCTAAATTTCAGAACTTTAAAGGAAGAGATGCCATGAGTGCAAGTGAGTCGGATTTAGGTGAGAGGGTGCTGTGCAAAGTCCCGAGCCTCACTTTCTCCTCCGCAGTCTAAAATAAATCGATCATCAAAAGAGAGAAGATACTAAAATTAAGAGGAGGTAGAGAATGCTTCCTGCAAAAGGAAGGATTTTAGTTGGGACTTAACAGAAGCCAGGAAAGGCAGTAGGTTCCTGAAGCCAAGAGTTGGAGTGTCTTGTACCTGTAAACAGCCAGGAAGAGAACTGGAAAGGTAGGGACAGGCTAAGTTATGTAGGACTTCAAATGCCTAACAGGATTTTGTATTTGATTGTATTAGGGCTTTTAACAAAGGATTGATAATGATAAAGGTTAACACTGGCAATCATTTTTACCATTAGATGAAATGAGCCTTTTAATTCACTTCAGTTATTGGAATGTAGATGAAGATATACATGCTTGCTGTATAATGGGAGTGTATGTTTTTTTCTTCTTGCATGAAGGAAGAATATGAAATATTTTGGGGGAGACAGGGAACAATATTCATTGCTTGGCAAAACGAGCTTATAACTGTTAACAGAGATTCTAAGAGTTTGGGGCCCAGAGATTCACATTTCCAATGACATAATTGTTAATGCCAAATGGAATCCAAATATATTTAGCTTTGTTTTATTTGATAAGTTTCAGATGTCTCCCACCCTCCAGTTGCTAATACTTTCTTCTTCCTTGGTTGATCTTACATTTTACTTTCTTTTACACATGCTGCCTTCTTTCCTCCACACCCCAGGAGCCTGTAAGCCTTAGGAGGGCAGGGCTGTTTTCTCCCAACACTTCACATTTCATTCTCAGTAGCAGATGCTTTTAATAAATGGTTCTTGAAATTGAATTGAAATCTGAGTAAGAATGTTGGGGGATAGCTTCTTTAAGGTGTTGATTTTTAAGGAAATGGCAGTTTTAGTCTTAGAAAACAACTTGAACAGATTGTGTTTACTGAGCATGCTGACCTTGACATACTTGAGGCTAGATGAAGGGGTAACAGTAGCTAGCAGATATATAGCACTTTAAGATTTGTGAAGCACTTTTCATGTCTTACATTTTTTAATATTTACAGCAGCGCTGAGAAGTAAGGCTACTATTATTCCTCTTCTACAGATGATGAAAGTGGATACTAAATGAATTCCTTAAAGTTTTATTCTCTTTACCACCACCACTACATTAACGTTGTGTCACCAGGCTAGATAGCTGCTGCTGGTGATTTCTAGTACAACAACTAAATTGAACTAGGGTCAGGTGCTCCAAGTCTATTTTTTGCTTGTTTTATTACAACTCAAAGGTTTATTCCATTTACTCCTTTACTATGAATTGTTTCTTTTGACTAGCCCAATGGGTGTGACAGTCCACGGGTACCTACATGCACATACCGGTGAGTAATAGTCCTTGTCGTCATCTGGCCCCAGCAGTTGCACATGGCAGAATCCGGAGTCCAGCCAAGCCCAATTAAGGAAATCAGCCAGTTTTGCCAAGAAGCATTTCACAAGACCTACTTCTGCTAGAAGCCCCGTGGGAAATAGGTATCAATGTTAATTATTGACCTTCATTAGTCACCAGAACCACTTCCCTCTTATTTCCAAGCTACAGAAATCCACAGACTTCTGAATGGAGGGGTACTCTTAGATACTTATCAAGAAGAAAGGATGGCGGCTCACACTTAACCACAGTTATGAGCTCCATAAATCCTCCCACGTGAGAAACATAAACAAGTAACAGGCAGCATGATATTACTGTTTTAAAAATAAACTGAGGTTTGAGATGGGTAATCCTTCTACTTCTTGTTTTTGTGTGTGAGGGAAAGTTGGTGGGTTTATATCTTAAATAAAAAGCTTAAAGTATTACCTGATAAGCCTGTGTCTGTAGATAAAGTGAACTCCTCGTAAGATATCCTACTAAAAAAGGGAGGGGTGTTTTCATTTTGTTTAGTCTGTTTATGCTTACAGGATATGCTTTGTGCCAAGATGAGCATTTTATATTGCTCTGATCACAGCCCTCCTCAACCAAGGCATCACTTTCATAGTAAACCAATCCTGTATGTGGCTTGTTGGCACATAGCTATTTGCATGCTGTTTTCCCCAATAGATCGTGAGCTACTTGAAGGCACAGACTATCTTTTGTCTTTTTGTGTGTGTCCTTACTTCTTAGCAAAGTTCCTGGTACATAGTAGATGCTTAATGAATGTTTATTCACTGATATGTGAATTTTTATTGATTTAAACAAATAGCCCAGGAGACAGCAATTAAGTTTTATTTATTAAACAGTCCATTTTTCTTAATTTCTATAAAGCATTTGTACTCAGTAGAGCTTTGTGTAGCCAGATGACCTTGGGGAGTAATAGGATTTCTGTTAGTCTAAGGTAGATATTCATATTTGGACTTGAAGGTCATCTTAGGTCCTCATTTTCAGACCTGAAGTTGAGACAAATCAAAGGAAAATAAGGAATTCTTTTTCTCTCAACTTTCTGAGATGGCCAGTTGAAATCCAAGCTAATGGGTCATGATCATTCAGTCCTGATACTTATTGAGTATAATTTTTATTGTTGTTCAGTCATGTCTGACTCTTCATGACCCAGTGGACCATAGCATACCAATATTGTCCGTGGAGTTTTCTTGGCAAAGATACTGGAGTGGTTTGCCATTTCCTTCTTCAGTAGATTGAGGCCAACGTAAGTTGTGAGTTAGCACCATCACACAGTAAGTATCTTGGGATACTTACACACACACACACACACACACACACACACACACACACACACACACACACACACATAACAGCATTTTTTGGTAGCAGAGAACTGGAAACTACTAAAATCACCAATTGATGAATGCCTGAACAAATCATGGTCTGTCGGTCAGTCTATCTATCTGTCTATCTATCTATCTATCTATATCTGTTTGTCTGTCTATCTGTCTGTCTATCTATATCTGTTTATCTATCTATCTGTCTGTCTATCTATCTATCTATCTATCTATCTATCTATCTATCTACCTATCTATCTATTTATCTGTAATGGATTAGGTTATGCCATAACAAATAATAAAAGACATTCAGAGAAACCTTGGAAGACTTATATAACCTAATGCATAGTGAAGTGAATAGTGCCAGGAAAACAGTTTATAGAATGACAACAGTATTGTAAAGGAAAGCTGAAAGACGTAAAAACTCTGGTCAATGCACTGACTGGTTATGACTCCAAAAACCTCTGGACAGAGAGTTGATAGATGATAGGTTCAGAACGAGACCTATGTTTTTCAGGCATGACATGTATGAAATTATTTTGCTTGATTATTTTGGTTACAAGGGTATGCTTTTATTTTAGGGTCAGAGAGTAGAGTAAAGGAGGATTATGGGAGCTAGCATTGATAATACAAAAAAGGTAAACATGTCCATGAAACACTAACAAATAAACAGAAGAGAACAAAAAGATGTTAACAAGGGGACCTGTAGAAGCTGGGTAGTTTTGGGTACTTTTTAAAATATATTACTTGGGAAAAAATCACTTTAAAAAAATCACAGATTCATGGTTTCATATGCATTACTTTTTTTTCCTGTTCTTTGT
Organism: Pseudochirops cupreus; assembly: GCA_028627135.1. Taxonomy (NCBI): domain Eukaryota; kingdom Metazoa; phylum Chordata; class Mammalia; order Diprotodontia; family Pseudocheiridae; genus Pseudochirops; species Pseudochirops cupreus. The sequence goes on along the minus strand of CM053584.1, from coordinate 313,228,543 downwards.
GTGTGGAAATAATCATGTTGATGTTTGTCAATTTCATATTTTGAAAAAGAAATAATGAATTCCTATATCTTGGAAGTCTTAAAGACAAAGGCTGGATGACCCCCCTCAGTTATTTTATAGTGGGGATTCCTTTTGGGCCAGATGGCTGATCAGGTCCCTTCCAACTCTCCAATCCTGAGGTTCTGCAAAGAATCCTGTTGCTCTCAAGAATACCCATTCAGAAGGTCTGAATAACATTAGCTACCTTTTATTTGTCATACAGTTTTGTATAAATGCTAAAGGTGTGCCTGTATGCCCACTGTGTTACATGTGATCTTTAGGAATGCTTGCCTTTCAGTTTTTGTTGCAATGGAGGAAACTTGCAATGAATGATAGGAAACAGCTGTTTATAACTGAGAAAGGAATCCAACCTCATGGAGAAATTTAACATTCAAAAGAACTGTTAGTGGGGAAATCCTCTCAGATGCAACATGTCAGAGATATGGAATGTAGTCTCTATGGCTCCCCATCCTTTCCCTTCTCTTACATGACTGTGTTCTTTTCCACAGGCCCAATCTAAGTAACTTCTTCAAGGTTTTCAAAGTGGGCTTTTTGTTTAAACCTCAAGAAACACTTGTGAGGTAGCTAGCTGGTGTTGTTGGTCTTTGAGTCAGGGAGATATGAATTCAAATCCTGTATTTACTTCAAATGCCTCCCAACTCTGTGACCCTAGGCCAAGTTGAATAAAATTTCTGAGATTCAGTTTCAGTGAGATGATATTTGTGAAGTGTTCAATGAAATAATATTTAAAGTGCTTACATAGTGTTTAAGACATATAAATTCTAGCTATTACTGTCTTATGCCATCATTTTATTGGAAAGATAACTCATATCCAGTTGTACAAGGTATGTACAAAAAGAAACATAGATATAGCTCTTGTCTGAGGAACCTATGGACTGAATGAAGGACTGGTATGAAAATACTCAGTAAATAATAAAGCTGCAAGGGAGAGATTTTGGTCATTCAGTTAACCCCCTTTATTTTGGGCAACCCCCAAATCAGAGAGATGAAGTCACTTAAATATTAAATGTCAAAGGATAGTCAAGTGGAAGATCAGATATGTTTATTTTTTATTTTTTTGGAGGGGGAAGGTAGGGCAGTTGGGTTAAGTGACTTGCCCACGGTCACATGGCTAGTTTTGTGTTGAATATCTGAAGCTGGATTTGAACTCAGGTCCTCCTGACTTAAGGGCTGGTGCTCTATTCATTGTGCCATCTAGCCACCCGGTCATATATGTTTAAATGTATTTTAGGAATGGGGAGAAGTATACATGGACAGATAGGGAGATTCGCTCTCTCTCCCCATATTAATATATATCCTGCTGGATTTGATCCACTTTGTTCTGATAATATTCTGTTCCCAAAATAATTTGACCATTTCCTTACTATCCTCCTTCTCAAACCTTTTTTGGATTAAAAGGAGAAATATTACTCTTTTAGCTAATGTTTTTATTTATTTCATGGGAACTAACATGAATATACATTTTTAAAAGTATTCAGAATTTCCAGCATCACATTTAATAAAAGACACAAAGAACACACCATGGGAAGAATATTGCTTATCTTTACCTCGTAGTGTCTTAAATGTTAGCAAAATTTAATTTAAAAAAACAAAAACTTTTAGGCATTTCATGGAGACAGACTATCCCATCAATAGTCATATCTGTTGGCATTTGCCTCTCTCCTATTTTAGATGTTCTTACCAAAAGTTGTCCTATGTCCTTTCTAGTCAATATCTAAGAAGGAGGGGGAATCTTTCAAAATCAGGCTGGTATCAAGCCAGGGCTTGCTTCATCATTTTTGCCAGAACCTGTACAAAAGGATTTGAACAATCAAGGGCCTGGAGAGTTGTGGGGAGCCACAGGGGTACCTTTGGATTTTGATGCTTGGCAGTGGTACACAGAACTCCTAATGGGAACTTTGATCCTTTTCACCAGCTGTCATAGGTAGTTGCCCAATGGGGGTGGGGGGGTGGTGCGGGGAGAACTATGACCCAGTTTATTGTTTTTGTAAACTCTGGTTGGATGACAGGAGGAAAGAGCATTTGACAGCCTTCTGAGCTGAAGTTTTGGCAAGCTCCAGTTCAAAACAAAAATACAACAACGTGCTGCAATCTGCATTTAGCCCTGCTCCCTGTGGTGCATTAGCGATGGCCTGTGCAGGGTGATTGCAGATGGGATGCTCTCACTATGACCTCAGAGTACATTATTTGGGCAAATGGTTAAGTGCTTTAATCATTTGAAAATTTGCCAGCCACTTGTCTTTCTCTCTTTCCTGTATTGAAGGCGACCAGGCTTTGGTCTTCAAGTCTATTTTTAAAGAAAACAGTCTGATGTAATGGGGAAGATGCTCTGTGCTTGTAATTTCCCAGCTCCTCTCTACTACTACAATTATTTATATTACTGTTAAACATTTTATAGTGTTTTATCCTGAAAGCTTTACATACTTTATTATCTCATTGGATCCACACTTGTGAGGAAGCTTAGGGGCAAGAATTATAGCCATTTTACCGGTGGGGAAACTGAGGATCTAATAAGTTTAAATAACTTGTTTCTTATTGTGTGATGTCACCTGTTGGCAGAGGTATGACTTAAAATTTAAGTCTTTTGATTCAAATTTCAGTGTCTTTTCTATTGAAATGTGAGAACTCCTAAGTAGATAGATGCTAAGTATCACAAGGAGCGGCTGATCGTTATGATTCGTTATTGTGATGGTTCCTTTGCTAACCCTTTAATAGTATTTTGGATTTCAGACCTTTTTTAGGGAGGTGGTAAGACTCATTTTAAATAGGTTAGGTCCCCAAATTCCAGCCCTTGGTGCAATGTAGTATAGGTGTGCAGACCTGGAGTTGGTCAGAAAAAAATGAACAATTTCTGCTGTAAGTGTGCTTTCATTAAATCTTAGGGTTTTTTATTTTTTAAATGCAGTCAACTAGGTCTCTAAGGAGATATGCCTGGACTTGTCAGGAGGCTGAGGTTTAATTCTTGGTGTCGCCTCTTACCAGCTGTGACTGTGGGCACATTATTTAACCTTCTTGAGCCCTAGTCTCTTTTTCTGTAAAATGAAGTCTCTTGTGAGGAAAGTATTGCTGAACCTTCAAGGGATCTCTAAATATGAAGTTGGGGCAGAGTCAGCCATGGGAGAATGATTATATTTAGTGGTGGGCTGGTAAATATTTAATAGCTAGCTCTCTGGGGAAAAAAAAAACAACCCAAAAATCTCCCCCAAATTAATGTATATATGGCACACTTTTAAGTTTAATCTTCATGATTAACATTTTCTCCAGTATTTTCTTAAACATAGCATTCAGCAACATATCAACTCAAACCTTGATTTGTAGCATTTGCCAATTTCCCAGGTGTAAATGCAGACATTGAAAATTTAACAACAGGGAGCTGGTGTGAGCTGGCTCCAGCACATTCTTGGTTACCTGCTTCCTTTGAGGGCAGGGGACCATGTCTTAGAGATGAGATACGTCACTGTGTAGTGAAAGAGTGCTGGATTTGGAGTTTGAATCTTAGCTCTGCTTCTTAATACTTTTGACCTGGGACAAGGCATTTTACAGCTCTGGGTCTCAGTTCCTCATCTGCAAAAGGAGGAGGTCTTTGATGCTCTTTGATCTTCTTGTATCTCCTTGTAAAGAGAAGGAGCAGCCTTGAAACCAAGGCTGGTTCAGAGACAATTCCCCTCCAAGATTAGGTCCCTGGAATCATAGTTTACCCTCTATTCTATCATTTCTGCTCCAGTGCAGTACAAGAGACTCATGACTCTTTGGCTACACAACTAATTGTGGGAGGCACTTTCAGGCAGCTAGGTGACCCAGTAGATAGAGCCCTGGATCTGAAGTTAGGAAGATCTGAATTCATATCCAGTCTCAGGTACTGTGTGACCCAGGCAAGTTATTTAACTTTTGTTTGCCTCATCTGTAAAATGGGGATATAATAGCACCTACCTCAAAGGGTTGTTGTAAGGATTAAATAATATTTATAAAGAGCTTTGTGGGCCTTCAAGTATTATATTTATTATTGATGTCATAGTAGTTATAATTGACACAAACTATGTACATCTACCAGAAGGGAAAGTATACCATGTCTTGTACTAGGTGGGTACCAGTTAGCACCAAATTGTGTCTTTTAGGGACTCCCTGCTAATGGTACCACATCATTAAGTCTAAAATTCAGAAGTTCTGCTAATGATTTCATTATTCAAAACTATCTGGAGAGACACATATGAGGACTTGGAAAAATATAGACAGCTGTACTTCTAGTTGCATGTTGCTTATTTTCATTGGGGAATTTTTAGCAAAAAGTTCTATTTGTGTGGAGTTATCAGTCAACCATTCCTTTGACTCATACATTCCTAAATTTGTAGCAGGAAGATCTATGTTTACATGAAATATGGGGAAGATTTTTACCCCCCCCCCCCTTTCTTCTTAACTGAAGATGAACAGCTGAGCCATTTTTCATTCTCTTGTTTTAAAGGGGACTTCCGATTCAAAAGCTGTTCTGGCCTGAAGCAAAGTGAGGATCTGGACCTAAATCTCTGTTAGTAATATGTGTTTACTTACTCGCATTTGAGCAGTCACACCCTGGCTTGGAATGCAGCTGTCTTCTGCAGTGAATGAAAAACCAAGGTTTTCCTGGGTTTTAATTGTTTTAAAATAATTGCCCTAACTGTAGAGCCCCCATCAGGGAATTTCCCTTTCAAAGTTCTTGCTCCAGCAGTCTCAGCTTTCCTCGCTTTCTCTTTTCCGATGGTCATTCTTGTCTTGATACCTAGGGCAGTACGAGAACATTCAATATGGAAAACCAAAGGTATGGGAGTTCAGTTTCATTTGAAAGCATAAGTTGTCCCTTGAATGAGCCTCCATTATCACTGCCTATATCTTTTGGTTTAAAAAAAGTCACAGTCTTTCCCCTTTTTCCCTTTATCCTTCCAATCCTTACCCTTCAACCCTTTCAAGTATACTATTTTCTTAGGTATCAAGAGAACAAGAGATGTTAGGTCATGAGCTGTCCAAAATGTTCCACTGAATACAAGTGGCAGTTGGGAGGACAGAAAGCTTCTTTCTCTAAAAACCAAAAAATATGAGATGCATTTTAAATGCATTTAGGACACCTTACTGTCTTAGTAAATCAAGTTGAAGTCTGGCAGGCTGCAGGAAATGTACATTAAAGAGGATTGCAGGCTTTTTCTTTTCTTAAATCCATTATTAGAGCCTCATTGTGTGATAGCCTTAGTTCTTTTTTTACTTTTTCTTTTTTATAGTATAGCAAAGAGCTTTTTCTTACAGCACACTCAAGTAACATTTCCAGCTCAAGTAATATTTATTAAGACTTAGGTCCTTATTCTTTTTGGAACTTGTATCTTCTCAATCAAAACACACTTAGTAAGTACCTCCTATGTGTGGAACACAGAAACAAAATTGAAAGTGCCCCTGCCCTTAAGGAGGTTACAGTTTAGCCATAGGAGACAATATGTACAGATGTCTATTTGGGAGGCCTAAAAGAGCAGGCAGATCAACTGCTGTTTGAATTGACTGCAGTGAGGGTGATGGTGATAAATGCTGTTTCCTAGCTCTGGGGGAATCAGAGTAGACATCACAAGAGGTGGCATTTTAGTTAGCTTTTAAAGTCAGATTAAGGATTCAGCAGTCAGAAAAATAGAGGGATGATATTCTAGGCAAGTATGCAAAAGTGAGGTGAAGCATGGCTGGGGTCCTTCCTATAAATGGTGATATTGGAGGCACGAAAGGAGAAGAGATTTTCCCCCTCCCCTTGGAGTTTCCCAGGGTAATTGTTGTTGTTTGTCCTTCATTCTCAAAGAAGACCATGAAATCACGGAGTTGATACCCTGGTGTGTGAGTGAATTGGATTTAAGTGAGGCAGGGCTGTGCAAAGTTACCAGATTCATTTTCTCCTCTGTAGCCATCTAGGTCAAGTGGCAAGACATAGATCTGGATGAATGGAGATGGCCCTGGATGCAGTGGGTGACCTTGGCCTTTTTAAAATAAGGTCTTTAACAGGTCTCAGTTTGACTGAGGCTGCAGTAGAGAAGGAAGTTGAGGTTTAGTACTGAAAAAACTCAAAAGACCATGTAGTCCAGGGGTCCTTTTACCAATTTTGTTTAGGAAACTCCTCAGAAGAGTGTTAAGTGTATAAAATAAAAATACATTGTGTTACAAAGGATGATAATTATTACAGTTACCAATATATTTAAAAGAAAACAAGTTCCTGGGCCCCCAGATTAAGGCCCCTGAACCTTGTCTAACCTTTTTATTTTATAGAAGAAGAAACTGAGAGCTAGAGAGTTAAGGAGAATTTTTCATTCTCGAACCTTTTCAACAGTAGCATCAAAGAAGGTCAAGAGTAGTGGATGCTTCTGAATTATAACATCCCTCGTTGCTCTTGAAAGCTTGGAATTTTTGGACAGTGCTTTGGATGATTTGCTATAAGCACGGAGAAATCCATTTAGGTTATGACTAGAGTTGGCTTACTTTGCCTATCAGGACGAAGATTTAAAAAGACCTGCCATTCTTTGGAAAGATCCCTAGGTCTGGCTTATGCGTAGATGAAGAAAACATGCACATCGGCAGTAACATAGTTGTAAAGTGGGAGCCTGGTGTTTGATTTTGGTTAATTGGTAAACATTTATCAAACACTTGTTGAGAGTCAGATACTGCTAGACATGTGGAATACAAAATAACAGTTGCTGCCCTCAGGGAGATTACATTCTATTGATGGAGAATCTGTTTCTTTTTGTTACTAGAGGATGGGGTGGAGGTGATTATTGGAAAGTGACAGATGTTTAAAAAACAAAACCAATGTATAAATAAATCATCACTCCCTCCCCCACCCCAGTAAAAGTTCCAATCAACCATGGAATGGTACATAAGGGTGTTGATTCCTTTTGTGAGGTCGAATTACCCTATATATATGTATGTATGTATGTATGTATGTATTCTTATTCTTATTCTTATTCTTATTATTTATATGCAACTGGGTAATAAAATATATAGGCACTGGGGTAGGGAGATCCATCTTGCCCTACTGGAAAGTCAGAGGAGTGATGGGGGAGGGGATATACAGTGGGGTGGGATTGCTGTTTTGGGGTGGTGGGTAGGGGAAAGACGGGGAGAAAATTTGCAACTCAAAATCTTGTGGAAATGAATGATGTTAACTAAAAATAAAAGTTAATAAAAAAAGAAACAAATGTATTTGCTACGCAAAACTCACAAAAAGCTGCCCATTTAGGAGCTCAGAGACTCTTCCATCCCTTAACTCCCCCCACCTTTAACGAAAACTTGCTGTCCTTTTCTTACCTTCCCAAAACAGTTACTGGCATTGCTATATGCCTGATTTTTCCCAGTCTTAAAAAACTTGGAATTTATTTTTAATTCTTCTTTGCCTTGTCTCTTGTATCCTCTCCCACAGGCCTATTAGCTTTCCCTGGATGATAGTTTTGCACTATTCTTTGAGACATCTGAGGCTCCCTACTTAAAATTTTCCTTGTTTTATTTCTAGTACAGTGTGGTAGGATAGGAAAAACCCTGATTGTAGAGTCAGAGAATCTGGATTCAAATTTGACCTCACTTAACCTCTCTGGAACTGTTTCCTTACCTACAACAGGAAGGGGGTCGGATCAGTCTCTGAATCTGATGATCCTTTTGAATCTCACAGTTCCACAGACATGCATGTGGGGAGACTTTTTTCCCCTTTTCCTTGTCTTCTGGTCAATTGGGCCTAACAACAGTGCACACTTCCCAGTGGTGAGTGCCTGTTAGGTGCTTCAGGCCTTGATAATGGGATTGCATTAGGAGGGAAAGAAGGCAGCCAGTTTGGTATATGCTGTGAATATTTGCATATATGGAAGAGGAAGAGGAGGAGCATATACACACTCGCATACATACATACATACACACATATACATGTGCATGCATGTACATGTACACACATACATATATAAAAATATATGTACAAATAAATATAAATATATGTGTGTGTGTGTATATATATATGTGTATATATATATATATGATAGTATTCCAAAATATTCCTGAGGTTGATGCATTTTGGAAAACAAGCGATAACTGCTAACTGTTTAACTGAAGATTGTGTTATTTGTTCATCTGAATTGTTTTGAGGACATACTGTTGTGAATTGCCTAATTAGGCCAATAAAAATGCAGCTACTGTGCTTCAGTCTCACTGATGTAAGAATCTGAAGAATAGTAATACTATCTTGGTGAAGTTTAAGTGCATATAGTGACATAAAGAAAGCCCTTGGTCCATATTATACATACATACATACATACAATTGTATGTATGTATGTGTGTATATATATATACATAAATATATATATATACATATATATACATAAATATATATATACATATATATATGTATATAGTTAGTTATTTAGTTATTTTAGTTAGTGCCACATGGGTCTAAGTGAGACTGGTAGGAGGCATTGATAGTTATCTCTGCCTTTCTTCCAGGGAGGCTGGGATTCCTACCTTGAGGAAAACCAGAAAAGGGCATAAGGCTGGGCACTCTATTCTTTAGTCTTTGAAAAGAATATTTGACTAGAAACATATCTGTCTTTTTAAATATTGATAGTATAGGGGCATAGTTTTGTTTAAGAAAGAAAAAGGCATTACCTGATCACTCTTATGAGAGGGGGCTGACCCAGGCTTGCACCTGCAACCTTGACTCCTTCCCACTAAACAATGTTTAGAGAAAAGACCATCACAAATAGTGAATAAGACCATTTATCCAAGAAAATACTAAACAGAAATTGGAGTTCCACAGTTTGGAACATACTGAAAAATACAAAGGAATAATTGAGTTTTTTAGATTAGAGCATGGCAGACATTACTCATCTAAGAAAGAAGCCTGGGTCTCACCCAAGGGGAAATCCCCCAAAGTCTCATCTCTAGGGAGGAAAGCTAAACATCAAGGATGTGTTGAGCATCGAACTCCAACTACTTGTTTGTAGCATCCAAACTTTCCCTCTTCACCCTCCCCCCCGCCCTTTGCATTTTGGTTGATGCATTTTGGAAAACAAGATCTGGTTTCCCCCTCTTTTTTCTTGCAATCAGGTGCTTCTTCTAGCTGCTATCGGTGCCCTGCCCCCAGCAGGTACCTGATCTGTGACATGTAATCCCTTGTAGATTGGGAAATCAAACCAGTATTTGTAGATATTTTTAAGAACAAAAAAGTTCTGAGTAAAGGCCTGAATCTTTTACTCAGATGTAGAACCTTTTGCATGTTCTTACTGTAAACCAACACAGTTGGTAAATTGTAAACCAGTTTCTCAGGAGGTCTTTCTCAAATAGGATTGGCTGGGTTCATATTGTAGGGACTCCCAATGGTTACGTTGTAATGGATACAGATAACCAGAGGCACAAGTGCCTTTCTTTGGGGGTGGTAGTAGTAGGGAGAGGAATGGTGAGGGGGTGGGGTGGGAGGGAGAGTGCAGAGGTAGGAGGGTTGCAGTTAATTTAATTGAATAGTCAATCACCAAGCATTTATTAAATGCCTACAGTATGCCAGGTACTGTGCTAAATGCTGGGGATACAAAGAAAGAGAAAAAAAAAATCCCAAACAATCTTCTCAGTGAACTCATGGTCTAATGGGGAAATAACGTGAAAGCAACTACAAAGTGGAAATTATATATATACACCAATCTATACACATATATACATATATATCCATTTAATCCATATATAATAATATAATAAAATTGCCTCAAAGGGAAGGCAGCCAGATTAAGGAGGGCTGGCAAAGGTTACTTGCAGAAAGGGAACTTTGGATGAGATTTGAAGGAACCCAGGAGGCAAAAGAAGGGTCAGGAGTTTCAGGAAGTGGGAGAGAGCCCTGTAAAAATGCCCGAAGTCTAGAGTTGGAGTGTCTTGTCATTTCCTCTCTAGAAACCTCTTCATATACTGAAAGTCTCCTCTGTCTCTTCAGCCTTTCTTTCTAATTGGCTGGTTATTCCAAGAACCTCCATTTTGGGAAGAACCCCCAGACCAGCCAGGTCTTCATTCCTCTCCAGGATGCCCTCCTGCCACTGCCAGGCTTTTTTTTTTTCCTACACTATCCTTTTGTCCCATACCTTCCTCTCTTCTCTCCCCTCCCTTCCACCCCATTTTTAGAATGTAAGCTCCGGAGGGTAGTTCAGTTCAATAAATTTTAACTGCCTACTCAGTGCTAAGCACTAGAGATATAAAATAAGGCAAAAGACAGTCCCTGCCTTCCAACAGCTTACAATCTAATGGGAGAGACGACATGAAACAGATACATACAAAGCAAGCTCCATACAGGATAAATAGGAAGTAATTAAGAGAGAGCCCGAACTGTCTGTCTTTCTACTTCTGTTTTTATTCCCAGGACTTAGTTGATTTGATTTGGTTCTTGTGGGAGGGACAACAAGGAGACGAGAGTCACTGAATCATAGGGTGCCTCGTGGGAGTGGGGTAGAGTGTAAGCTATAAAGCGTGAAAGAAAATACGTTAACAGGGGGTTCCTGTGAAAAAATGACTGTGATAACAAGGGGTCTTTCCTAAGTGCCAAATGAGTGGTCTGGGAATCCAGTGCTTAGGAAAACTCGAAGGAAAGAGCACTTTGAGTACTAGCAATCATTAAATAGGTGGGATGTTACCGGGGCTAAAGGATGGAGGAGGAATTTAGCAGGTAGAGAAAGTAAGTGAAGGCATTCTGACAGGGAGAGCTGGATGGCTAGCACAGTGTCTTGGATATAACAGACCTTAATAAATGCTTGTTGGACTGGATTGGATGGAGATGGGACAAAATCAAGATGTCTGAGATGAAATGTTGAATTATAACATGTTGTGATCCTAGAGAGTTCAACCATTTCCTTGGCTTCACCCGTATCCTTTATACTCAGAACTTCCCAATTGTATTCCTCTGCCTTTCAGACATGTCCATGTGGCTGTCCCATCACTTCCTCTGGCTCCTATATTCTCACATAAACTGTTAATCCACCTCTCAGTTTTCTTATCTCTTTTCAGTGCCCATTTTCTCAGTTATTCACACAGCCCTTGGAGTAACTGACACCTTCTCCACCTTTGCTATTCAGTGAACAAATTCTTTAGCTATTCTGATTTGTTCTGTCTATCCGCATGTCTGTCTGCATGTCTGTCTTTTGTTTAAGCATTCTTTTATTTTTTCCTCCACAGAGACCACCCAAGTCCAGGCTTTCTATTCCTTCCTCCTCAACCATTGTGACAGCTTCCTGTTAGCAGTTCTTCCTGATTCCCCCTTTCAGTCCATGCATGCGTACTTAATCTTCTTTAAATACCTCTTTCATCATATCATTCTTGCTCAAACTCCAGTTTAGCTTTTAAAACCCCCTATAATCCACTCCAGTCGATGGATCTGATGTTATTTTCCTCTGCTTTGCAAGATGAAGTGCCCCTTTCAGTCAAGATGTCTGCTTAGACCTCTGTGTGTGCTCTACTCACTCCTTCCTTCATATTTACCGTATTGTCCTTTACTTGGGGTTTTGATTCTTAGGAGAATGTTTTCTCTGTATACCCAGGTTTAACATCCTCTAAGACAGGTCTCACACTCTCTATGAAGCCTGCTTTGACAATCCCAGTTTACAGCGAACTTCCACACCCTTCTTGAGCTTAGAGACAGCTAGATGGTACAGTGGATAGAGTTCTGAGCCTGGAGTCAAGAAGGCCTGAGTTCAAGTTTGCCTTCACTCTTACTATCTGTGTGACCCTAGGCAAGTCACTTAACATTTGTCTGCCTCAGTTTCCTCATCTGTAAAACGGAGATAATAATAGCACTTACATCCCAGGGTTGTTGTAAGGCTCAAATGAGATAATATTTGGAAAGCATTTATCAATCAATGAGCATTTATTAAGTGTTTAATATATGACAGGCACTGGGACAGATGATAGACCAAAATCAAACAGTCCCTGTTCATAAGAAGTTTACATTCTATTGTGGAGACAAGTATTGATCGATAATTTTTTACATGTAAAAATTGTGTATGTATTTTTGTATGTATATACATATAGTTAGCTAGCTAGCTATGTGCACATGTAGTTTGTGTGCACACACAGAATGAATACAAGGTGACTTATAAAGAAAGAACACTGGCAGTTGAAGGCATGGGGGTTGAGTCAGGGAGGGCTTCATTTAAAAGGTGATGTTTGAGTTGAGTCTTGAAGAAAGTAATGGATTCCACATGTGGAGATGGGGGTAGAAAGGTTCATTCCAGTGCAAAAGCACAGAGATGGGAGATGGAGTGCCAGGTATGAGAAGTAAGAAGGCCAGTTTGGTTAATACTATGGGGGGTGGAGGGTGAGAAGAGATTAATATATAATAAATCTGGATAGGTAGGTAGAACTTAAGCTAACCATAAGAGCTGGTATTATATCCTAAAGTATAGTAGAAAGATCACTCTCTCTGAAGTCAGGAGACCTGGGTTCAAATCCCACTTTTGCTCTTTTACTGGTTGTGACCTTGGGTCATTTAACCTCTCTCTGACTCAGTTTTCTCATCTGTTCAATGAGGGCGTTGGAGTAGACCTGACATCCCTTCCAGATCTAGCCAACAGCAAGCTACTGGAGTCCATTGAATAGTGATGTGGTCAGACCTGTGCATTTTGACAGATGTATAGAGAGACTTAAGACAGGGAGATTCAAAATTACAATATATTTGCACAGAATTATATGTGGGCTTTGGCTTCTAAAAGAAAAAGGTAGGTTTTATTGGATTCAAGGAGAAGTTAGCAACTCAGGTGTACAAGTTACATAGTCAAAGTGATATCATACTTTCTGATTTGTAACATGCTTTTAGTGTTGGCATTATTCATGCTATGCTTTGCAAATATAGTTTGAATAGTCCCTTATCTCTGAAGGTAAGATTCACCTGTGTTTTAAAATGTACTATGGGGCTTAATGTTTTATTAAGCTTAGATGATGTAAGCCAGATAATAACTATCCTTAAAATCTAGAAATGCCTAACTATGCTGTTACTGACTTTTTAATCTATCCCTTTAATAATAGATGTTTTGGATTGGGTAGGGGATGGTGAGTTGCATTTAAGCACAAATAGATCATTGTGTTTTTACTATAGTTGAGGCCATTGCTTTCACCAATGCCCATCTAGGCACTTTGTCCCATTAGGAAGTGAGCTGTCTGTACTTGCCTGGGTTCTGCAGGTACTCTTTATTTTAATGTGCCATCACATCTATTTGCTCAGGGAAATTGGCCTTTGAAAGTGTTTTTTGTTGAAACTTGAAGAGCCAGGTGCCTCCAGCAAGAGTGAGGACAGACTCAGGTTTTAGTAGGCTTTATTGGAAATTTGCTAAACACAATTTGTTAACATGAAGATGGGCTATGTCTTAGCCAAGTGGAGTAGATTATTAGATTATTAAAACCGTTCCACGAGCTGCCTTTTGAATGTTTCAGTACAAAGTAAGTTTGAGTATTATTATAGCCCTACTATAATTGTCATACACCTGACTTGGAGCGTCTCCCTTTCAGGAGATGTCTTTATTCTTTTGCAAATTAGCGTGGTTTTTGGCCTAGTATTTGGCATCTGCTTCCCCTGACTCAAACTGTTTAATCAACTGGTCATGATTTAGAAAGCCAAAGATGTCAATAGGCCATCAAAAAAGAAGAGCCTCCATTAAAATGTAAGCTCTTTAAGGGGAGGGACTGTTTCACTTTGGGATCTGTATCCACAGATCTTAGCATGTCCCTGAATGACAGTGAGTATACATTTATTAAGTACCTACTAAATGCTAAGCACTGCACTCAACAGTGTAAAAAAAAAAGAAGCAAAAGACAGTCTCTTTCCTGAAAGAGCTCCTAATTTAATGGGGGAGACAAGGAGATTTATACAAACAAGCCATGGATAGGACATAGAGTAAACATTTAATAAATGATTTTTTGGGAATGGTATCATTTCTCCCCCTGAAACTAGTCGTGGAAGAATATCTCATAGTGGCTGTCTCAGGAGATGATTTTAATACAAAAGTGATGCTATGAGACACTACATAGACTCCGTCATTCACTCAGTGACTAGAAAGTGCTGCCCCTCTGCCAACTGCTTTTTAGTGAAAATTTTAAGTGCTATAAAAAATGTTAGCTATTTGCTAATGAGCCACCATGAAGAGGGTATATGTTTTGAGTTTTTTTCCAGTAATATGTCTAGGTTTGTACTGAGTCATCCACACCATTGTGGTCAATACCTCCTTCAAACCATTGGCACATAATTGTGAGCCGGTTGGCTGGTGGTAAAATGAATTTTATTTTCTCCAAAACCAACTGACTCATTTAGGGATTGAAGCTCTGGGTACAGCCTTGTTATCATTACCTCTGTGCTTAGCCCAAAGCCACCACTCTTGGCAGTGTCTTGAGTTGGAATTTAGTAAGTCATATTTTTTCTATAGGAAACTTGTTTTCCTTATGTGTGAATTGGTTATTTTAACAAGACAAAACACCCTTTCTCACGGCCCCTTAACTATTAGTATGGCTAACTGAATGCATTTCAGGGGTCAAGGCTTAGGAATCTGACCTATGGGTTTTAAGCAAATTGTCTTTCTGTGGGAAGAACAGAGTAGCTTCTCCAGTTGTATACTCTCTTCCAGAAACACCTGTTGAGTGTTTTCTTTCTGAATCCCATAGCATATTATTTTTTTTCCCTTTTTTTTCTTTTAGGGTGGAGACTAGGACTCTCCATTTTGCCAAGGTTAAAGTACAACAGCCACCGATAGGTGTAATCCCATTCCGGATTTGCACATAAGCTTTGACCTGTTCCATTTTTGACCTGGACCTATTTGCCTTCTGCTCCAAGGGTTCCTCCATAATGGTATTGAACTTAGTGTGGATGCTCCATCTGCCTAACATACTATAGCTCCGAACTCCAGAGCTCAAGTGGACCACCACTGTCAGCCTCCCTAACAGCAGTGATGATGGGTATGTGTCACCATGCCTGGCCCATAGCATACTCTTGAGAGGTCTGTACAGTGACTTGGATTTAGCTGACTTTTATATTTTTAGGAATGCTTCCTTCCTTCCAGAGTATGAGAGAGATGTTTTGCTTTTGGTAGCAAATTATTAACTGTGTTACTAGATTCTGGAGCAGCCACGGGCAAAAGTGGAGAACAAGGTAATAAGCATTTTGTTGAGAAGGGGGCCATAGGCTTCACCAGACTGCCGACGGGTAAAACACACACAAAAAGAATAAGAAACCTTGCTCTTGACTGAACTCCATCACACACCAGCACCAGTCAGTTTTGGGAAAAATAATTTCATGTTACTCGTTCTGCCCCAGAAGACTAACCACCCCTCATCACACTCGTTTACGGCATTTACATTTCGGTCCACTTTATTGCTTTTCCATGTGTGAGTCTCTCTCTGCTGCAGTACAGGTGTTTCCTACTGCTGAGAAGCAGGCCAGTACATGACAGAGTGAACAGGGATGTTCTCTGCGCAATAAATATCCCACAGACAGAGATTTTTGTTTCTGAAGCCCTGGGGGTGTATGGGTCTGTACTGACCTGCGCGGAAACCTTGCCCATTGTTTTCCTTCTCTAGTTGGTATTATTTCTTTGTCTGTCTCTTTTTCAAGTTCTTAGTGACGCTCAGAAAACTTGGAATGCCTTAGTTAGCTTTAGGTATGGTTTGTAGAGACTCTGAAGTTTACTTAATCTAAGAAAGTGAAAGCTTAGATTTCCCTGAAAGTATTATTTTCTTCTTAAATATTTCGATTTAAGAAGGAAATAAGTTGAAATTCAGGGTGGAGGTCCTTGTGAATGACACAGATATTTGAAACCCTGATTTAAAAGGTGTCAGTCTCTTTGCCCCCTGACCCACCATCTACTCCCCACCCCATAAGAGATCTAGAGCTGGAAATGACCTTAAAGGCCATCTAGTTTAAACTTCTTCATTTTACAGTTGAAGAAACTGAGGCCCAGACCGGTTAAGTGATTTGCCCAAGGTTACAAAGGTGGTAAGAGTCAGGAAAAATTCAGACCTAGGTTCTGTGACCCACAACCAGTGATCTTTCTGTTGTACCTTTCTTCTTCCTTATCATTAGCAGCCTAATGGGGATAATTTAAGTTTGTTCATAAGGGCAAGATGAAAGAGTTAAATAAAACTTAAGGTCTAGCCCAGGGGTGGAAAACCTGTGGCCCTCTAGGTCCTCAATCCCCTTAATAAAAGGATTTATTCTGTAAAACTTGGACTCAGTCAAAAGGCCACACTCAGGGATCTAAGAGGCCACATGTAGCCTCAAGGCCGAAGGTTCCCCACCCCTGGGCCTATCAGAGAATGTTTTTAGACCCAATCTCTAGCTTGGGGTCAGAGTGAAACCAAGATAGCAATTTAGCTGTGTAACTTATTGTTTTGGATTTTGATATTTTATAAACCCGGAAGGCATCTCAGGTATCATATAGTCTAGCTTCATTTTATAAACAAGAAAATTGAAGCCCAGAATGTACCAGTTTACTTGGCCAATGACTCAATCAATTCTAGGTGTTTGCTAGTTTTATTCAGGTGGGGGCGGGGTTGTTTTTTGTCTTTTTGATGATACCTCATTTATAATTTTAACATGAAAACAAAGGTAGAATCATGGAATTACAAAGTAGGAAGGGACATCAGAGATGCTTTAATTCAACTCAGACCTAAACAATAACCTCCTCTAAATAAGAAGTACTGTCTAGATTTTGTTTGTAATCTTCTAGTGAGTCCCACTACCTCCTGAGGCAGCTAATTTTCATTTTGGACAGATTTTGCAGGATGACGTTTTCCCATATGTCATATAGGAATATGCCTCTCTGACTTTAACCTGTTATTCTTAGATCTTCCTTTTGTTACTGAGCCTAACTAGCATGATCTCTCTTGTCATGTCCTCTTTTAGCTTCCTCTTCTGCAAGTTAAACAATTCTCAGTTCCCTTGATCATTTCTTGAAGAGCCCAGCTTTTAGCCTTTTCACCACCTTCTTCATCCTCCTCAGAACACATTGCATGTTATCAGTGTCTTTTTTGAAAATGGGACATTCAAATGATTCAAAACGGAACTGGTTACTCTAGGTGTGGAGTGTCCAGGGAAGAAGAGTCCAGTAGAACAATGATTACCTCATTGGTAATACAATGGTATTGGTAATACAATACAAGAGGCATACAATGCCTCTTATTTCAGACTAAGAACACATTAGCATTTTGGGGGGGTTGTCATGTTACACACTTGCTGAGTTTGGAATTCACTAAAACCCTGTCTTTGTCAGACAATTATTGTCTAGTCACACTTTTTCCATCTTGTACTTGTGAAGTTGGTTTTTTATTTTGGAATGCAAATATAAGCTTGAAATTTAATAGATATGTAGCATAATAGAAGCTGTAGCTTGTGCAGCAGCCACACCCCAGGAAAACTGTCTCAGCAGACAGGCTAAACCAGGTTGAGGGTAACCAACAGACTTCAGATCTGTTGGTGGTTCTGGGGGATGTCTACAAGCAAACGTGTGAAGACATCCTAGGGCAAAATGAGTGGATGAGAACAATTTGTTCCAGTGCCTATGAAGGCAACTGAAAGAGGCACTGTGGAGTTTTTAAAGCTTGGTCAGACACTGAAGACACCAAACTCACTCACTGCATGCTGGGCCATTGCCAGCATTCTTGACTTTTGTCTTACCGATGGATTTTGATGGCTCTGGAAGAGAGAATGAGGCTGAAGACCTTGAGCAACTCTGCCTCACTTAAATTCAATTCACACACAAGTCAAGGCATTAAATTCTGACTGTCATTCTAGTTTAAGATTTCTTAACCTTTTTTGTGTGTCATGGACATGACTCCATTGGCCTGTGGACCTCTTCTCAGAATAATGTTTTTAAATGCATGAAATAAAATACATAATGTTAGAAAAGTATTTACTCGTAGGTATGTATAAAACATATGCACACACAGTCGAAATAAAAAACCCCAACAGTTCACAGACTCTAGGTTAAGAACAAGTGTTTTTAGCTGTTTTTGTTTTCACTCAGCTGTTCAGTGTGCTAAATGCCCCTGCCAGCCTTCCGTACCTTAATCCTAATAATTACACTATTGAGCATCACAGGGCCAACAACAGATCCCCTTAGAGAACGCCTTCTAAATTAGCATCGAACTATTAGTGACTTATAGGTCCGATCATTTACTTACAGGTCATTCCATCTAGAAGAAGTTTGTTATGTGTTTGGATGCATATTTTAAAATATAAGATAGTAAAAGGCATTGTTAAATATTGTTGCTCGTATATTTCTTGTCTTGCAAGTAGCTCAGTAAAATCCATAAATATGGATTCTCTTCATTCGCCAATCATTTATTGAACTCCTTCTTTATGCAAAGCAATGTACTAGGAATTGGGGACACAAGGACAAAACATAGCCCCTGCCTTCAAAGAGCTTCCTTTATACTGGAATGCAGTTCCAGTTTAATTCCTTAAGCATATTGTTGGAAAGACTAGGTAGTAGGTACGCTTGCTTAATTCATAGACAGAGGAAATGAACTGTAAGGAAAATGATTCGGTCTGGGTCACAGTAGGAAGCTGGTAGCTAAACCAAGGATAGGATCCAGATTTCTCGAATTTGCCCTGTAGCAGTACTGAAGACACAATGGTCACTTCTCTACAATGGACCCTTCACATATTTTCCTAGTTATTCCCTGTCATACTTTGTTAATTGTTACCATTTATGTCAGTTGATTGATACTAGAACTGTAAATACTAGCTAGATACTAGAACTCAAGATCCCGTACTGGTAAAGCTTTAAAAAAGATTTTTCTCTGAAGTTTTAATTATAATTGGAAGAGTAGTGGGAAGGGTGATGCAGTGATGTATTTGGATCTTCCCAGTTTGAAGCTGCCTGGGGGAAGGAGGTGGTATACCAAAGTAATCAGTACCACCAACTCAAGAATATCATGTGGAGATTCTCAGTGTAATTTTGGGAGGTCACAGTTTATACTAGCATCCATTGAACCATTTAAAAAAAAAAAGACTTTTCCAAATACCTCATCAGTCAAGAAAGTGTAAGAAACTAGAATTTCAGATACTTTGCTGATACTGGAACTGATGCTGCGGTCAGCCAGAATTGATAAAGAAGCTTTGAAAGTCTTATGGCCTCCCTTTCTGGCTGTTGGTGAGGAACCCAGTGGAGTCTCAGTTGCCCATGGATACTGTGCTAGGATTGGTACAGTTCAGGTACAGACACCTGAGCATTTTGTTCTTTTTTCCATCCCTTAGTACCCCTGTGGCCTTTGTGATGTCTTTTCAGGTAGAGGAGAAATGAGTCATTTCTTAAAGAGGTTCAAAGTCAGACAGAAGGTGCAAAAAGGAAGAAGCATAACTACTTTGGCAGCCATGGCTTCCTGGTTGAAGTGTCAGCTGGGATGCATTACTTAGAAATTCAGAAACTTCTTGGGAGGGCCAGACTTCATCTGATTTCTCTTCTTTTGGGTATTTGAATCCTTGAGTTGTTTGTAGTATTTCTACTGTTTTTTACTTCTTTAAGTTAAATGAGCCTAGCCAGATAACATCTTATAGATCCGCTGTTTTGAAGTTATATTTCAAGTTACGTATTGTTCATTAATGCAGTGGGGAAAAAAACACAAATAAAAAACCAGCTTGGAAGGTGTTGCTGCTTTTAAGGATACCTCCCTAGCAGTTGAATATTGGCTAATTTCTGAAGTCCAGGATAGCTCAGGTCACAGAAATCATTGAGGATGAGAGGAAAAACAGCTGACATTTATGGGCAAATTGCTTAACTCCTATTTGCCTCAGTTCTTCCTCTGTCAAATGGGGACACACTGCAGAGGGAAATGGCAAACCACTCCAGTATCTTTGCCAAGAAAACTCCATGGACAAAAAAGTCCATGAGGTTACCTAGAGTCTGACGTGACCAAATGATTGAAAAACAATAATTGTCCTGAGGAAGGAGGAAAACTTGCAGGGTTTTACTCATTCTGTTGCCTCTACTAAGTAATTTTAACCTTAAAACTGTTGTTTACAATTTTTCTAGCCATTCAAAACTATCTAGTCCTGTTTTCTTAAGCACATGAGCTTCGGTCCAATTTCCATTTACTGTGGTTAGTTAAAGCATTATTTTGCTCCTGCTTAGCACACAGTCCACAAAAGATATTTAAAAGAACATCTTCCCTTACTATGTAGTTGGGTTAACTTCTTATAGAAAAGCAAGATAAAAGTTTTTCTATAATTATTTTACTAAGGGAATTCTGAATATCAGGAATCTGGGGGTCTTTAAAAAAAATAAATTTGGTTTTGATCTGGAAATCATATCCCCCGAATGTTGGGAGACCAGGAATCCAAGGAAGAGTAAATCATTTTGATAAGTCTAAATTATCTTGCTGTAGCCCCCTCGTGGTTAGGTACCATCTTGTCTCACTGGCACAGTTGTTTTAGGTGCACTGGGTATATTGACACCTCACTTTTTGCATTCTTGACTGGAGAAGTGTTTGTTCTGTGTGCTCAGATTGCTTTGATGTTGGGATTCATATTAGAAATGTGAAAATAGCCAATGGTTATGTAATTTTTGTGGTGTGGATGTGAGTAGAGGGAGCAGCTAGCTAAGTGTATATAACCAATTCCTGAATTTCTGGAATCGGGACTATTTGTATTTCTGGGGAGATATTACGGCAGAAAGTACTCTGACATCAGGTTTTGTGGCCAAATACTTGCTATTTACCTGGGAAAATCACTGAAAAGAAATGGGGTAACATAGAACACTCTGGAGGACCAGAAACCTTGCCCCAGGAAACAGTAAGAGTCTACTTTACTGCTGTAGTAAGAAAGAATATATTCGTTTATGTTCCATTGATTGATGATAAGAGGATTATTGATTTGGAATATTTCTGTACCTTATCAGAAACATTCTGAATAGCTGTGATCATTGTATGGCACTGTAGAGGGAGCTATAGGCGGTCCGAGTGAATTCTACCTCTACTAGGACATACCCTAGAAGGACATTATTCTTAATCCAAATATAGATTTGGTTTCTTGGCTGTTGCCTATTAGAGAAAAATCTCAGTAAACAGAGATGAAGATAATGGGTCATAAAAATTCAAACATCATAAAATTGCAAGGAATTAGACTCTATACTTCCTATAAGGGAGAATCAGGTTCAGCCAACATCCTCATCTGTTCACAGCTGTAATCAAAAAAGGTCTTACTTTGATATGTAATGAGCTTTGAAACTATAAATGTCAGTGAAGTCACAGTTAATTAATTTCATAATTATTCTTACCTGTGTGATCTGTCCAAGGGTGAGCTTTTTAGGTAAGATATAAAGAGGTAGGTTCGTGCTTTGTTTTTACATCCAGTAATTGACATCCAAGGATTAGTTGTACTGCATTCACATGGCGGTTAGACTCAAAAAAGGTAGAGAAAATAGGGTTCTATACTCAACTCAGCAGGGCTACTTTTAGAAATCAAAAAAGGAATTAATCAAATTCTCTTTTAAAAGGTAAACTAAACATTTCCATAATAAAAACAAAGTGTGTGTAGAAAATACAGATCACACTGTTGTCCAGTCAGTTCACTGTTAGCAATTAAGTATTAAAAGTTAGCAGGTATTGAATACCACTTTGACCTTTCCTTGCTACTCCCTGGAATCACACCGAGCTCAATTCAACTTTTGTCTCTTGTCTTCCAGAATGATAATAAGGTTTTGTGAAGTTTTCAGGTCTCACTTATTTTTTTCTCTATCTTCAAAACAAGCTTCTCAGCCACTTTTTACACTGCAAGCATGCAATGCCACTGTATTTGCTTACAGACATTACTAATGCTCTTTCTGGGTAAATGATACAGTATTCTTTTATAACTCGGGTTCTCAACAGAACTAGGCGTTTTGCAACCAAAACATAGATTTAGCATGGCATGTAATCACTTAACACAATGCCTGACACATAGGAAGTGCTTTCATAAATCTTTCTTGACTGATCCAGTAGTCAGAGCCCAAGTTAGTAAGTTAGAGCACAAGCCATTTTTAGCATAGTGTACCCAACACATAGCACAGTCAATTAGAGTGTAAGCTACAAGTTTCATATGAAATATATAAGTTGTATATAAATAAATAAAACATATAAATTGTAAGTGTATGGTTTAGAGTTTACAACCACCCTCTGACATAGGAAATAGAAACAGCATTATGCCCGTTTTGCAAATGGGTAAGAAAACTGAGACCTAAAGGGTGGAAATGATTTTTCCACCATTATTCATATAGCTAGAATATCCCAGCTGGAAGGCAGGTTTGCTCATTTCAAGTCGAGCCAATGTTCATACCATCTCCCAAATAAACTTATTTTGAGATATCCAGATTAAAACTCAATAATCAAGGGAAATGCCCTGATTGGAATAAATCTTGTTTTCCTTTTCTTAAATTAGTTTCTACTAATATTATACTATATACTAATATATTATATACTATATATAATATACTATTATTTATATATATAATTATATTATACACTATATATAATATACTAATATATTATACTATATACTAATAATATAATATACATATTATATATTAATATATATAATCATCTATTATATATTATAATATATTATATGTAATGTAATGCTTATGTATCATATTATAATATTAAATATATTATATATTTATATATATCCTATTACTTCTAGTTACTCTTATTTAGGCACATAGATTGCTGTGGAATGCTAAGGGAAGAGATTTGAGTCACAATATCAGAGATAAAATTAGTTCATTCCAAGCATGGGGGAGGTCACAAAGGTCACAGGGAGCTGTGGGAGGTGAGGGGGAGAGTTGGCAAAGTTTTCTTCTTCAGTTATCTCTTTACAATGTGGCTTGAATATATGGTTTTAAATATTATGATTTACCATAACGACTGACATGTTTGAGTAATAACGAAATAAAACACACCCAAAAGGCAAATATATCCCTGAGTTTTGGGTTTTATCTCTCGTCTTTGCATGCCATGCATAAGTATAAAGAATCAAGAGTTGACTTTACTTGTGTGACTGTCAGAGGCTTCTAAAAATAGAAAACAATTTTCTAAAGTCTTAAAAATTCAAAGGGATTTGATGAGACAGATGTCTAGAGGGAGTCATTTGCTTCTATTTGTTGTTGCCACTTTGGGTCATAAAATATCTAAGGTGGGTAGGAGGAGTACCCTCAGTTAAAAAAAAAAAATTCAGTCAAAAGTTTTCTATAGAGTGGTGGGAAAATAGATAAGGCTTCAACATTCAGGTACGAGATGTGAAACAGGATCCCAGGGCTGTGTGGCTGCTCTATGGGTAATGGAAGAATAGACTTTAAAGAACATCTGATAGGCTGAGGCTTAGCTATGTCATAGTTCTATGTACTTCACATACCAGACAACTGAAGGTTGAGGAGACGGAGCCTAGATGCTAGTTTCCAGTTAGTTAAGGGGCAGATCTGTTGTCTGGTTGTGGCCTAGTTAGTTATCTGATGTCAGCCTAATGCTTGAGGAAAGAAAAAAAAAAAACTCCAGATATTTCACAGTAGTACATTTACTGAAATTTCCCCTTAATTTTCCTGTAAGCTAACCTTTTATTCTTTTTTTGCTTTATTAATAACCAAGTTGAAATTGGATTTCAGCATAAATCCCATCTATCAAAAGCCAGAGATCCATTAAAAAAAAACACAACAAACCAAACACAACAACTCACATTTTTGCTTATCATTTAACTTGAGTTTCACTTTGTGTGGAAATGACCTGCTTTAATCTTGAGACTGGAAAGGAACTGAACATCAAAGGATTGGTATCACCATCTTTTGTTAACTCGACTTATCGCTAGCTACTCAAGTGGGAAACCATATCAGGTGATTTGTTGGGAGGTGTATAATTTATAAACTACGCAGAGTCACATAAGTTTTACTAAAGACATTTGTGTGGGCGATATTTCAGGCCCCCAGATATGTAATTTCTCTGGGTTCAAAATGATGTATGATTACAGGGATGTGACGGATTTTCTGTGTCCTCAGTCAAGTATGCTTCCCAAGGGTGAGCTCTAAGAGCTTGCAAGTACATCATGACCCCGAAGCCATTAAACTCTCCTGAGTGCCTTTTTGTACCATGCATTGTACCAACATATCTACTGTGCCGGACAATATATATAATATATTAATATATATATAAAATATAATAACATATAATAATCTTAGCAAAGAGGTGTGTGTGTGTGTTCAACTCTTTTCTGAGGCCGAGTTTGATCATAACAGTTAAAACAACTTTCCATTTCATTTTTCTCATTGTTTTTGTTTACATCGTAGACATTTTGCATATTCTTTTCCTGGTTCTGCTTTTTTAAAAACTGTATTTATGTTAGCTAGCATAAGTCTTCCCACGCTTCTCTGAATTCTTCCTTTCAATTGTTGTTATTAGGCAGAAATATTCCATTATGTATATGTGCCACAATTTGTTTTGCCATTACTCAGTTGATGGGGAATGCAGGCATGGGAATGTGGTTGGTTTTAATTCACTAGTTTTCAACCTTAGCTGACTCATGTAAGTTGCAGCCAAATTGATTTTTTTTCCTCCAAAAAATTTTAAAGGTATTTTCATGACCCTGTATCTTTAGCTAAAGAATTATAAGGTTTAAGTAATTTCCTCTCATTTAGCAAAATTTCAGTTTTGTAGTAAAGAATAGAATTTTATATTGCAAAGTAACACTGTGTGCTATTAAAATTAACATGATCATGAAATGCTTATTGATTTTGCTTTTGTCTCTTGTTCTTTGCTTCCAATACAACCAAAAATACTTCTACAATGCATAAAGTTCATGTTGATTTTTTTGGTGGTTGGTTTGTTTTTTAAAAAGAGACAGTGCAGTGTTATTAAAAAGGCATTGAACAAGATAGTAATTTGGAAACTTTGCTTCTTTTAAGTCTGTCATTAACTAACATATGTGACTTTGGGCAGAACAGTTCCCCTCCTTGTACCTTGGTTACTTCTGCTACAGATTGTTGGTGTTCAGTCGTTCCTGACCCCTCATGACCCCATTTGAGGTTTTCTTGGCAGAGGTACTGGAATGGTTTACCATTTCCGTTTCCATTCTACAAAATTAGGCAGTTGGAATTGATCTTCTCTGAGGTTACTTCAAACTGTGATTCTAATCACATCTAATAATGTAACTACAAGAGAATCCTTGTATTGTTTCTATTACTATTTTCTATTAACCAATTAGTTAATCCATATGATTCTTCTGAATTAATCAAAACTTTATCATGTGACATTTCTTGTCATGGGAAAATTTCTTTAACTCCAGACTCAGTTCCTCAACTTTCATACAAATAAGTTAGGAGTACATAGTCTCTAAGGTCCTCTGCTAAAGTTCCACTTTATAATTCTCCTTAAACATCTATTTTTCTTTGAAAGAATTATGTAAGTGAAGGGCTACTTAGGAAGATAGTAGAAGAAGACTTTTTATAGGTTACTTCCATGTTAGTGATAAGCTTATAAGACCTAGTTCTATTGAGGACATATTTATTTTGTATGTACAACATTTTACCTTGTTGAAGTCAAGTGATTCTTGTTCAAAACTTACTTCAATGAGTATATTTGGGGACCATCCAACATACATCTCGTCTAGCAAAAAGATTCTTAAGTCATCCTAGTCAGGTTATGTGTTGCAAGAAATGTATGAGTTGTAATATTCTTTTACAACAAGACAAAGGGACAGTTCCTTTGGCTTTTTTTTTTCCTTCTTAAGGATTGTTATAGGAATTAGATTTAGAAATAATTTGAGAGAACATCATGTAGTCCATTTTCAGTTGAAAAAAGAGGGTCAAATAATCACATTTCACATTTATATTGTCAGCTGGATGGAACTAGCCTCTAACCTCTAGGTGGCCAGAGCTGAACAGAGCAGCCTAGAGACAGGAGAGTCAGAAATGAAACAGAAATTTATTTTCAAAGTGAGGAAAAATGGCTTGCAAGCAAGGAGGCAGATCAGACACATGTGCCAGGACCCCACCCCTGGTACGAGAACCTGAGACAGTGAGGGGGATCTCAATACTTATACCAGTGGCTACACAGTGAGCTGTAGGCCTGACCATGAGGGAAATCAGCAACAATGGGACAAGTTTGATTCATAGCAGGGCTTCATGACCAGGACATGGATACTTGTTTAGTGCTTGTCTGAACTCAGAGGATACCTGGTGCTGGTTAAAGCACTACAATAATTATGATTTTGCTGGGGTTGAGATCATCCGGAGGGTGAGAACAAGGGATTATTATGCCAAACTCAAGGCACAACCTGGTTACTGGGCCTTAGCTCTGGAAAACATGGTGTCTCTCGACGTCTTAATAATATTGTGCTTTCTTTGAAGTTTGTAAAGTGCTTTCTTCACAAACATGAGAGGAGAGTTTGGGAAGCTAAGTGACTTTTTTCTGCTCATAGCATTAGTAGGTGACTCAGGTAGGATTTGAAATCAGGTCTTTTGACCCCAAGGACAGATCCCTATTCACTCTGCTACTCTGTCTTATGCTAGAGTTAAAATTCCCCCTAAGCCAATAATATTAACTTAAATAATACTGCTTTATAAGTAGCTAGTGCTGGGAATATGTGTGTTGTTATTGCTTTGGGGAGGCTTGTATTTTGCGTTTACCACCTTGCAATTCCTTCCAGAAAACACTGCATCTCCCATCTCCATGCCTTTGAACTGGCTGCCCTCCACTCTTTGGAATGCCCCTCTCCTCATCTCTTCCTCTTGGCTTCCTTCAAATTTTAGCCAAAATTCCACCTTCTGCAAGAAACTTTTTTGATCTATCTGAAAGCTAGTGCCTTCCCTTTGTGATCATCTCTGATTTATGAAGTACCTATCTGTTTGTATGTAACTGGCTGTTGTCTCCACCATTAGATTGTGAGTTCCTTGATAATAGGGAGCCTTTTGCCTTTCTTTGTATCACGTAGATTCTTAATAAATGCTTTACTATTGATATCTTATTTAGCATGTGATTATGGGAGAGGGAAAGAGTACAGATTGAAGGTCAGGGAAACTGGATTCAAGTTCTCTCCTTGATAATGGTAACAGTAACAGTTAGCAGTTACATAGAATAGATTTGCAAAATCTTTTACAGATATTATTTGATCTCCACAACAACCATAGGAAGTAGGTCCTATCATTATTCCCATTTTACCTTTGAGGAAGCTGAAGCAGCAGGTTAAGTGACTTGCCCAGGGTAACATGGCTATTAAGTCTCTGAAGCTGGATTTGAACTCAGGTCTTCCTGACTCCAGGTCCACTGCTTTTTCCATTGCCCTACCTAGCTGCCTCTGCCATTTACTACCTAACGGTGACTCTTGGACAGGTCTCCTAATCTCCTTGACCGCTAACTTCATTTTCTATTTAAAACAGGAGTTGACGGGAAAGCTGGGAATTTATTTAGATAATCTCTGAGGTTTCCTACTCTATATCTGATTCAGATGATCCTATCTCCGCTCTCCAGGGCTTAGCATTCTTAAAATCGGTTTTAAAAAGCCAACTTCTCAGTTGCTGCTCTTGAACAAGAAAGATGCTTTTTAGAAAATTCCAGAGAATGAGTATGGCAAACAGGTAAAATTTTAGAATGGCAGCGGTATGATTAGTGATCATTGACTTGCTTTATTTGTATGGAAATGTGAATGAAGAGACTTCTAATGATTCTCTGTTTCTTTTGATAGGGTTGGATGATTGCCTCCAGCAGTATGTCCATAAATTTGAACAGGAGAAAATAAATGGTGAACAGCTCTTGCAGATTTCCCACCAGGATCTTGAGGAACTGGGTGTTACCCGAATTGGGCACCAGGAACTTGTATTGGAGGCTGTGGATCTTCTGTGTGCATTGGTCAGTTACGTTATTTAAAACACATGCACATACACACAATCTACAGATATAAATATTATGAGAAAAGAAACTTAGGATTCTAATTTTATTTTTCCTTTCAAAACCAAATCTGTCATTTTTCCCCCCTATTTGAAGCTTGGCTTATGCCAGGAAACCATTTATAAAGGGGGAAAGGAAAGGGAGAGAAGGGAATAAGAATTTATATGGTGCCTTCTATGCGCTGGGCACTGTGCTAAGTGCTTTTTACAAGCATTTCATTTGATCCTCACAACAATCTGGGGAGGGAGGTGCTATTGTCGTATCTATTTTACAGTTGAGGAAACTGAAATTAATTGACTTGCCTAGGATCACATAGCTGGTAAATGTCTGAGGTCCAGTTTGAACCCAGGTCTTTGAGAGTACAGGCCCAGTTCTCTGTCCACTGCATGTGAATTATTTTTTGTGTCAAGTTCATATTTTCTTGAGTAACATATAGTAGAGTTGAAAAGTAATCCTGAATGGAAATAGAAGTTTGGGTTTAAATTAATAGTAGCAGTGGGTCTTTATTTTTGTGCAGGCATCTATGTTGCATGGATGTTTATTGGAATAGCAGATAATAGTTGCCATTTGATATTTTATAGTTTCCCACTGGAAAAGAACCTTGGAAGTCACTCCCCCTCCATTTTACAGATGTAGAAACTGGGGCCAAAAAATATGTAAGTCACCTCATGTCAGACAAGGTAGTAATTAATTAGTCAGAACTGAGACTTGAGCCCTGATCTTCTGACTTCAACTCCAGCGATCTATGAAGAGCCCAAAATTTAAGGTCTTTAAAGTGGCCACATTTTTAATATGTAGTATAGGGAATCCTGGAGGGAGTCCTTGAGACTTTGATTTCATTAGTCTGGAGAGACTACTACCACTATTACCTAAATCGGGGATTTATAATCTTAGTTACCTGGGGCAAGGTTAAGTAATTTGTTTAGGATTATACAGCTGGTATGTATCAGAGGTAATGCTTGATCTCGGGTCTAAATGACTCTATGGCTGGCTTTCAATCAGTCAACCAAATTTATTAGGCATCTGCTAAGTGCCAGGCACTTAAGGGATACAAAAAGAGGCAAAAGACAACCCCTGTCCTCAAGGAGTTTACAATCTATTGGGGGAGACAATGTGCAGACAACTATATACAAAGCAAGGTATGTACAGGATGAATAGAAAATAATTAAGAGAGGGAAGGCACTGGAATTAAGAGGAGTTGGTTAGGCTTCCTGTAGAAGGTTAGTTGGTTCTTAAAGGAAGCAAGGGAAGACAGTAGTTGGCATGGAGCAAAGTGAGCATTAGGGACAGTCGCAGAAAATGCTGGGAGCCAGAAGATTCCAGTATCTTATTGGAGGAATAGCCAGGAGGCCAGTGTCACTATGTCACGCTGCTTTTCGAAGGTAATTAAGACAACATCAAAAACTTTATATAATCCACAAAAATGGTCAAAATAATGAATTGAAAAATACCCAACACTACAAAGATCAAAATAATTTACTTTTTAAAAAAGATTTTTCAATATTAACAGAACTACAGCAATAATATTGGGCAACTAGTGAGTCATTGGATGAGGTGCTAGACCTGGAGTTCAGTTCTTACCTCAGACTGTGTGACCTTGGGCAAGTCACTTAGCCCTGTTTGCCTCATTTCCCTCATTTGTAAAATGAGCTGGAGAAGAAAATGGCAAACCA
The DNA here is from genome assembly GCA_028627135.1 of Pseudochirops cupreus. Lineage (NCBI taxonomy): Eukaryota > Metazoa > Chordata > Mammalia > Diprotodontia > Pseudocheiridae > Pseudochirops > Pseudochirops cupreus. The sequence goes on along the minus strand of CM053584.1, from coordinate 313,198,925 downwards.
CTCCAGTATCATTGCCAAGAAAACCCCCGAAGGGGTCATGAAGCGTCAGACACAGGTGAAAAACAAATGAACAACAACAAAAAGAACAATTATAGGCACTTAATAAAAATAGTTTCTTGTTACTTGGTTTGTCTTTCCATCTCTTGATCACTGAAGTAGTAGAAAATGAAAAACTATTAACCTTACCTGCATATTATGTGATGTTGTCTAGTCCTAAAACTAGTGAATTAAAACTAACCACATTCTTGTTTTGGCACTAAATTTGTAGCTACATCTGTGGGGGAGCATCTAAATTTTTTATGACCATTTTTAAATTATTTTATTATTGTTGTTTAAAACAATTTTTCATTATTCAAGAAACACAATGAAATAAACATACCAAAAAACCCCCCAAGCTCCTTAGCCTTTAATAAAATAGAGTCAAATGAATTAATAAGCAAAAAGAAAATGTTTTTCAGCCCCTCCTGACCTAATTGAAGTTGCCCCTGCTTTTCCTTCCTTTAAGTTCTAGTCAGCAAGCATTTTTAGAAACCTACTATGTGCCATGAACTGTGCTAAACATTGGGAAAGGAAAAAAGCATTCTGTAAGCTCCTAATATGTGCCAGGTACTCCACTAAGTGCTTTATATATCTTAATTAACTCATTTGATGCTTACAACAACCTTGGGAGGGGAGGTGCTGTTATCATTCCATTTTACATTTGAAGAAACTGAGGCAGATGGAGTTTAAGTGACTTATTAACCCCAAAGTCACACAGCTAATTAAGTGTCAGAGGTCAGATTTAATTCAGGTTTTCTTGACTCCAGGTCTAGCACTCTATCCATTGTGCCACTTAGTTTCCCTGCTAGATAGCCAAGGATGCAAAGAAAAGCAAAAGGAGTCTTTGCCTCCTAGGAGCAGGTCAGATATTAAAACAGTCAGATATTTAAAAAAAAAATTGGTGTCCTTTTGATACAAACTACAGCTTTGGTTCTTTGGATTTTGTCCAGCATCACCTTGGCCATGTTTCTGTATTACCTTGTATACTTCATAGTTGTGGCATCAAATATTGAATCACTTTAATATATATAGGAATATTTTACTTATAAATGGTTCTGTTGAGTGTGGAATCAAAGTTGCCTTTGATAGTGTCATGTTATGGATGCGATTTCTTTAAAAGTCTGAGTTCGGACAAATTTGAGAGCATTCAAATTGTGTTTGTAATGCTAGGAAATAGTGCCAGAAGTGTATACGATTACATCACGGAGAATGGTGGGAAAGAATGCTCTCTCGATCATTTTGCCATTGCTGCTCTAAGTTCCATTGATTACATAACACTTGCTGCATTGTCTGCATTCTTAAAATGGACAGAGCCCTGTCTTCCTCTCTGAAATGCACTGCCCTTGTTAAGAAAAAAAAATGGAGAATTTATTTGTAGTTGATAAATGAGCTGCCACGAGGGAGACAGTGTAGCCAAGTGGTCTGAGTATTGGCTTGGGAGTCAAAATCTTTGAATTTTAATTCTGTCTGCCAGTGATT
>CM053584.1:313162245-313197307 GCA_028627135.1 Pseudochirops cupreus | reverse complement strand
GAGAGAGAGAGAGAGAGAGAGAGAGAGAGGGATTCTGCTAGTTACCACACATTCAAATTGGATGCTATTATTTGCAAAGAAGGGATTTACTTTTACCTGGAGTATGGGAAGGATGAAAAAAAATACATACTGAAGAAATTACCTCATAATGTGATCTAGTAAAATCTTCATTTAAATTTCTTAAATTTGGGATGTCTTTTTCATTTATGGTGTTAATTGAAGGACAGATAAATTAGCTTGGGATACTATTTGTCTGATGCACCAAGAAATGAAAGGAAGGAGTAAGCAGTCATGTGTGAGCACACAGTATGTACATTAAATGAAATACTGAACATGACAGTTACCTCAGGGCATTCCTTTTTTTTCTTCTCTTCCCTACCTCTTAAAATATTAGAATAGAGTGAACAAAGCTGGAGACAGGCCAGATCCCAAAGCTATGCTTTATCTCCTACAATTTCCTCCTAATTTCCTTAGTAGACAAAGTTTTGACCTCAGACCCATTTCTGGAAATGCTTTCTGCAGCAGAGTTCCAGTTAATGCATTAGACAGAAACTTCATGTGATGTAGTTGAAATAAAGTGCTGAGGAGGGGGGGAGTTGAACTGAAGGGGTAGTGAGGCTGTTTGGTATCTGTGGTTTCAAATTAAACTGGACTTTTATAAGAATAATTGTTCCATTTTTAATCTGTGACGCAATGCCTGTTTTTTTTGTCATGGCATTCATCTATTTTTTAAAAAAATATTCTTAATTCAGTCCTAACTTAAATAGCATTTCCTCCCTTTTGTGTTAGGAGGCCTTTGGCTCTGTTGTTACATCAATGGTAACATGGTGTAGTGCAGGGTGGTTGGAACGTGGGTGGGACTCAGAAAGACTTAGGTTTGAATTCTGTCCCAGATACTTATGAGCTTTTCAACTTCACACATGTCACTTAACCTGCGCTGGACCTCAGTTTCCTCATCTGTAAAATATGAAAGCTGGACTTAACTGACCTCTTTAGTCACTTCCATCTCTAAAATATGTCATACCATGATTCAGTAAAGTGCATCTCATATGTCTTATTTAACACTATGTGAGATGAAAGAGTTCGGAGTCTGAATCTAAGGTTAGAAAAGGTCTTTATTTTTTCTCATCAGAAAGGACTCTACCACCTGTTGCCCAACATGGTGTCTGCAGGGTGAGAACCAGCCTATGATTATATAATCTTCCAATGCAGAAACCCAACCCCCCCAACTGGCCTTAACTCTTATTGGTAGGGGGGCTGTCCCACAACCTAAGTGTGGGAATCTCGCTGAGACAAAGGACCCGGAAACATGTGGGTGTCCAGTGAAAGCAGTCTTAACCTTATTTGGCATATCTTCTGCTGAGTTGCCTCTGGAGGAGGGTCTCCATTGCTCTAATGCTTGAAGGTCAGGTGAACTGACCTTAGGCCTAGTCAGTACTGAAGCCATTCTAGATTTGATTTTTCAGAATGGGGAAACTTCACTATAAATTATCCCTCACAATGCTACTTGAAACTCTGAATTCTTGAGGATCATGCCCCCTAACCAAAAGGACTTTGAGGATAAGGGTCCACTAAGGACCGGCTTAGCTAAATTTGGAGAATCACTTCATTATTCAAAGGTTGTTTTCCAGGTAATGAATGTTTTTTTGTCCACCAGGAATTCATGAACAATCTTTTAGTGTGTAGAAGATTTGCTTTTTCTGTTGATGAGGTTGAGGGAGTAACCGCACAGAAATTGTGGTGATGAGTAACTCTTCTCTCCAGAAAATATCTTACTTGCCTGCCCTTTCACCATCTCCTTGGCTCATCATCCATATAGCAGCCCCTAACTATGGTTGGAACCCAAGGTGGTATCCTAGGTACTTTTCCCTCCCTCTCTCCCTTCCTTCCCCCTTTTCTTTATCCCCTGCTTTTTTCTCCCTCTTTCTCTTTCTCCTCTTTCCTCCCTCTTTCTCCCTCCCTTCTTCCTTCTTTCTCCCTCCCTCTCTCCTCCTTCCCATTCTCCCCCTTCCCTCCCTCTCTCCCTTCTTCCTTCTCTTCCTCTCTCCCACTCTTCTCCCTTTTTCTTCCTCCCTCCCTCTTTCTCTTTCTCCCCCCTTCCTCCCCCCACCTCTCTCTTCCCTCTCCCTCCCTCTCCATATGCCCTCCTCCCAGCTGACTGTGACTGACTCTTGGCAACCACATTGCCTCTCACGGGTTTAGCTATCATCTTTATGTAGATGACTCACAGATACATATATCACCAGCCCCAACCACTCCCCTGAGCTTTGTCCCACATCACTGATTACCTATTGGACATTTCAAACTGGGTGTCTTGGAAACATTTCAAACTCCACAAGTCTGAAACTGAAGTAATTATCTCCTTCCACACCTCTCCACGCTCACCCTTCCACCTTCCCAGTTGTATTACTATCCTTTCCCAGTCTTCAAACCACATCATTATCCATGACTGCTTACTCTCCCATACCTCACATAGCCAGTCAGCTGCCATACCTTTCTGTTTTCCCTTGTATGACTTTTCTTGTATCTGACCTCTTACCTTTGTTCCTATAGCTGCCACCTTAGTTCAGGCCCTTATCACTTCTGCCTAGACTATTGCAAGTTTCCTAGTTCATCACCCTGCCTCAAGTCTTCCCAACAATCCCCCATTCTACACACTTCTGCCAAAGCAATGCAGATCAGACTATGGGACTCTCCTGTTCAACTAACTTCATTGTCTCCCTGCAGCCTCTAAGGTTGAAATACAAATTTCTTTTTTTCCTTTTAAAGCCCAACATACCTGGAATCCAACCTTTCTTTACAGCCTCTCTGTACATTTCTGTCTTCCCAGCATTTTGTGATGGCCAGCCTGACTGACCTTCTTTGTTCCTCACAAACTAAACTCCTCTGCCATCTTTGTACTGACCGTCCCCCACGCCTGGAATCCGCTCCCTCCTTACCTCTTTCTCATGACAAATCACTTTCTTATTTAAATATTTAGCCCAAGCACCATTTTCTTCATGGATGCCTAAATCCTCGTGGCTTCCATCCCCCATCTGCCTTATGTTTAACTATTTTGTATATGTTTGCATTTATTAACTTTATATCTTTGTTGTATATATTTTTATCTGTAATTGTTATCTTCCTCATTAGAACCTAAGCACAGCGTGAACAGAGATTGTTTCATTCTTTGTACTTTGGGCAGTTAGGTGGCAAAAGAGATACAGCATCAGGCCTGACATCAGGAAGACCCCTATTTGCCTCAGTTTCCCCATCTATAAAATGAGAATAATAATAGCACCTTCCTGTCACAATTGGTGTGAGGATCAAATGAAATAATACTTGTAAAGTGCTTAGCACAGTGCCAGCACTGTTGCCATGAGTACAGTAGTACGTGGTAAGGGCTATATATATATATTAGCTAGTAGTAGTGGTGGTGGTGGTAGTAGAAGTAGTATCACTAGCACCTGACTCACTGCCTGGTGTATAATAAATAGTAAATGCTTGATTGTGTCTTCTTGACCTTTAAGACGAAGTCTTTCCTGAACCAACCAATTGTTAGTGCCCCTCTCTCCCAAACTACTTTGTTTTTCATTTGTTTTCCCTCTATGCTTCCTGTATTTTTATATGTACTTGCCTTCTCTGTTAGAAAGCAAACTCTTTTTGAGTAGAGAATGTTTCTTTTCTTCCCCTCTCAAAAAACTTGCTGGCATATAGTAGGCCCTTAATGAAGGCTTGTCGGTTGATTGGTTTGGATTTGTGATTCCATTCTTGTAGAGACTTCCTCAATGAGGAAACTTGCTCCTCTAGTAGAGATGAGCCTCTTCTCAAGGTTTTAGGAGAGTCCCTGAGAGCATTTCTGAAATTAAGGAACTTGCTTCTTGTCACACCCAGGTCTTACCTGGTGCTGAGGCCAGCTCTCCATTTTAGCATGTGTGCCTCTGTAGTACACTGAAGTAATATAGACAGGTCATTTTATAGCTGTTATAGGCACTTAGAAGTTTTATGGATGTGAATTTTATAATGCCTTGAAAATGTTTAGAGTGAAAACAAGTAACTGATTGGATGGCCAATGACGAACAGAAATTTTTTAGTGGGTTGCCTTGAGTAAAATAGTTTATAGAGACTATAGTTTATAAGGATCCCTTAAAAATCTGATGGAACTCAAGTAAAGCTAGAGAAAAAGAAAAGGTGAAATCTCTTGTGATCTAGCCAGGGAACATTTATAAAAATGGCCTTCATTAAGGGTTGTTAGGGCAGAATTCAGGAGGAAGCAGATTCAAAAGCTTATGTTAGAGTTAAAAATACCGTTTTGATTTAGTGATGGATGTTGTGCTTGAAGCCTGCCTAAGAAGATTTCCTTAAGACTTGGGCTAAGAGGCAGCTGGTCCATCTGGGAATGAAACATTAGAACTGACAAAGACAGATTTAACCAATTTGAACTATGGAATCCCTGTAATTTACCAGCTTGTACTTTGAAATTTCCTCACGCTATACTAAGGTAGATTTTTGTATATCAACTTAATTGCTAAGAAAAGCTTGTCCTGAACAAGGGTCTTTGGTAAGTGCTGAGAATACAGAGGCCAAAACAAGATGGCCATTGCACTCAAGGAGCTTACTTGCTATTAGGGAGATATGATATACACTCATAATCATAAATAAATGGCAGTATGAACAGGGAGAGCAAGCTGAAATATTTGGGAAGATCAGGAAAAGCTTTACAGAAAATATAGCAGGTGAGCTAAGCTTTCAACGTAAGGGGTTTTTAGCAGCACAGATGAGGAGGCAGAACATTGCAGGCATGGGAATTTATCCTATGCAAATGCACAGAGGCAGAAGAGGAGATTTGAGTTTGGGGAGTACCTAGTAGTTGTTCACCCTATCTGGAATAGAATCATGGGGTAGAAGTGTAGTAGGTAGTGTGTAATAAGTCTAGAAAGGTATGTTAGAGTTGGATTTTAGAGAGCTTTAAGCTAATCTAAGTTTGATTTTATTATAGAGTCAATAGGCATTGAAGGATTTTTAGCAGACAAAGAATATGGACAGCCTTCTGCCATATTCTGTCAGATGAATGGAGGGCATATGGGAGATGATAGAAGTTAAAAGCAAGGATGTTAGTTTAGGTACAATTATTACACTAATGGGGCAGCTAGGTGGGTGGCACAGTGCTTAGAATACTTGGCTTGGAATCAGGAAGACTCAGCTTTGTGATTTCAAATCTGGCTTCAGACACTTACTAGCAATATGACCCTGGGCAAGTCACTTAACCCTGTTTGCCTGAGTTCCTTATCTGTAAAATGAGCTGGAGAAGGAAATGGCAAACCACTCCAATATCTTTGCCAAGAAAACCCCATATGTGGTCATGAGTAGTTAGACACAATGAACAACAATATTATACTAGTAACAATGTAATACTAACGTAGAGATGCTGAAGACCCAGACTGAGGTATTGGCTTTGTGAGTAGAGAGGAGACAAAAATGAGATTATATAATGGGGGGGGGGTGAGGTAGAATTGATAAGACTTGACAATTGATGTAAGTTATGAAGGAAAGAGTCAGGAATGATTCTGAGGCTGAAAACTTGGGTGATACAAATAAGAAAAATAGATGAGCTTTAGTAGGAATAGTTGTGTGTGTGTGTGTGTGTGTGTGTGTGTGTGTGTGTGTGTGGTAGAGTTAAGGGAGAAAGACTAAGAGAGAGCTGGAAAAAATGTGAGGGGGACAGGGAGAGAGAAACGGGTATTGGATTCAGGGGAGCTTATGTACTCAACAAGGGAGCAAGCATAGAAGAGTGGGTGGCCTTGGTGGGCATCTACCCTAAAAGTAAAACAGATAAACCCACAAAGGATACTGAAAAGGAACATTCTGGTAGGAAAAGAATCAGGAAAGAACAGTTTCACAGATAGTGAAAAGAGAGAATGGGGAAAAGAAGAGATGATAGTATCTTAAACTGCAGAGAAGTCAGAGGAGGCATTGAGGACAGAGAGAGGGGTCATTTGGCTTAGAAGTTAAGAAATCATTGGTTATTTTGCAGAGAGCTGTGTTCAGTGGAGTGGTGAGTTCTGAAGTCAGATTCTGGGGAGTTGAGGAGTAGAAGATGAAGTGAGTAGTAGGAGGAGAAGAGTATATATGAATTTTTTTGTTTGTTTTTTAAAGAAACTTACAAGTCAAAGGAAGGGAAAATACAAGTTTATAGCTTGAGGGGATTGTAGAGCCAGGCTAAGGTTGTTTTTTTTTTTTCCAATCTTAATTTTTAAAGAATAGGGAAGTCTGGGCAGTGAGTTAGGAACTTGTAGATAAAGTGAGATTGAGAGTGATTAGACAGGTAATGATTGATGGGGCAAACTCCTGGAGATAAAAGTGGAAGACAAGTTGTTTGGCAAAGTGGAGGACCAACCCTTCCTCAGGGATTGGAGCCAATGCCAGGATAGGTAATTACAGGGTTGTGGAGTGGGGAGAGGACAGAGGTAAGTAGGAGACAAACTCATCTCCTGAAAGAGGTGTGAAGGTGACATTGCTTTAAGAGAGGAATGGCATGATCGTCCATTGGGGAGTAGGTAGAGGATTGCCAGTTAAGATTTATGTTAGGCACAGGCCAGTACACTCTTGTGATGAATTCAACATGGGGACCAAATGAGGCACCCATAGGTCATTAAACGACAAAAGGAGGATTATTTAACAAAGATGTGCAACAAGAATACAGTAGCACAGCTTCTATAGACTGAAGACCTCCCTCACCTCTACATGGAAATTTGTCTGGTCAACAGGGTGATCTTCAGCTATCTACCTAGTCAGAACGGCCCCCACCCATGTGGTTGAGATCTTTAATAACTGTAAGTGACCAGGAGCCATCTCAGTACAATCAGAAGCCTCTAGGAAGTAGCATCAAGTGAGGCACAAACTGAGCCCTGCTCCACCCAAATCCTGGCTTGGTCATCTTTTCCTAATTCATCTTGAGGGTGAGGGTAACCTTGGTAGATATTGGTCCTTTCACAGCTGGGTAATATGGGTTTATAGTGAGATGACCAGGCCTTCCATGTATCTGCCTACTGTAAAACATGTGTGACTATTGCATAGCTAAAGTTCTGAGTTCAAAATTCAAAGAGGATAATTCCCCAAGTCTGTTTGCTTGGTGGTAACAGAAGTGGGCAGTCTCAAATGAGCAGACCCTCCTGTTGGAGGCAATAATATGTGGTCTTAGAATTATCCTGCTATTAGATTTGCTTTATGCTTATAAAGGAAAGATATCTTTTGTTTTATGGAATTAACTTTCAAGCTGAATTATATTAGAAGTAGAGAAGATAATGTAACTTGCTTCAAAAAGTAAAAAAAAAAACTGGAAATGCAGTTAAAAAAAAATAAGACTGTTAAGTAAGCCTGTTTCAGTCTCTTTAATTTTCATGCTCCAGATTTTTCACTACCTCAGTTTTAGAGTAGAACCTAATTAGGGCAAGATGAAATTGGAGACAGAGATTACAGTGTTCTCCCAACAGTGATTTAATTTTTTTACAGTTTGTCTAAATAGACAAATTATTAGCCTTCCTGCAAAGAGTTCTTGATCCCATTAAATAAGGGCCTTATTGGACCCATAAGATCATGGATTTCGAGCTGGAAAGGCCTTGAGGGTTCACCTAGTTCAACCTCTTTGTGTTAAAGATATGAAGACCAAGGTTCAAGAAGATTCAACGATTTGCCCAAGGTCACTCAAGTAGATAGATGTTTGAAGTAGGTTTGGATCTAGGTCCTCTGAGTCCAGAATTGATGCTTTTTTTCCACTACCATAGACCTTTTTTCACTCAAGTATAACATATGACTCCAGGCTTTTATATTTTTTACTTTGGGGTTACTTTACACCTTATTCTGGTTCATAGTTCATATGTAGTTTGGGGTTCATTTATTCTTCATAGAATAGAAAGAGAAAAACATGGAAGTCGTTCACCCATACAAGAAAAAGATTCTGCCCTTCAGTTTAGTGGGAGGTGAAAAGTATTTGTTAAGCACCTTCCATGTTCCAGGAACAATGCTAAAGCCTTTAAAAAATATCTCATTTGATCCTTACAACAACCCTGAGAGGTAGTTGCTATCATTATGCCCATTTTACAGTTGAGGAAACTGAGGAAGATAGCAGCTAAATGACTTGTCCAAGGTTATAGAGTTAGACAGTATTGGAGTCTGAATTTGAACTCAGATCTTCCTGACTTCAGACCCAATACTCTATCCATGGAGCCACCTACCTGTTTCTCAAACAAGTACTATCTTCAGAGAACTGTGCTGAGATGGAACAGGTCCTTGTCCTCATGGAATATAAAAGGTCATAGGCCATAGATTTAGAGTTGGATGGGATCAACTCCCTCACTTTTACAAATTGAGGAAACTGAAACTCAGAAGAAGTTACTTGCCCAAGGTCACAAAACAAGCAAATGTCTGAGGCAGGATTTGGACCTAAGTCTTCCTGATTCCAGCTTCCTCTCCACAGTTGGAGATATAACAGTTACAAATAGTTTATGAGATTTGTACTACAGAAGAGGTGGTGTGAAATGCCATAAGACTAAATTGCACAAAGGTTGCTCATCTGAGGGTGGTTTCCTCAAATGTCATTTCTTATATTGATAAAATCACAGGACTGGCCACCCTCTTCTCTTCTCCCCCTAGATAACCTAAGTAAGGCACATCCAAAATGGAGTACTGGCTATCAAAAATGATGGAAAGACTAGAGGTACTAATTTATTCCCTTATGGGAAAAATTCTGGAAAAGACCTATTCTTTTTCAGGAACATAAAGATGTTTGAGATAATGATGCAGGATGGTTTCTGGTAACACTCATGGAAGACCTTATATGATTCCATAAGTCATCCAGAAATTGGCCAGTCTTTGGCCTTGTCTTAATGCTCTTTCATTGATTTTCTAAAGTAATTGACTGATCAGTGTGGCATTATTATCTTTGTATAGTTTCATTGCTCTTCCCCTTCATGTTCTGGACAGTAAGAATCTTTGTTAACAGCTTGTATTTGGTTGGATTATGCTTCGAATATCATAAACTTGTCATGTATTTTGTGGGAAAGATACAACTCCATCACTAATATTCTAAGTTAGTGAAAGTTAATAATGTCTGTTTCTAGGGGTTTCAGTTTAGATCAAAAGTATTTAGTGAAAATGGGGGGGGGGAATGGAAGTGTGAGAGGGAATAGAGTCAATCCACTTGGCCCTTTTAAGCCAACATTTGGGAGATGGCGTAGTGGTCACCAGGTTTTAGGAGACAAACGTGGAGTCTAGATCTCTCTAGGCTGCTAACTAGTTGAGTGATCTTGGGTAAGTTACATTAAGAAAGTCTCAATTACTTTATTTGTAAAATGGACATGAGGGGGAAAAATAAAAAATCCTTAAGGTCATTTTCATTTCTAACATTCTATAATTTTAAAAGTATTTAAGACAGAATCTTTTAAAGTCCCTTCAGGGCTTCTTAAACTTTTTCCACTTGCAACCCCTTTTTCGTTTTGGCGTCTTTCCTTGGTATTTTGTGACATGACAGCACGCAGGATGCAAAGTGCTCATGCTGTGATCAGAACCAAGGCTGCAGTGGATTTGCATGATTCAACACGAGCAAGCGCTGCCAGAAACACCTCGGATTGATTACGTTTGATTTTGAATTAATTTTTGGGTATTGCATGTTCAGAAACCTTCAACTGTTGCCAAATTTTTTGAGACCCTATATGGCGTTGAGACCCATAGTTTAAGAAACCCTTTGGAGGATTCATGTCATTGTGTTTCTCAAGATTAACAAGGACTTTCTTAAAATCAAATCTGCATACTCTCCCTTTCTGCATGCTCTCTCTCCAGTTGATTTCCGTGATACATTTTTCTCTTTTTCCTTACACTTCTCTAACCACACCTTGGTTGGCTTTTCTTCTCAACCACTGTATCTCTCTACTCCCATTGCTTTAACGAACACCAAAATCTGTACTTTGTACTTTAGTACAAATCTGTACTTTAATACTCCCAAATCTGTACCTTGAGCTCTGACCAGACCCTATCCCTAACTGCCAAGTAGTCATCCCTTCTAAAGTCCTGCTGGTCCCACAAACTTAACATGCTCAAAACCAAATGACAAAGATGCCAGAGCCCAAACTATCTTTCCCCCAAATGTGATCTTCCCAGGGGTAGGGAACCTGTGGTCTCAAGGCCACATGTGACCTTCTAGGTCCTCGAGTTTGGTCTTTTGACCGAGTCCAAGTTTTACAGAACAAATCTTTTTATTAGGGGGATTTGTTCTGTGAAGTTAGGATTCATCAAAAGGCCATGCTTGAGGACCTAGAGGGCCTCATGTGACCTTGGGATTGCAGATTCTCCACCCCTGTATCTAGGCCCTACTCTGATTATTTCTGCCAGTGTGACCACCATTCCCATTCTTTTCCATCATCTGGCTTTGGCTTGAAGACCTTTGAGGGGAAACCTCCCAAGTCAGTCCATTCTTGCCAAGCCTAAATCTATCTGTTTGAAATGTGTGCCTAGCTTTGCATTTTATTATACCTGCATGAGTCACATTCCCTTTCTAGATTACAAACTTGAAGGCGGTTACTAAATGTCAGTTAAGCTCAAATGCTCTGCAGATAATAGGATCTTTCACTGACCATTCCTTATCTCTGGAATGTTCTCCTTCCTTGTCTCTGCCTCTTGACTTCCTGACACCTTCAAGTTTCAGCTAAAGTCCCGTTTTCAGCGAGAAGCCTTCCTCAGGACTCCTTTACTCTGGTACCTAGCCCTTCCCTCTGCGAGTATTTCCTAGGTTACCCTGAATATAGGCCTGTTTTTACATAGTTGTTTGCATGTTGTCCTTCCCCCTTAGAAGGTTGGCTTCTTGAGAACAGGGCCCATGTTTTGCCTTTATCCTCAGTGCCTGGCTAGTGACAGGTGCGTAATAAATGCTATTTGACTCCTTGATAAATGGATCTTTATATATGGTAGGAGGGGCTGTGATATCATATAGTGACATTGCTGTAATGTAGCCATAGTGTTTATATAGCACAATGTGACCCCAGCAGGACTAGGGCTTCTTCATTTTGCAGGTGGAAAAACTGAGATCCTTGAAAAGTTAAGTGACAAGATTATGTAATTTTTAAGTATGAGAACGGGGACTCATCCCTGGGTCCTCTGCTCCTTAAACCCTGTGGTCTTTTTGCTTTTTTGAAATTAAGACATTTGAAGCCGCCATGATTTCCAGGTTAGTTTTTGCAGTAATAAAGTACAAATGTCATGTCAAAGGCCTCCTCTTCCCTTCCCCCTTTACTGTTTAAACAGACAAATCCAATTTGAGAACCTGTTCTTTTTCTGTGTATCTTTGCAGCAGGCTCTTAAATCAATAATCCTTTCCTGATTATATTTGTACAGTAGGTGGTACTTACCAAGCCAGTATAATCCATTTGTTATTATCTCCATGTTATAGGGGTGAGATAGGGTGTGGAGAGAGGCAGAGGGGCCTCTGTATATGAAAGAGAATCTGGAGCAGGATGAGGGTAATTTAAAGTCTCTTTCCTCCCTTTTCTCCCCATTCTTTCAGGGCCATACCTGGCACTAGCGTAATGGTTGAGAATAAATGTGAATCAGGAAAAGTCCAGAGAAGGAAAGCAAGAGATTACTCAGCAGGGAGCTTATTGTATTGTTTTAGCCAGATGTTGAAAGTTTTTTGATCGCCTTCTTTGCATTTTCACTGCACTCTCTCTAAAAGTCAAGTCAACTAACATCAATTAATCTCCTACTATGGGCAAGACAAGGTGGAGAGCAGCAGAGATGCGAAGAAAAGCAAAAAACAGTCCTTGTTCTCAAGGAGCTCATGGTCTAATGGGAGAGACAACAAACTATGTACAAACAGTTTATATTTGGGATAAATTAGAGATAATTTTATTGAGGTTGAAGGAGGACTGGGCAAGGCTTCCTGCAGAAGATAGGACCTTAGCTGAGACTTAAAAGACGCCAGAGGTCAAGAGGCACAAAGATGTGGAGGGAGATCGTTCCAGACCAGTGAGAATGTGCAGATGGGGAGATGGATTGTTCTATATGAGTAACAGCGAAGAACAGCCTGGTAGGGATCACAGAGCACGGGGAAGGGGGGAGTGAAGTGTAAGAAGATTAGAAAAGTAGGAAGGGGCCAGATAATGAAGGGCCTTAAAAACCAAACAGAAGATTTCCTTATTTGATCCTAGAGGTAAGAGGGAGCCACTGGAGTTTATTGAAATAAGTTTATTCAGCTAAAAAGGTATTTGAAAGATAAGATTAACTAAAGCTTTTCCAAGAGATATTTTTAAAAGATCAATCAACAAGCATTTATTAAGCACTTATTACATGCTAGATATTGGGCTGCTCTCATGATACAAAGATAAAGATGAAATTGTCTCTTGCCTTCAAGGAGCATTCTCTTGGTGGGTGGGTTGCAAGGGTGACTTACACGAATGTAGAGAATAGACAGGAACAAAGAGAATGAGCAAGTAACTTATCCTGGCGATGCTGTGAGCTAGCTACCTGGGAAAAGAAATTCCTTTGTATTCCAATAGCTCAGAGCACTTACGGTGATTTGAAAGGGCAAGTGATTTTCGACCAAAAGGGAAGAGTGGCCCGGGTATAATAGCAGATCTTTTTATGCCAGACTGTGTGTTGAATATTTTTTAAAGATATGTTTGGTTTTATATCATCAGTCAGCTTTAAAAAAAAGTCTCTGACGAACATCCAGCTTTATTTGTCATTCTCTGGGAAAGAACCATGTCAACGATGTCATTTCCTGATGTCTGGGAAATAATACTTTAAGGACAAATGCACATTCTGGCATCGTTGACATACAACATTCATTTTTTATTATAACAATTGCTGTATTTTTTAAAAATCAGGCAAAAAGCTTAGTTTTAATTGTATGTAACTGGATAAAACCCTCTATGTCCATTTGTATCTGAGTAGCTTAAGAAAAAGCAAACCACCACAAAGTATTAATTATTATTTTATAGCTATGGAAAGACACCTAAATTTAAAACTTTGCCCCAAAATATGAAATCAGAGGGAGAATTAGAAACCTGGCTAGCAGCAATAGTTTAAAAAAAACTTTACACTTTCCATGACTTGTGGTGGGGGAAACTTATGGAATATTTCATAAAACTACAGTCAGACATGAGTTAAGTGCTCTCAGAAGGAAAGGGACATCAGTTGTTGATGGAGTTGGGTTAGATGTGCTTATAATCAGGACTACTTTGGAGAACAGTTATATAGAAAGTCAAGAGATGGTCTGTGGTGCCAGGCGAGAAAGGTCAATGCTGAAGAGAAGGAGCTGAAAGGAATTTAGGCTTTGTTCAGGAGGGAATGGGTCAGGCCAATAAAACAGCGTAAGAGATCAATTACAACTTCCTCATTTTAGAGCTGAGAAAATAGGCCCAGAATTGCACAGGGAGTTAGTAAAACCAACTAGAAACAGAGGTTGCCTCAATTTAAATCCAGATCTCCACAGCCTTTAAGGGGGCTCGAATGGGGCAGCAGGCAATGTTCAAATACTGTTTCTTGATCTCTCACTCCCAGCCTCCTCTACCCTATGTCTCACTCCAATCTTTCCCACTCCATCCATTGTGCCCTCTGGAATTCCTGTTCCTAGTGAATAAACTTCCCTTCATTCTTCTTGACCTCTTCCTCTAAATCTCCTTTCAACTAATTGCATCAGAGAGGCACCTGATCTCCCCCAGTGTGTGTGTGTCCCTGGCCATCCTTACCAGTATTGACTGTACTTTCACCCAGGCCCCTCTCCATTCCTTCCCTACCCCTCAGGTTCTGGAGGAGGATTTTGGAATATTCTTTTCTCTTTATTTTGGCTTCTAGACTCTTCCTTTGCCACAATCACTCACATTTGTTCTCTGTGTCAAATTCTTTTATATGTTTTCACTCAGATCAAGGTGGCCTTTCTTCTTCCATTTACATGGAGCTCAGCACCTAGCTCACTGTCTTTTTCTCTTTTCTCAGTTTATCCAGTGGTTCTTAACCTTCCTAATGCTGTGACCCTTTAATACTTGTACATGGGCGTATCTGCATGTGGGCGGACCCGATAGAGGATCAGTGCCTTGGTTCCTAAGACCATTTGAAATATGTGTTTTCTGATGGTCTTAGGCGACCCCTGTGAAAGGGTCATTCGACCCCCAAAGGGGTCGCCGATCCACAGGTTGAGGACAGCTGGACTATTCTGGGGACTTTAACAAATTCATATTGGTGCTCCTTAACATAATCCCCTTAAATCATTTCCTACTTTTTCATTCTGTCTCAGCCAGCCAACACAGGAACCCTGGATCTCAGTTTTACCCATAGATATTCCAATTCCTTAGTCAAGAACTTTAACATTCCTCTGACTGTAGCCTCTTCTCATTCCCTGTCTCTCTGTATATGCCTCACCTCTCTTAAAGCTGTACTTCCCCTTTAATGAAACCATTATTACCCAGATCCCTCAGAACTTTCTCAGGCCATGATCTTTGCTCCCACTTTACTTCCCTCTCTTTCTAATCTCAGCCTTAGAGTTAATTCAGTTCTATACTTAAAAAAAAAAGAGTTTGAATCCTTTGCTCCTAGATCTGGATAATTTTCACTCCTTTTCAGCAGCTGACTGGAACTGGAGGAAGTAAAAAAACCAACCAACCAACCCATGATGACTAGGAACACTTTAAATTCATATCATTCAGCTTCAATTGGGGCCCCTACAGAAGTGATTCCAAACTGTTTCTTCTCAGGCCTCCCATATTTCCTCTTCCTTCACCCCTATTCTCACTGGAGTACTTCCTCTCTTATTTTATTGAGAATATTGAGGCCATTTGCCACGAGCTCCCTCCTCATTTCAAAACTTGATATCAAGTCATTCTCCCCTCCCCCCATTCTCCAGTCCATCTTCTACACATATGTTCAAGTGACTTTCTGTAAGTGCACATGGGGACATGTCACTCCCAGTTGACCCTAGGTTAAAATTTGCAACTCCTTTCTTTAGCTTCTGAAACCCTTTACAATCTGGCCTTAACCTATCTTTCCAACCCAACGTAGACTACTTTTCCTCCTACACTCCATAATCCACCTAACTGGCTTTCTCTCTATTTTTCACACATTTCACTCCATTCCCCATCTCCATGCCTTTGCTTGAACTGGAGGTCCCCCATTCCTGGAATGTATTCCCTTCTCATCTCTGCCTCAGAGCAGCCTTCTCTTCCGTCAAGATGAAGCTTAAATATCACCATCTACACTCCTGATTCACTCTCCCTTATGGCTAGTCATCTGCCTCCCCAACTGCCTGGTATTTTTTCTCTTTATAGTTATTCTGCATCTGCCTATTGTCTTCCCAGTTAGAATGGAGTTTTGTTGTGTGTATTTGTATCACCAGCACTTGCCTACATATTAGACGTTTAAATTTGTGATTCATTGAATCAAATTTCAAGATGTCTTTTGTCTTCCTCATGGAGACCTGTCCTGATTCTTCTCTTCCCCTTCCTCTTAGGCTCTGGGCTTCCCCTGCTCCCCCACCCCATTAGAGCTTTCTCCATCTTGAAATTGCTTCTTGTTGTTTTGTATATACATTATATTTAATTACATGTATGGATGATAATAATGACTGTGATGATGAGGGTAGCTGACCTATCTGTAGTACTACTATGTGCCAGACGCTGTGATAAACTTTTTACAAATATGATCTTATTTGATCCTCACAACAGCCCTGGGAGGTAGGTGCTATTTTATAGATGAGAAAACTGAGGCAAATAGATGTTAGGTGACTTGCCCAGGGTCACATGGCTAGTAAGTATCTGAGGTCATATTCGAACTCAGAACTTTTTGGCTTTCAGGCCTGGGCACTCTTAACTACTGTGCCACCTAGCTCCTTTGTAGGTACATGTATTTGTATGTACATGTAAATGTAAGCTTCTTGAGGGCAAGAACTGTTTCATTTTTGTCTTTGTATCCATCACTTACTTTAGGATAGTGGTACCTAAAGATCAGTATTGTTATGATCTTTCCATATCTATTCATCTACCCAGTAGACATGCTGATTATTAGATTATTATTAAATAATAATTGGATTATTATCTAATGAAAGTAACTATTGTACAGTTCTCCTGTGATACTAAGTCAGATTGTATGCCCAATAAATATTTTTGGAAGATACCAAAACCCCTAGCCAGGGGAAAAGAATAAAACATGTGCTAGTGGGTTGAGAAGGGGAAGATTTTAAATTATTTAGCTTTTTATAATTTCTAGGCATGAATCAGTCAATAAATATGTGTTAAGTGCAGTAACCTATGTCTGTTACTGGATATAAAATGGCAAAAATGATCCAGCTTCTGTCCCACAATGAACATGTTCTATAGGAAGAGACAACATATATCCATATGACTGTATATATGCACAAAATAGATACAGAAACAAGAGTATACCTGAAGTGGGTGTATTTTCGGGGAAGGGGAAGGCTGTCTTTCTCTCCAGAGGATATTGAATGTACCTTCTACACTGCTGTTTTCAGTGGACTACGTTGTCTTTTTATGACTTTTGATGCAAAATGAAGACAATATATTTGGCATCGTGTTAGGTTTTGCTGATCTTTCTGGAATGTCCTTTGTTTCCCCCTCAGACTATCTTATTCCTCCATTACTACTCAACTTAAGTCCTACCTATGCTAGAAGGATTATATATTTATAGAGAGAGAGAAGTGGTAGACCTTAGAGATCATTTAGTCTACCCCCACTCACCCCTCATTTTACAGATGAATTTTACAGGTAATCCAGGCCTCAAAGAGGTTAAGCTACTTAGCCACAGTCATAAGAGTAGTAAGGGAAAGGGCAGGAATTAGAACTCAAATCCTGAGACTTAAAGTTCAGTGCTTTGAACCCTGGGCCAGTACTGCCTCTAGGCAGTGTCTCCCTTTTTTTCAATTCTGGACAGCACTTGTCCATGGGTCATCGAGGCACCCCTTGTCTTAATACTTAATACTTCTCTTACTTCGTTCATATAATTGTGACTTCCCAATTAGGTGATAAGCGCTCTGAAAGCAGGGCCTGTTATCTTATAATTTTGTTCAAACTTGCAACACAATAGCTTCTCAGCTATTGATTTGGCTTTTCTGGCTTGAAATTGAATATTTGTTTGGAACTTGAGCATTGTGATGGACAGCAACCACACATGTATATCATGGAAATTATCTTGTATGTACTTTACATATAAAGTATCATGTAGTATGTATAGTAGAAAAGATATGGAGTAAGAACAAAGAAATATAGGACAAAAAACTGTGATGCAAATTATCAAGAGTGAATTAACTGTCCTTTGAAGTAAGGTCTTTGCTGGGTCTCAAAGGACCCCCATAAGGGATCTTGGCAGCTTATGGAGGCTGCTGTGTTTCCAGGTTATCTGAGGTTCAGTTAGCATCGTCCTGACTTCCTGTGCTCACATTTGAAGGTTCTTCTTGCCTCCCAGCAGTATTCCCTTTGTTGTTGGAGCTCAATCTTTTTTAGTTGTGTCTGACTCTTCATGACCCCATTTGGAGCTTTCTTGGCAAAGATAGTAGAATGATTTGCCATTTTCTTCTCTAGGTCATTTGACAGATAAGGAAACTGAGGCAGACAGGGTTAAGTGACTTGCCAAGGGTCACAGAGTGTCTGAGGCCAGATTTGAAGTCATGAAAATGAGTCTCCCTCACTCCAGCCCCAGCACTCTATTTACTGTACCACCTAGCTGCCTGTGAATCCCTTTGGGGAGCAGTCATTCAGGGTTTGCAAGCATTGGATGACTTACTGAAATTGTCATTGGCCTTTTGGAGTACTGTTGATAGAGACTGGTAATGTAGAGTTTAATTTGTTTGGTTGTTTTCTTTTTCTTTTTTTTCTTTTTTTTGCTTTGTTTTCTACAGAATTATGGCCTTGAAACGGATAATATGAAGAACTTGGTTCTGAAACTACGGGCCTCTTCCAATAACTTACAGAATTATATCAGTAGCCGACGGAAAAGTGCATCTTATGATGGAAATTCCTCCCGTAAACCTCCTAATGAATTCCTGACCTCAGTGGTGGAGCTCATTGGTGCTGCTAAAGCTTTGCTAGCTTGGCTGGATAGGTAACTTTACTAATCTCCCTTTTATCTTCCTGTCATGTCAGGATATGGGATGCCTAGTTGACTTCCTTTTGTTATAGGAACATGAATTATTTCTCACATAGACACTCCGCAGGGAGTTATGGGTCAGTGATAGACTCCAGAGTACCCTTGGAAAGTCTTTAAAAAAGTGTCCTAGCAGGAAGAGATATATCTCAGTTCTTTTTTCAAGACTGAGATTATTTTAAAGATTGTGTTGAAAATTTGGTTGGCATGAGGACTGTTGACTTATGGCAGTATGCTAACTCCCTGGTCCATTTTTGCTTTCTTTTTATTCAACAATGGATTACCTACAGTGCTAGTGCTAGTTTGGATAAAGTTTTACTGTGTTAATGACAGGAAAGGGTTAAATAGAACAAAAGGATTTAACTATATAACCTGTGAACTCATAAATTTGTGTCGTGCCTACCAGCTGACAGGGTTGGGAGCTTAGTACTTTTCTTGTCTTCAAGGAAAGGTTTTTTTCTTTTTCTTTTTCCAGGACTCCATTTACAGGGATCACTGACTTCTCAGTGACAAAGACTAAAATCATTCAGCTCTGCTTGGATCTGACCACCTCAGTTCAGAAGGTCAGTTAATTCTTTCCTCTGACATTCTTTCTCCATTTGCCTTCCCTTCCTCACCCTTTCTCTCTTCCTTCTCCTATTGTACAAATGTTTTCTTTTTATTTTTTAAACAGGAGAGAAACATCCTTAGCAGGATTTGAGATGCATAGCTAAAATGTAAAAAAAAAACAAAAACAAAAAAACAACAGTTGCCTCCTAATCAAATATTTTGCCTGCCTTCTTTCTTTCTTTCTTAAAACAATGTGATAGAAAAGAATAGCTTCCACTCAAGACAGAAAATTTAACATTTTTCTGTAGAAATAGGATAAGTACAATTTGATACTCTTTTTGCTAACTTTGATGTGTGACATTTCCTGATTTTTGCCCCTTTATGTCCTGTCCAGTACTTAAATTTTCTTCTGTTCAAAGGCCCTGGCCTTCAGAAAGGCTATTGAAATAATAAAATTAATCTGTCTAGTACCGTTACTATTTAAGCTCTTTGGGCTTCAGTTTCCTCACATATTAAATAAGGGGGTTGTACTAGGCCATAGGATCACATACAGGGTATATATGATAATCTCTGTATTTAGAGTTGGAAAGGACCTTGGAGGCCATGTACTCATTTTACAGATAAGGAAACTGAAGCCATCAGACATGGTTTTTGAGTAGGGAAGTAGCCTGATAAGAGCCAGTTCCAGCTACTAGGGAAGCTGAGGTGGCAGATTTCTTGAGGTCTTGCCCAGTTGGGTATCAATGTATGTCAACTCCCTTGGGAGCCAGCGGGGTGGGAAATGGAACCAAGTTGTCTGGGGAGGAATGCATTGGCCCTGGTTGAAAATAATGCCAATCAGTAGTGGGAATGAGCCTGGGATTAGTCTTTGCACTTCCAGTCTTGAGGAGACCCAATCTTTAAAACAGAAACAATGAAAAGAGGCCTACGATGAAGTGATTGGCTCAAGATCATGCCAGGTGGTAGGTAGCAGAGTCAGTACTTCAGTGATCTCTTAAGGATCAGTCCTGGTATTCTTCAATTCTCTCCCTTCCCCAGTTAGTCCATGCTCATCTTTGGAACAGAATTTGGCAATAGGTCCTATGATCAAACAGGAAATGAATATGACTATAAATGTGTCCTCTGTGGACCATACCACTGTGGGGCCCAAGTAGGTTAGATCCTGAATAACTGTTGATTTCATTGATTTTTTTTTTTCCTAGACCCTAAAAAGTTGAGTTTTGAATGTGCCAGTCCTGGGTCTTGTGACATTGAACTGCTAACCATCTCGCAGCTTAACACTTATGTACTTTGGAGCGTGCTTTTGAGGCTGTGTTTTTGGAAAGGTGCTCAAAGGACCAAATTTCCTCAGATTGGCAACTGAGTCTTGATAAAGGATGCCTGATGCTGTGTATTAAAAATAGAGCCAGAAGGCCCTGGTGTCCTTTCTCCAGCTTCCTTCCTCCCCTCCCACCCTCCGTCCCCTGCCCCAAAGAATAACATAACCTGGTTTTCCCCTTTCCATAGCCCCATTTTGCTGCAGCTGCTGCTTCTAGTCACAGTTGATTTGTAAAGCACTCTGTTTAAAAATTAACTTGAGTACGGTTAAAGGATCTTTTTTTGAACTTACTGTGTGATTTCATTGGTATAGAGAATTCCTGGTGAGGTGCTCCCTCTACCAATGCAGATGGGCATTTTCTTTGCAAAGTATGGTTTTAGGGAATTGCCTGGAGGTTTAGAGGAGTTATGTGACTATCCTGGCATGTGTTAGAGGCAAGATTAGAACCCAAGTCTTTCTGACTCAAGACCACGTCCCTATGTATTATGCCAAGCTGCCTCACTTCAGTAATTAATGCTCTGAATAGAACAAGCAAGTCTACTCGTAGGACAAATCTGTTTTTGTTGTGGAGGATTTTTTTTCAGGGTTGGCCTTATTTATATGACTTTTTTGGTTTGGTAGCACTATGTGCATTTGGCATAGTTTGAAATATAAGTAATGGCAGTAATTATACTGTTACACTTAAGAGGAATTTAATTGAGTATTATACTTGGCTAGATATCCACTTCAAGGCAGGTGGGATATTTCTTGCACACCTAGACTATGTTTAGGTGAACTGACACAGCTACTGTTATGGCTTGGGCAGTTGGCTCTTTTATCCTCAGTGGACAACCACGAACCTGAAGGTTCTCACTGCATGATTCCAAGCCTCCTTTAAAGATACTCTTTTCTTTTTTAAAAAATGTATTTTATTTTTAATTTATGGAATAAAATAAGCATTTCCATAACACAGTAGAATAAAAAAGATGATTGCATAGAATAATAACAAAAGAAACTGTAAATCTGTTATGTACAACTTGATACATATATATGTATATAATTTTTTTTTTTTGCTTTTTTTGGAGGGGGGAAGGCAGGGCAATTGGGGTTAAGTGACTTGCCCAAGGTCACACGGCTAGTAAGTGTTAAGTGTCTGAGGCTGGATTTGAACTTAGGTCCTCCTGACTCTAGGGCTGATGCTTTATTCACTGTGCCACCTAGCTGCCCCAATATTTTAAAATAGATAATGAAGTAATTTTACTACTTTTACTGCTTTTTTTCTTTCCTCCTCTTCCCCTTCTTCCCCCACGCCCCCAAATGGCTGAACAAGTTGTGGTATATGTTGTGATGGAATACTACTGTGCTACAAGAATTGATTAGCTCAAAATGAGCAAATCTCGATTAGTTCTGACTTTTCCCTTGAATTCTAGGCCTGTATTTGCAATTGCCTGTTAGGTATTGCCATTTGGAAGGCCCTGTTGGTGTCTCAAGCTCAACTGGTCCAAAATCAAAGTTATCGTCTCCCTCAAACCTGCTCTGATTTTCACATTTCTGCTAATGGCAGCACCCTTCTGTTAAGTCACCCAGGATCAAGACCTTCATCATTTCATATGCCTTCTTTTCTTTCCTCATCACAACGGGTAGGTCTCCACATCCATGGATTCTACTTTCAAACCCTCTCGTCTGTTCTTCTCCGTCTGTTCCTGCTACCATTGCTCTGGTGTGTGACTTCTTCACCTGGATGTGTAGTATTAGCATTGCAAATGTTCTCCCTGTTTTGAGTTTCCCTACCTTCTGATTCATGTTACCATGGCCAGATTAATCTTTCTAGTGAATAGTTCTTATCCTCCTACTTCTTTACTTAAAAATTTGCCAAATACAAAGTCCAAATCCCTTAGTTCTGCATTCCAATTTGGCCCCAGTCAGGTTTTCCAGTTTTATCTTAAACTACATAACTCTTCCTGCTATTCCCTGTATACATCCCATGTTTTCATAGTTCTCTGCTTACCACTCATTATCCTAGAATACTCTTCCTCCTTGATCCCCAAGTGTTGAAATTCTATCCATTCATCAAGGCTCTACTCAAATACTCCTCTGTTCATGAATGATACCAGAGAAATGGATTTTTTGCAGCATATTAAAAATTCTTGTTGAATTGAATTACCTAAGTGTAGCCTTCAGAGCAAATCATTCTTATCTGAACTTAAAAACCCTTGGAATATTTCTTTTCTCCTTACTCACTTTTTCTTTTCCCCTCCTTTCCTTTTCTCTACTTAATGAGAATGGTTTGTATTTTCTTGTTTGGGTATTAGCAAATATGATTCACCTGTCATTTTTTTTTTCCCCATGAAGGGGTGTGCCGAAATGATTAGATTCTCATGTTAAGTGTGAAGTTAGACTAGACTAGATTGAGGTGGAAGGTTCCCTATCCCTGGACTAGATGATCCCTGAGGTAACTTTAAGATTCCGTGACTCCATAGATTTGGAAGAATTCAAAGTAGAATGGTGTGGGATATGTGCAGTGGTCTTCTTTTATACAATATTCAGCAGGATGCAGAGTTGCACAAAGGGGAATGGCAATAGGAGAGAAAATAAGAGAAATAAAATTTTGATAGAATCCATTTTGGGAAAGAATTAAGGAGGGAGAGGAATAGAAAATCCAGAAGACCTATAGAGAGAGGGAAATGAGGGGAAAGGGAACAAAAATGTAGCAGTATCCAGACAACTTGGGCTCCAAATTCAGCTCTGTCACTTACTAGCCCTAAGCTAGCCATATCCTCTTTCAGGGACTTGGTTTCTTCATTTGTAAAATGTGCAGATTATACTAGGTGACCTGTGAGGTTATTTCTATCTGTCAGTGCTGTGATCTTGTGATGATGAGAAGTCCTGGGGAGACACTAAAAGGAAGATGAAGGGGATACGGAAAAAGATAATATATCACACCTGTACCTTCCCTTCCCAACCTAGCTTTACAGGTTAGACTAAACTGCTTTTGCCAAACCTAGGAGACTGAAATGATGCAATGAGGTTTTAGCGTGCATTTTTCCTGCTTGTAGTGTCAGCCTCACCATTTACCTTACTGTGACAGTGACTTTTTCCCAGGTGTTTTTTTTTCGGGGGAGACAATCCCTCTGGTTTCCTGCCAGAAACTCTGAAGCCACACCTGCAACCACTTCCTCTAGTCCTTACAAGAGCAGATCGTGGGAACCCATGCTCACTAGTGGCATAAGGGTGGGGGTGTGTGTCCCTTCTCTAAAGCTAGCTGGGGCAGTTTCGGTGGCAGAAAGGTTGTTGGTAGTCACTTGGTTTTGTTTATACATGAGTAAACCCTTGTAGGTAGCAGTCTATGGGTTTGCCATGAAACTGAGAATTGCTAGCTCTGAGGTCAAATATCTGTTCTATCAGTGACTTGAATTTTTATTATGAGCCTTCTGAATTAATCTGTATGTCAGAGAATGATCTGGATCACAAGGATGATCTGTCTATAAATTAATGCTTGTAAAGCATTGGGAGATTTCATAATGAAAGGCTAGAAATACAAACCATTACTTTTATGATAGCATATGGTCCTGGTAAGCATGCAGATTTTAAAAACTGATTGCTAATAATTCCTACTGTGACAGAGTATGTCATTAAGTGATGAGCCATCTTGACAGATTGGCTCATTGGGTCACATTTACCAGATGAGGAAGGCATTACAGTTCACCCCAACTCTCTATTATTCCAATTCCAAAAGAGTCTGTAGGTTCTACTTAGTCTCTTGAATCTGTCTCTGTCCCATTCACTCCCCTGCCTTGCCACTTCCACTGCCAACACCTCCTTTGAGACCCTTCCCACCTCTTGTCTAGACTATTTATAGTTGGCATTTGCTCCCTCTGTTCTCTCCCCATCCTTCATACTGCTGTCAAAGTCATCTTTCTAATGCACCGTCTTGATCATGTTACTCCCCTGCTTAAAAGCCTCCAGTACCTCCCCATTGCCTACAGAGTAAAAAATAAACTACTTAACCTGATGTTCAACTCCCTTCATCTGGCTCAGACCTACCTTTCTAGCCTTTTGAATATTTCTTCATACATTCCCCTTTGTGCTCCTAGCCAAATGGGACCTATAATCTATTTCCCCATCTCTTCCCGCCCTCCTGTACCTAGGTGCCTTTGTTCATACCATGTCACATATACCTTTTGACATTCCTCCTCTTCTTCAAGATCCTCTTTAGATGCTATCCCCTAAATTTGTGCAAGATTTGCCTGTCATTTCTTTTCCCAGGTTTAACCCTTCCTCCTGGAATTTCTCAGGGCCATTGCCACCTACTTGCGTTGTGTTTAATCATTTTCCAAGCTATTGGAATAGGGACTGGACCTGTAATTTTATTGGTATAGGAAACTTCCGAGTAAGGAAAGTTCCTCCACCCATGCGGGTCAGCCTCTTCTCTGAAGCTCCTGATGCCTTTGAGCCCTGAGAGGTAAAGTGATTTGTCCAGGATTACACAGCCAGTGTGTGTCAGATGTGGGATGTGACCTCAGATTCCTGGCCTCTAGGGTACTTGGTTCTCCATCCGTGATGTGAAGCTGCCTCCCTCATCTGTTCCATTTATTTCTGTGTCTCTCTTAGTAGATCGTAAGCTCCCTGAGATCAGAAACTCTGCAAATCTTCATTTTCCATATTCCTAGCGCCTAACACATGAGCTAAATTAGACTTACTCAATATAGCCCTGGAACTTTGTTTTAACAGATTACATTTGTAGTTCTGAATGTGGACCATGCAGCACAAAAGATTGCATGCATATAAAAATGTATTGCCTAATGATGGAGCAATTCAGTTTTTCCTGGAGTACTGATAAGCTCCTTCAGGGCAGGGAATATCTTTTTTTTTTTTGTGGTATCCCTAGTGCTTAGCACAGTACCCTGCACATAGCAGACCCTTAATAAATGTTTATTAATTGATTTCTGGATCTCTTCTTTGTGATCACCACGTTCTATTTTCCATTATACTTATTAACATGTCACAACACTCTGATACATTATGCCGTCTCTTAAGGTTTATTTATAATTTTTCATCTTTTTATCCTCCATGCCTTAGGCTCAAACTCTGTGTTTAATAAGTATTTATTGAATTGAATGAATTGAATTTAGCCATATTCTCCCAGCAAGAATTAATTCTTTTCTCTGAAACATGCATTTTGAGGACTTATAACAGAAATTGATTGCTTCTTAAAAAAAAAAAACACCTTCCCCCTCTCTGCCCTTCCATTAAATGTAGGGGGTTTTAAAAAACAAACCACTGCTGCTTTTTGTAATTTCTTGCTACTCTCTTACCTCCCTCTCCAGCAGGTTTCGCCTTTATAACAAATAAAAACTTAAGTAAATGTAGTTGCATGACACCAGATGAAACCTTCTGTCCCAAAATCCCTTGCTTTCCTGCTGAGAGGAAAGAAATAGTTCATTTGTCTGCCTCTTGGAAGCAAAGTTGGTCATTGGATTTAGCGATATCAGCTGCTTTTTCATGTTACCAGATAACATATAAAGTACTTCCTTTGTAAGTTTATTTTGAGTGATACATAAATGCTAGCTATTACTATTCTCATTTACCTTATTTTAGTCCTTGTGTATATTCTTCTATTTCTCCTTCCTTCTCTTGACGTGCAATGCTTTTCTTTTATGAGGGACCAAGAAAAAAGAAAAAGAATGGTAGGAAAACCTTAGAAAATACCTTTGAATTGGAAAATTAGTTATTTTGGAGAAATTGTGTTTGCTACCTAAGTTTTTTAATCTCTGCTATAGCAGTTTCATTTATAAGAGTTGGCTTGGCTTTTCAAGTTATCTGGTAGGAGAGTTAAGAGTTTCTTGGAAGAAAGACTTCCTACAAATCACAATTCTTCTATTCCCATGGTATCCATTGCCTGTCTCCTTTTCATCTATTACTAGGGCACTCTGCTTCTGTCTCCAGTAAGTCTTTCTCTAGAATTAAGTGAAATCCATCCTCTGGCCATCCGAAAGCTATTTGTTTTTTTATGTATTGTATTTTATGTATTGTGAAATAATATTCATCTTTGGACATTGTGCCCATTGAATTCTACCATGCCAAATAAAGTTTGACTTTAGGCTTTAGGTAAAACTTGCTTCATTTTTGTGGAAAAGAACCCTTAAATTTGAATTGAAATCCTCTGTGGCATGCAAAGTCGAGATGGCTGACAGTTAAAAATTATGCTTATGTAGAACATGAGTTTAAGCATTTTCAGTCTGGCTGCTTTTAAAGAGAACAATGGTGATTTCTGTAATTTGACAACTGGGTTCATTCAGTGTTCAAAGTTTTTTGTACCTAAGCTGGGTAAATAATGCTTTGCATTCCAGTCCTTCTTTTATTTATTGTCATCAATAACATGCTCTTAAGGGGATTTTTTTCTTGGCAGCCTATTAATGAATGTTTTGATGGGATTTTTTCCATTCACGAAGCACTGTAATATCTGATTTAATCTGGACATTGCTTAAAATAACCTGGTATGGTTTAGTTTACCAACGCCCATTACTTGGAAGATATTCTTAGAGGCAAAAGCTCAAGAAACTTCTGATGGCTTTGTTAATAACTTGACTTCCAGAAGAGACCTAGGATGCTGTTAGTTTCTGGGCACTGGCTGCCATGTAGATTGTCCTTTGCCTCTGGTCCACTGTTCTTCAAACGTGTACAGAGAAGAGAGGAAACAATCAGTTAGCTATAAGTGACTTTGTTCAGTAGATTCCTAGTGAATGGTGACTAGGAATCCTGTGGTAAACCAGGTCCTACTCCTCTCTCATTCTCATTGCTATCTTATCTGTCCTTACACCCTTTTCTATCCCTGGGCCCTAACGTTACCACTAATTCCTGTGGGGTCATAGGTTTAGCCCTTCAAGATTAAATTTTCTTTGACTCCTGTGAGTCAATCATCCTTCTTCATGTCTGTCTAAATTTGAATGCTAAAGAATGGGTGTATAGCATATATTTTATGAATATATGGTCTTGGATCTTATTCTTTAAAACACTTGGTATGTGACACATTGTTGGGGTCCCAAATCAATAGATTGGAACCTATTGGAATAAAGATACTACTTCTTTAAGATCTTGAAGTTGAGTGCTTTTTCTATAACCATTTCACTTTTCTCCTACTCAGGGATTTATAGTCTCTGTCCTTCCCCATCCCCACCTCCCCCAATTCCCTGCTGATTTTATTGAAGAAATGAAAGAACAACATGGCGACCCTGGTAGTATTTGAAACTAGAGTGAATTAAGATCAAAATCTTTTTTGGGGGAGGAGGAAAAAATTCCCACCAACTAGAAATTCAAAATAGAGTTTGCTTGTGGTGGACTTTTTTAAAAAAAGGTTTTTATTTCTTAGATAGAACTATTTTAAAACTTCTGTTCTTTCCTTAGGACTGTCCTGTGGCTGAAATGGAGGATAAAGTTGTAAACGTTGTAAGTATACATCCGTACTATTCTTATTCCAAATTTTAAAAATAAATAGAAATAGAAAGACAGGAGGGAAGGAGTAAGCACTTATTAAGAGCCTACTGTAAGCCAGGAACTGTGCTAAGTTCCTTAAATATCTCAGCAGCTCAAATACTGCCTCAGCACAGGCTAACAGAGGAAGCTGGTGCTACAGTGTAGAGTACTGGGCCTGGAATCAGGAAAAACTGAATTCAGATTTGACCTCACACACTTAACCAGCTTTGTGATCCTGGGCAAGTCACTTAACCTTTTTTTATAATAATAGCATCTACTTCGCAGAATTGTTGTGAGGATCAAATGGAATAATATTTGTAAATAAGTGCTTTTCTCAATGACTGGAAAATAGTAGACACTATGTATGTTTATTTCCTTCATGTTTCCTTCTCTTCAATTGATAGGTAAGGACCATATTAATTAAGGGAATTAAAAATCCCATTAGGATTGAAGGAAAATATAAATGGGGTTTAAGAAAAGCAAAATAGGAGCAGTTAGGTGGCACTTGGATAGAGCTGGAGTCAGGAGGACCTGAGTTCAAATCTGACCCCAGACACTTGCCACTAGCTGTGTGACCCTGGGCAAGTCACTTAACCCTAACTGATGGGGGGTGCCAGGAAAGAAGGGGGAGAAGGGAGGGAGGGAGAGAGAGAGAAGCAAAATAACAGTAACCCCCTCCAAAAGACCCCAAACTTACAGCCAATTCTGAACAATTACATGTAGCATTTTCACTATTTTATGACGGTCTCCCCCAGATGTTGTTATTTTGAGTAGCTATCTTGTTTATGGCAATGAAACATGATTTAATGAACTTGATCAAATGTACTCTTTTAGTTTTTAGTTTTTGCTTTTTGGAGGGGGAAGGCAGGGCAGTTGGGGTTAAGTGACTTGCCCAAGGTCACATGGCTAGTTTTTGTGTGTGTGTGTGTGTGTGTGTGTGTGTGTGTGTGTGTGCGTGTGCGCGCGCGGACGCACATGGTGTCTGAGGCCGAATTTGAACTCAGGTCCTCCTGATTCCAGGGCTGGTGCTCTATTCATTGTGCCACCTAGCTGCCCCATACTCTTTTAGTTTTAAGTTTTGGGGGAAAATATGTTTGCAGAAATCTTGTGACCAAGGGAAAGTACCATAAAAACTTTTTTTTTGAAAATTTAGTAACTATTCATCATCACTTCCTCCTTTTGACATAAACCAGGCAAGGTTCTTTGATAAGACCTTCCTTCTGCTGATGAAGAATTTAGCACGGCCGTTGCTATAAATATATTTTCCATGAATAGGGAGGCTAAACAAATCAGAAGAATTTTTAAAGTTCTCCCTCTTCCTCTTCTTAAAAGAAAAATTAATCCTTGGAATTCCTTCATTTATTAGTCCTTTAAATCTGCAAAGTATGTGTTTAGTAATGTGAGTGTTATATTAACTATGTGATGAGAGGCAGCCTGATGCTTTGGCTAGAGGGTTGGCCTTTCCGGGAAGAGGATCTGCAATTAAGTCCTGCCTTTAATTATTATGGGCTGTATGACCACGTCAAATCACTTAACCCTCTCTGTGTTCCCAGACAAATTATGAGGACTATAGTTGCCAATCTACATCATTGGAGAGAGTTTTCCACATAGATGACTAACAAGTCCAAACCTAAAAATATCAATAGAGCCAAAGCTTACTTAAATTTAAAAAACCCAACAACCTTAATCTATGACTTTTATGAGGAGCCCATTTGGTGTGGTAACTTTTAATGGGTTCAGTGTGCTTATCAAAGTAGAAATTAAAAACATCTGATGAGGATGAGGTGGGGAAGGGGACACCAACAAAGTCCCTAAAACTTCGTTGTGTGTTTGGTCATTCCCAATGGCTAGTACTTAGAGAATGGAAAACCTCTACCCATAAGAAATTCTATTGATGATTTATCCAGCCTCTCCTCAGTGGAGGACAAGGGGCTTAACACACATTCATGCCCTTTAATGGCAGCAAAATGGGTTAATGAGGAAACTTCATCTGTAAACT
This sequence comes from Pseudochirops cupreus, assembly GCA_028627135.1. Taxonomy (NCBI): domain Eukaryota; kingdom Metazoa; phylum Chordata; class Mammalia; order Diprotodontia; family Pseudocheiridae; genus Pseudochirops; species Pseudochirops cupreus. The sequence goes on along the minus strand of CM053584.1, from coordinate 313,167,872 downwards.
CTTAGATAAATCATTCCTCACCCCAGCTCCTCCCCCAGGAACATTGTGTCATTACTGATATATGAAGCTACTTCTTTTTTAAGGAGTAAACCACAGTAAGACACTTGCCAGGCATTATTGCTTAAAGGAATGTCAGCTAAAACGGAAGATTATAATTGGATCATGTGTTTATTTATAAGTAGGCTTCAGAAATTAATTTGTTAATTCAGCCATTCTTGACTTATTTCTTTCCCCTGTCATTTTAGTCCAAGGTCCTAAACAGCATTTGTGATAAGACCATCAGATCAACTACCAATCCAGTTATGAGCCAGTGTGCGTGCCTGGAGGAAGTTCACTTACCCAATGTTAAACCTGGAGAAGGCCTGGTAAGTATTCCAGAATTGTTTCTAAGTAAAATGTCATCTTGTTTGGCAGCTAAAAATTTTATGTTAATGATTGTTCAACTTAACCACAGTTTTCAAAATCAAGCTACGTTATGCTCACTCTTATTCCTTTTTTGCATATATGTTTGTGAACTTGAACTATACTAAGGTTCATTTTGCATCTGTTTAAATGTAAAATGAAAAATGGACTTGAGTGAAATTGTCATATCAAAGACACATCAAGGACAGAAGTGCTTTCTTTATCCGTTGTGTTGGGAAGATTTATAGGAATGTCCTTCACTCTTATATGTTGATAGTGAAGAGAATACTTTACATAAAGAAAAGATGAACTCTTTAGACAGGAAAAAAATAGGAGCTCGGTTGACCAGGGCATACAAAGCCTTAGGGAGGTCTTGATTGGATTAGCATTGGAGAAAGGTGCTAAAGAAAAGGTTCAGCCTGGAGCAAAGGCTTGAGAAAGGTTCCATATATTATTTCAGAAGCTGCATAAAAAGACTTACAGACAGTGAGAGCACATCAGTAGAACCTGCCAAATCGATGCTGGAGGACAGGGTCTATAATTAGTTAAATGTCTTTGGACCCAGTTGGCAATTGTTAAGGAGAGATAGTGGACATCTAGTCTGAGTTTTTAAGGGAGACAAGACAACAACTAATTACTTTCAGAGCAAGTAGAAACGAGTGCCTCATTCATTAAGAACATTAGGGGTATAGTGATTTAGAGCAAAAGGTGTTCAGTGGGTCAGTCAGTCAACAAGCAATCAGGTGAATTTAATGAGGAAGGCTTCCTAGAGGGAGATGTTTTTGAAAATCGGGTTTTGAAGTCAGTGAAAGACCTGCATTGTGAGAGCATTGGAGGTCCTGACACGTGAAAAGAATTAATTATATATACAAAAGGGACCAAAAAAATCCAAGTCTGAATATGTGCTTCTCTGTGTTCAAGGCAAGTGATCTTTACAAAAAAAATATATTATAAATGAGCTTTGTAGAAAAGTAGTGGGAAAGGAGACCTTTAAGGACATGCTGAGGCATTTAGTATTTGACATCATAAGTAATCTAGAGAGTCCTTGTAGGTTTCTTAGCAGGTGAGTGACAGGATGATTGAAATTATTTTCTGAGGGTGATTCAGTATAGGGTGGATTGGGGAAGGGTGAAATAGGGACTGAGGCGGGAATTGGAGGCTTTCTATGGAATTAAATGTGGCTTCCAAAGGAAAGATAGACAAGGATCTAGTGTTACATGCTTCTAAAACCTTTTTTTTTCCTAGTCAGGTTGGTGTCTGAACTCTCCAAAGAACCCAGTAGACCTCAAAGAATGATCTGAACAATGCTTTTCATAGAGGGGCTGTCTGTTATATTCTGCTTGATGGTGGTGGTCTCCTAGCACTCAATGAGTGCTGTTTACTAACCAGCCTTGTGCTCTAAGGAACAGAAAAGAAAAAACTCTTAAAAACCATCCTTAAGCTTTCCATGCATTTAGGAAAATAAGATTGACATGAGTGAGATGACTTAAGTAATGACCTACTTATTAGGTACAAAGGAAATAGTACAACTTGAATTTACCAAAACTGGGAGTGAAGAGAAAGGAGGTAGCTTAGAGTCTGGGTTATGTATCTTAGTAGTGAAAAGAATCATTTGTTGTTTTAAATTAACCTCAGGCAAGAGAAATGAACGAGCTTGACAGCTTCTGGCTCCTTATCAAACACCTCTAATTCTGCATTGATTAGATCTAGGCTAATTCATGCATTCCTTAGAACTGGTTTTATTTACTTGTTCCATAGTTCCTTGTGAATTCTGGCTGTCACAGCTATACATAGGATTTGCTTTTGTTTTTTGTCTAGACAAGGAATTTCTTCACTGGAGTGATCTTCTAGTGAGATGCTTTCTTGCTGGTTCACATTTGTCATTGTTCAGTCCTTTGCTGTGTCTGAGTCTTTGTGACTCCATTTGGAATTTTCTTGGCAAAGCTACTGGAGTGGTTTTGCTGTTTCCTTCTCCAGCTCATTTTACAGGTGAAGAAACGGAGGCAAATAGGGTTCAGTGACTTGTGCAGGAACACACAGGTAGCAAGTTTCTAAGGCTAGGTTTGAACTCAGGAAGATGAGTCTTCCTGTCTCCATGACCTACAGTCCATCCACTATTCTACCTACCTGTTCTGATCTCTGTAGGCTGGATCTCTACCTACTGAGCCATACCACCTCAAAAAAAAAAGCATTGGATAGTAATTACAGATATGATGGACAGAATCTTCTTGTTATCTTCTGGAAGCCCAGAAGTATCATTTCTTAAATTTAATACTTAGCCTTCCCACCCCAAATTTTAGGAGAGTACACATTTTAAGCTTCCAAATGTTTTCACATTTGTTTAGAAACAAAACCATAATAATAAAAGAAAGTACATGAACATTCCCCTGTCTTCCAAATATAAAACTTGCCGTCTGGATAAATGTCTGCTTTTCTCTTCATAAAGTGTAGGAGTTCAGTTAAAGCATGCAGTATATCAGATTGTAGGATGTTTCTTAGATAATATTGAATTTTTACTCTGAATACTTTGACCCACTTGGTCCATGGGAAACTTGAGGAAAGGCTAATATTTGCCCCAGTATAATAAGATGCTGTTCCCAGAGTCTTTGAGGTTACAGTGGGATTGACTGTTTTTGCGAGATCTGTACTGCAGTTTTCCCACTGAAAGACTTCTGAGATATACCCCCTGGCCTTGCTGTTACATGCTGGTGTACATTAATATTATCTCTTTGAAAAAAGTAGCCTACACTAAATTCAGTGCTGAGGAAAAATTTAATATCCTTTTAAAAAATCAGCTCAGCTGAGCTCAAAATTCATTTAATTTAAAAATAACCTTTAGAGCCTAAATATCAAGGGTATGAAAAAAGAACACAGTTGTTTCGTTTCTAGGTAAAGAAATAGGGAAGAACCCAAGATTGTTTTTTGAATACTTGAATTATCTATCCCTGGCTTTCTTAGAAGAACTGACTCTGGGCATTCATCTGATAAGTCTCCATGGATGTGACAGTCCTGCATTCCTAGTACAGAAGTGGTAAATCAAAGAGAAGATTGCTTTCTGGTTGTTTCCTTAGTCTTTGCATATGTTTGAAGTTTCTGTTCTTCCTCAGGTTTCTTTGGCTGGAGCCAGAGGCTTTCACATTTGTTTTACTGGTCCTAAATATAGCTGTTGTTCTAAAAGAACTGTGTTAAAATGTTTTCTAAGGTTAAGTCCAACATAGTATTGGAGGATGGAGTTGGTTAATACATTTGTTTATGGATTACCCTAGGGCATGTACATCAAATCGACATATGATGGACTGCATGTGATTACTGGGACAACAGAAAACGTAAGTGCATGTTACTTAAATTTCAGAAGTATTTTTAAAAGAAATGTCAAAAGTCTATCATGTTTATTTTGATTATTATATTTTAAAGTTGTGTATTTACTCTTTTCTTTCTCCTACATTCTCACCCATACTCAAAACAAAACTCTTCCATCAAATATGTATGATCAAAGAAAACAAATTCCTTTATTGGCAATGTCCAAAAGTGTAAGTCTTATCCTGGATCTTGAGGTTATCACCTCTCTGTCAGAAGGTTATCCTCTTAATTTCAATAGGTATATTTTGCTATAGAGGGCTGAATGTCATTTACAAGAGCAGACATTTTTATTATTGGTTTCTGCCAACAAAACTCAGCTTCAAGGCATGTTTCTTTTTTCTTCTTCTGTGTGATCTACATTTACTTTTCACTGTTTTGTACTCCGCCTGTTTTTCATTCCCTTGCCAAATAGCATCATTTTTACCTCTGTGTACTGGTAATGATTTCTGTATGAAGAGGGATTGGTGAGCACAATTGTTGTATAGAAATTTTTACTTGAAAATTTGTCAGTGTATTAGTAGATTGCTATATTGGGTCTACCACCTGGACTTGAAAATACCTTCCACTTACAGAGCTGGATTTTGTAATGATCTTCTTAAGTTAAATTCAGCATATATTCATTAAGTAACTGCTATATGCCAAGCACTATGCCAGGTGCTGGAGATACAAAGACAAAACAACTCTTGACTTCATGGATTTCATTTTACTGAGTAAAATAACACAAGGATTTGAGCGTATGGGACAAAGGAGAGATTGGAGTATCAAACAAAAGCGTATCCTAGAAATATTTGAGGAGTAGCATAGGGGATCTGGAAAGATTTCATCCTCTTCTCCATCCCCCCCCCCCAAAAAAATAATGACAACTGAACTTGGAGCCTTGAAGGAAGACAATCTGAAAAGCAGCAATGAAGAGGAAGGGGCATAGTTTAGGTATAGGGTGGTAGGAGGTGCTTAGATGTGGGAGAGTTTGCTTATAGATGCCAAGGGATAGCCAGTAGCCCTGTTTGACATGAATGTAGAGTGTGTGAATGGTATTCATGGGAAATAAAGTTAGAAAAGTAGTTTGGAGTCAAATTGTAGGGAAACTAAAGTATGCTAGGCTAGGTTGATATTTTCTACTCAAAGGCACCAGAAAATTCACTCAGTAGTGGATGATCGGCATATTCATACCTGTGCTTTGGGGAAGATTATTTTGGTAGCTGGTGTCAGTGGAGAGGAGAGAGAGAAATAGGAGATGGGAAGATAGTATAGAAGGCTATTAGCATTAGTTTTATTTATCAACTAGTGCTGAAGAACACTAGTTTCACAACTAGGCTGTGAAAAGGGAGAGGAAAAAAAGATGTCAGAGATACTGTAGAAGGAGACTTCATGAAATGTCACAACTGATTATATTTGGGATAGGCAAGGGAGGAGTCTAGGATGATTCCAAAATTAGGAACCCGAGTAACTGGAAGGATGCTGATACCTTCAACATTAAATGAATGAATGAATAAATACATAAATAGAGAAATTTGGAGGAGGGGTAGATTTGGGGTGGGAAGGGAAGATGATGAGTTCTTTTTTGATCATGTTGAGTTTGAGATGTTTATAGGGCCCCTAGGCATTTGGAGATGTACAACAGTCACTTAGTGATTCAGTACCAGACTGTGAGAGATATTAGAGCTGGATATCCAGATTTGGGTCATTTGCATAGAGATGATGATAATCACTTATTGGAACTAATGAGATGACAAAACTGGAGCATTTATTTTTATTATTTTTTTAATTAATAATAAATTTATTTTATTAAATTTTTTTTGAGTTACATATTTTCTCCCCGTCTTTCCCCCGCCCACCACCCCAAGACAGCCATCCCAGTGTTTCCC
>CM053584.1:313122969-313161745 GCA_028627135.1 Pseudochirops cupreus | reverse complement strand
ATATTCATCAGCCCTCCCCCCCACTCTGCCCTCCCCTCCATCACCCCACCTCTCATCCCCCATCCCCCTACTCTTCTGTGTGGTAAGATGCCCGAAACTGGAGTATTTATGTAGAGATATTCTGGATTTGAGTCTTGTGATAATGATGGAGTATCACCCACAGGGGTCAGGATATGGAAGATGATAGAGCAAAGGAAACTAAAGAGGAGTGGTTGGATATCCTCAGTTGGATAGGAGTGAGAAAGTAGTGTCACAGAAACCAGAGGAGAAGAAAATTATGCGAAAGGAGTGTGAGTGGGAGGGAAGTTTAACAAGAGAATGTATATTGCAGACAACACAGTGGAGAAGGGGAGATCATAGGAATCTGGGGAGGAGAGTTCAGGGAGAGAAGAAGAGGGGGGAAGGAATTTTTGATTGAGCAGATGGTGACTGGGAATAACAATGTTCACATTTGTCTAGTGCTTTAAAGTTTGCTGAGGGTTTTATTTTATTTGAGCCTCCACAACTCTTTGAGATAAGGTACTTTGGGGCATTATCTCCATTTTTCAGAATGAGGAATTCTCAGGTTAAGTGATTTGCCCATGACCATGCCCTAGTAGGTATCAGAAGCAGGATATGAACTCTAGTCTCTTATAACTGGAAGTAGATTTGCTAGCTAAAGGACCAAGGGAAGTAGCAGTTGATCCAAGTAGAGCATAGTAGAAGTGAATGGTAATGACAACCAAGAAGATCTAAAGAAAACCATTCATCCATTGTAGCCATTTCAGAATTCCATTTCTCTCCTTTAAGGACCTACTTTGTAACAGGCATTGGGTTAAGCTCTGGAAATAGAAAATTAAAAAATGAAGCAGTTCCTGTTCTCAATGAGCTTATGTGTTACTGAAGGGAGACAGCCTTTACACATAATAGCATATACCACAAGAATAAATTGGTGAGTAGGGATAGTGATACAAAAAAAGAAAAGAAAGAAAAAGATATCAATGAAATACCTCAAAGAATACTTAAAAGAGAGCACAGAAAGACATTCAAATAGGAAAACAGGCATTGCACTGATACTACCATATTAAATTTAGTATATACTTAAAAAACTAAGCTTTACACAACAGATTCACTGTTTCACATACAATCCTCTTCCCTTTTTGTATTTGGAAATGTTCACATTGATCTTTATCAAGTTTGTATTATTAAAAAAAGAATGAAAAAATACAGATAGTTTAGAAGTGAGGTACCACCAACTGTATCAAACTGGAAAGACCTCATGTAGGATGGGGCACTTGAGAATTTTGGAGGAAACTAGAAATTGTAAGGTGGATGGGAAGAGAAAGAGAATAAGCATTTATATAGTATGAGGCGTGGTGCCAAGTGTTTTTTTTTTAACAAATATTATATGAATATTCTTTATGAATATTAACTCATTTGATCTTCACAGTGAATCCTATAATTAATATCTTATTATTATTATTCCCATTTTACAGTTGAGAAAACTGAATTAGAGGTTAAATGTCTTGCCCAGGGTCACAGATTTGAATTCGGGTATTCCTGACTCAAGGTCTGTCTCTCTGTTCACTGCACTGCAACTGCCTACAAAGACTGTAAAGGCAGAAGTAAGAAGTGAATGCATTCTAGGCACGGGGACAGGATGTGAAAAGCAGAGACAAGAGATGGAGTGTTTTGTGTAGGAAACAGGAAGATGGCTAGTGTGGTTGTATAAATGGGGTGGGAGGGGAGAATGTACAGGGTAGCCCAAAGTCTTGGTACATTTCTAAGCTTTAATAACTTAAAATTGCATTTAAAATTTTGGGATACTGTATAATAAGGGTGGAAAAGTAGGTTGAGACTAGGTTGTGAAGAGCTTTAAGTGAAAAACAGAGGAACTTACATTTGGTCCTAGAGGTAATACAGACACTTTAATAAGTTATGCAGGGGCATAATGACATGGTCAGACTTGTGATTTAGGGTTGCTGTTTTAGTAGTTGCATATGTGATGGAATCGAAAAGGGAGAGACTTGAAGGGGAGAGCCTCGTTAGGAGGCTATTGTAATACTACACATAAAAGCTGAAAAGGGCTTGGATTAGAATAGTGGCCATCTGGGTAGAGAGGACAAGTTGAAATGTAGTGGAGGCAGAATCAATAGTATTAGTAGGATCAATAGTACTAGGCATTTGACTGACTAATATTGGGAGAAGTGTGGAATAAGGAATAGAAGATGACATCAATGTTGCCAATCTCAGCAAATGGGAAGACAGTGTGCCCTTGAGGGAGATAGAGAAGTCTGAAAATGGAGTAACTGATAACGGCACCCTTGGACCTCATAGGGAAAGAAACTTCTTTTGGATTAAATAGAAGCATACTTAGGACTGCTTGATGGAACAGTAGATGGAGCCTGGAGTCAGAAGACTCATCTTCCTGAGTTCAAATCTGGCTTCAGACACTTACTAGCCAGGCAGGTCACTTAACCCTGTTTGACTCAGGTCCTCATTTGTAAAATGAACTGAAGAAGGGACCATGGAGTAGTTTACCATTAGCTTTGCCAAACAAACCCCAAATGGAGTCATGAAGAGTTGGATGTGACTGAGAATGACTGAAAGCATAGCAGAAGTATGATTATTTGCTTCCTGAAAATTTTTATGTACTGTTAATTTCTTTCATTCTGGAAGTTCTATTAGATGTGAGTTGTTTTTTTTTAAAGTACCTCAAATGTTTTGAATTTCAGAAGTAGAATTTTAAGAGGTATAAGAGATCTTAGAGCTTATTTAATCTAATGTTCTCACTTTTTAACTAAGGAAACCGACCCAGGGCCTTCATTTGATTTGGTCAGGGTCGTACCGCTAACTTATATCCAAACTAGAACTAGAATCAAGGTGCTCATTCCAAAACACCAGAGTAGTAAAGATTGTTTTATTTTGTCTCATACTCATATATTTTTAGAATATTTCCTGAAGGTCCAGACTTTCTTGAAAAGAACAAGTATTGGATAGATGTAGCAAAATTCAGCAAGCAAGAGTATTTCTATAGTTTAATATTGACTATAGGTGGTTTGTATAAATCGTGAAAGTCCTATATGAAATCAGTGACTGAGTTTGAAAATTTTCTTCTTACAGCCATTGCCATCTAGATTTGGGGTAAATTTTAAATTAAATTAAGAATTAAATTTAAATGATTTGGACCTTGGTTTGAGCCTGGATTGCTTCATTACCTATTGGTTCTATAACTATAGGCAAATCATAGTCTTTGGATCTCAGTTTCCTCTTTTGTGAAAGTGGAATAGTAAGAAAAAACCTGACCCAACCAGTGGAAACTGCATTCATTAAATGCTCTCCAATCCTGTCTCTTATTAACTGCTTGTGTGATTAGGCAAATTATCTGGTGTCTCTGAGCCACAGTTTCCTCATCTGTAAAAGGAGAGGGTTGGGCCAGATCTTCTCTAAGGGCCCTTTCAGCTCCAAATTTGTACTTTGTACTTTGTGCTTCCTGGCTATAGAAAAGATTGTTGTGAGGAAAGTGTTTTGTAAGCCTCAAGGTGTGAACCTCTTCAATTATTATTTTTAAAATGTTTATTTATATCATTCATTTCGGGTTGCAGCTAGGTGTCATAAAGGATGGAGCACTGGGCCTCAATTTAGGAAGTCATGAGTTTTAATTTGGCCTTAGACATTAGCTGTGTGGCAAGTCCTTTGACCTCTGTCTCAGTTTCCTCAGCTTGTAAAGTGGGGATAGTAATAATAAAGACCTGCCTTCCAGGGGTTGTTGTAAGGATAAAGCGAAATAACGTTTGTAAAGCATTTTTGAAACGTTAAGGAACCATATAAGTGCTGTTATCATTATTATTATTTCCAAATATGTGCCTCAATTGTAACAAAGCATAGAAAAGGGAGGGGAAAAACAGGTCAACAGAACTAAATGAATAAATGAATTAAAAGGCATTCATTATGTACTTACCATACAAAGCACTGGGCTAAGAAGTTCTCATTACAAATGGAAAAGCAAAGACAGTGCTTGCTTTCAAGGAGCTCACCTTCTGAAGAGAGGGAGATAACACATAAGAGGTATCACCAACCAACACATCAGCATCATCTAAGGATACATGCAGTGTTGCATACCTATAGATCCCTACCTCTGCAGAGACAGGAAGGAAGTACAATTTTCTCCTCTTTCCTTTGGGGCCGTGTTTGCTTATTATTCCTACACACCATTGAATTTCATTTTTTTTGGTTGTTCTTTGCATTTCATCATTGTAATTCTTGTGTTTATTTTTTCTCACTTGGTTCTGCTTATTTTATTTTGTTTTAGCTCATATAAATCTTTGGGCTTTGCTTATTATGATGTGAGGTTAAATTATAAGGCATATTTCACCAGGTTGTTATCTTTAATTAAGATTTAATTTGAACAAATCTCTTTTTAATGAGAAAATAGCAATGTGATTTAAGATAGTGATTAGGCTCTTATCTAAAACCTAGTGAACCCAACCTATAGAAGAAGGTGTATAAAATGATGTCTTTCACGTCTTCCCTACTTTTTGCTTAAATACCAACCTAGGATTTGCTCGTTTGTTTTTATTTGGATTAGTCTTGGCCATCCCTATGCAAATCCCATCTCCTGTCAGCATTGGAGTGACACCTCAAGGATGTGCTTTGTACAAGGATGTTGAAATGGTCCTTGAACCTGTCCCCTAGAAATTGGTGCATATTCCATATGACCTTGGTCTTTTGTTCCTATTGACATGGTCCTCTGTAGCACCTAGTAAGTATAGTGAGAATCACATGGATTCTCAGTTGGTTTTGATTAGGATTCTTATATTGTTTTTCACAGAGTTGGAATTTTTCATCTATCAGTTAAGTAACTGATTGTATTGGATTACTTGAACAGAACTGCTTAGTCCCAGCTCTCTATCACATCTACTTGGCAGCAAATTCAATCTCTGATAAACATGTGGAACATTATAACCTTACTACTGAGAGGCCCAGAGTCATCTTTTTAGTGTGTGTATATGTGTGTGGTTTAAAGGATGAAATGTGAGACTCTAAACAAAGCTCCCTTTGAGTCTGAATGAATTTCCAAGTGGAAAAATCCCGTTTCCATGAAATTGCTTTTAGAAGTGTAAGGGAGTGAATATGATGTGATGGATAAAGAATTGGACTCAGAGTCAGGAAGGCCCAAGTTCAAATTCTGCCTCAATTTCCTGAACAAGTCACTTATCCTATCTGATCCTCAGTCTCCTCATCTATAAATTGAGAGGGTAGACTCCAATCTTTCAGATCTCATCTGCATCCAAAGCTCTGTTCTTATGAATTTCCCTTCACATTATAAACAACAAATAGGGAGATTGTGGATTTGCTTGAAATGTTCCAGATTTGGCTAACCAGGCTTGGAAATACAGATCCAAGGAAATACAGGAGAATAAAGGTTGACTGCTAGATAAGTAAGAAGATTTCAGAAAATGCCTCTAGAGAAAAGAGGCTTTCCAAGGGCTTATGTCCTGTTGAGTAATGCACTTTGTAGGAGGCTCATTGTTGGCTGGTATCCCTGAGCTCTGCATATATTACTAGTCTTTCAGGTGAGCCATGGCTGGTTGTTATGGTATCGAGGTGAATGTTTTCGAAAATAGCTATCACAGTCATGCATACCTTAATATTGGGCCTAAATGCATCAATGAAGAGTTCCACTCTTTAATGTCATTTGCTTACTTCTTGTTGAGTGCCACACCTGTTGGGTGAGATATTAATCCATAAATATTTATTAAGCACCCATGTGCCAGTCAGTGGAGATAAAAAGACAAACAAAAAAGAATCCTTGCTCTCAAGAAGCTTGCATTCTCGCAAGGGAGAAACATGGGTTCATCTAAGAATATACAAAACCAAAATAAATCACAGTTAAGTCACTCTACCCTGTTTGCCTCAGTTTACTCATCTGTAAAATGAGCTGGAGAAGAAAATGGCAAACCACTTTGGTATATTTGCCAAGAAAACTTCAGATGGGGTCATAGAGTCAGACACAACTTAAAAAATGAGTGAAGAACGCAATCAATAAAATGGAGTTTATGTCCAGTTAAGTGGTGCAGTGGATAGAGTTCTGGACCTGGAATCAGGAAGACCTGAGTGCAAATCAGGCATTAGACACTAGATGTGGGACCCTGGGCAAATTACTTAACTCTCTTTGCCTCAGTTTCCTTATTGGTAATAAGAAATTGCCCACGCTCTTATCAAATTCTTAGTTTTAACAGGAATACGGTATCCAGGTGTTAGAGCAGCTAGGTTGTACAGTGGGTTGAGGGCTGGGCCTGGAGTCAGGAAGACTCAACTGCCTGAGTTCGCATCTGACTTCAGACAATTACTAGTTGTATCACCCTGGGCAAGTTACTCAACGCTGTTTGCCTTAGTTTCCTTATCTGTAAAATGAGATGGAAAAGGAAATGGCAAGCCAGTCCAGTATATCTTTGACAAGAAAACCCCAAATGGGACCACAAAGAGTCAGACACAACCGAAACATCTGAACAATATCCAAGTGTCAACCTGTAACTTCTACTATTTGATGTACTTTTAGCCTCTGAAATTATCTGAGTAAGGCATCTTCATACGAGTGCCTTGTCATATTCCATACTCCCTGATCTTCTCCTCTTGTCTAGACTAAACATCCCGACTTTCTTCTTCATAGGACATGTTTTCCATCATAACAGCCTGTTAAAATGAATACAGTTTTTGATCAATCAGCCTTATAGAGTAATATATTTAAGCAGGGTCAATAAGAATTTATAAGAAATCAGGAGTAAAGATGATTTTTCTTTTAAAGGATTGTATGATCCATCAATATGAATAGGAGAGAGAAGTGATTTCAGAGTCAGGAAGACCTGGGTGCCATATTTGCTATGTCTTTGATATGTTCTTGCTGCATGACATTGGGCAAGTCACTATTAACCTCTCACAACCCCAGACAACTTGTTAAGACTCTAAATTGCACTGGTAAATGTACTGGGAATACTCTGTACCAATAAAATCATAGGTCCCAGACCATCTGAAAACAATGTGGTCCTTGGGTTGGGTAGATATTAACATGTTTGTGAATCTGTCTGTGTGACTATTTCTCTCTGTAGATCTATCTGTATGTAGATAGATACCTCCACATGCATATACACAATCTGCATATAGATAGATAATAAGCATATATATATGTGTGTGTATACATATATATATGCATACATATACATGTATATGTGTGTATATGAGTGTGTGTATATGTGTGTGTATATATATTATATATATATATATATATATATATATATATATATATATTTTTTTTTTTTTTAGCTAGTTAGCTGTAGCTATTTCTCTGTAAACCTAGCCTGTGAGTAAGTGATAGAGTTACTGTTTGTTCACCAGACATATACTACGTGGATAACAATGTGCATGTGTAAGTAGAATCTCACATACGTAGATATTCTAATATAGCTAGATAAATTGTCTTGTTTGTTCTTATCCAGTCTCCTGCTGATAAATCTCAGAGGATTCATGCTGGTGATGAGGTGATTCAAGTTAATAAGCAGACTGTGGTAAGTCTTAACAACTCTCTTGATGTTGTTTTGTTTTGAGCATCTTGGTATGTCCCTCTAGAATCTTAATTGGATCTAAGACAATTTCCTTGTTGTTGCCTCTGTTGTTGACTTCTCCTTAAAGGAGTGATTTGTCAGCCATAGGTTATATTAAAAGTAGATGTTCTAGATCAGCGGTTCTCAACCTGTGGGTTATGTTCAATTTGTAACAATGAAAATACATCCTACATATCAGATATTTACGTTACGATACATAACAGTAGCAAAATTACAGTTGTGAAGTAGCAATGAAAATAATTTTATGGTTGGGGGTCACCACAGCATGAGGAACTGTATTAAAGGGTCGTGGTATTAGGAAGGTTGAGAATCATTGTTCTAGATCCTTCTTTAGTTTTTGAAGCTACTTTTGGGCATATTCCTATTGTAACCTTTTATAATTATGACCTGCCAATTTTTAGAGGAAGAAAATCATTTGATTGTTTCAAAGAATTATTCTGGGACAATATTAGGACTTTTCATTGTTTTTACTTGCCTCTGTACTTTGAAACCCCAAGGCACCAGATTTTGAAATGTTAAGAGTTGTAGCTGAGGCATTTCCATCTTTTTTAAGGTTCCCACTGATCTTGATGGTGAGACCTGCTAACCCTCTAGTATGGTAAATTGTTACATGTCCTTTAAAATGCCCACATGGATTTATGTATACATGGACTTTCACTGAGAATTTTCTGGTTTATTTTGTATTGTCACCTCAATATCATGTCATTAGGCATTTTTAAGAGTGTATATATGTGTGTGTGCATACACATGTATATGTGTATATATGTACACACATGCACACACACTCACATATATATATAAATATATATATATATATATATATATATATATATATATATACATATAGAGATTTCTCTTCCAAATAGTGGGTCTAAATTTTGATTATCTATCAAAATATTTTCTCCTTCCTCTCCACTTCCCCTTTGAAGGTTGGATGGCAGTTAAAAAATCTGGTGCGAAAGTTGCGAGAGAATCCTACGGGAGTGGTGCTCCTCCTCAAGAAACGTCCCACGGGTTCTTTCAACTTTACCCCGGCTCCGCTGAAAAACTTACGATGGAAGCCACCTGTTGTTCAGGTACCAAGACCTAGTCTGAAGCTTGTGAATATGCTAAAGGCAATGGGTTCTTTTTCTTGGAGGTTACAAGGTGCCTGCTCTCCACCCCTCTCTCTCTTCCTGGGTTCTCCAATATTCATTTTCTTTCATTTTTTGATTAGTTTTCTTAATGATTTTTTCTACATTAAACTTATAAATTATGAATCTTTGACTTATTCTGTTTAATTTTCAAATAACATTCTCTTGAGCCTTTTTTAAGAAGCCAGGTCCTTGTCTTCCACTGCAGTCTCCCCCTATCCCCCACTCACCCACCCAAAAAAAAGAGAGACAATCTGAAATTATACACATGTATGAAGGACAGACTTCCCTGGACACTAGCCTAAGAACTCTTGGAGTTGAAACCTTAATGATTACTTTGCAAACACAGAAATAACAGTAATGTAATAGGAGATAGAAGCTGGCCAGACATAAAGTAGTTGTAAGTGGTCCAATGTAGTAGGGAGTCTCCAGAGGAGTAATAATATGTAGTTAACCCTGTGTAGCTTTCCTGTTTTTAATCGATGTATTGGATAAAAGCATAGATAGTGTCCTCATCAGATTTGCAGATGACATAAAGCTCAGAGGGATAGCTGCCACACTGGATGACAGGATCCAGAAAGACCTCGACAGAGTAAAGTTTTGGGCTTGCTTTAATGAGGTGAAGTTCAGTAATGTAAATGTAAGTGCAAAATGTAAATGCAAAGTCTTACACTTGGTTGCCAGAAATCAACTTTTCAAGTACTTAATGGTGAGGGGGCGTGGCTAGACAGCATTTGAGTCGAGTCAGCAATATAATGTGTCAGCAGAAAAAGCTATTGCAAGAGCTTGCAGGAATAGGGAGGCAGTGTTGCCATTCTCAGTACTTCCCTGGTCAGACATCATTTGGATTTTCAGTTCTTAAACTATAAGAACTATCTTTTTATAAGTAATTATCCTTATAGATAAGCTGCAGGGACATTCCAAGGATGGCAGCCAGGGTGATGAAGGCCCTTGAGTCTGTCATATCAAGATATTCACTTAATAATTATTTATTTGCCCCAAAGTATCTGCCCCTTGTGTTTGGTGATCCATAGGCTTTTTCTCACCACGTGTACTTTTAAAAATTGATAATTAAATAAGGGAGGGGAAATTTGACTCTCAATGTAACTCGAAGATTTTGTGTTTAAATGATTGGAAAACAGAACTCATTTTATGCCTGCTTTTCTCTGAAAATATGGAAACAGGTAAAATAAAAGTTGCTGTAAAATTTATTTTTCACTTTCAGTAATGTTAGCTAACTTTTTACATGAAAAAGATTGATTAGTATTTTTCACTCAACCATAAATTTTTAAAATTGGGAGTGGAATGTTTTTAGAACAGAGTGTACTGTAACACAGTGACCCTTCATAGTTAAGGGGATTGTGAATAGCACGTTGTTTCCCTTTTCTGAATTCTTGTACTCTGCTCTCAAAAGGTGGGAAGAGGGGAGGGCCTATGAGAGTAAAATAAATTTGTTAATTGAAAAAAAATTAAGAAGAGAAATTTCATGGGTCTGAAAATTTTAGAGGTCATATAGTCCAGCCTTCTTATTTCATAGGTGAGGAAATTCAGGCCCTGACAGACTTCATGAATTGCCTGCACTCACGCAGGGGGTACGAGCTGGGGTTGGGATCCAGAGTCCACATTTTAATTTCTGAACCATTCCAAATTTCATGTCTCAGAGGGGACATGCAGATGACTACTTGTCTTTTCATTCAGGATCTTTAGTTTTAATGAATATATCTTCCTTTTTTACTTTTTTACCTCCTTGGCTGTGGAGGTTAGAAACTTGTTATTGGTGTTTTAGTCTTTGCCTAGTCAATTGCCTGGTTTACCTGCCCTAATGATTCTAAAACTTACCCCTTATATCACATTTAATCATCTTTTGCTTCCTGTGAAAGCCAACATGCCATAGTGGACAGTGGATCTTAATGCAGATGCTGATTTTGTACTGATAGAGTGAATTCTGCTCCAGAACTTTCTGGGTTCATGAAAGCACAGTCCTGGTTTAAAAAGAAATGCTTCCCATTATAAATGTACATGCTCCCTTTACCTTAAGCCATGAAATTCCATTTCTGACTTTCTAGGATCCAACAGTTCTCTTCTGAAATTATGTACAGGAACAAAATGAGCAGCTGTTTCTTAGTCTTATTCTTGGTTAATGAAAAGTCACAGAGATGTAGGTAACTATTGAGTGTGTTTGCCTTTCCATTGATTTAGACTGTTAGGGGAATTTTTATTGAGAGGGAGTTGTTCTGTGACAACCCTCTAGTTTATGCTACTTAGGGTCTCAGCCCTGGAGCAATTTTTTTAGGCATCGTACTAAGATAACTCCCAAATAACTCAATGTTCTGGCAAATCAACAAGATATTCAATAATTATAAAACAGTTGTAGATATTTGAATTTGTCAAAGGTGAAGAAACATTTAGGGATAGCCCTCTGCAGCCTAATAGTTTTGGGGTGGGGGTGTAGGAAAATGTCATTTTCTGTGCCTCTGTTTCATCCTTGTAAAAAGGGGAACTGAAATTAGCTAATTCTGTTAGTAAATACTTTTGGCTCCTTAGAAGACGGGCCCATGTAACTACATATACTCTCCTCTTTATTGTCTGTTCAAATGTTATGCATCTTTTAGGACCCAGCTTAATTTTTGCTCTATCATAAAGTTTTTCCTTATTACTCCCGTCCTTTCTCCCTTTTTTTTGGAGACATCTTACTGCAGTTACTGTCTGTATAATTGATTTAACATTTAGTGTGAAATTTTTTATTTAAACGAATTGATCTTTAAATCAGCCTTTCACATATTTGTCTTGTCTCCTTCATTAGACTATAAGCTCAGAGACTATAAGCTACACCATTTCTTACACATTATAAACACTTGAATGTTTTTTAATTTCATTTGCCACTGCATCAACTACCTGGCTCTTCTTTCCTCATTCGCAAAAAGATGCTGTTAAATTCCAAATAGGCCAAGTTGCTGATTTCATTGAACTTAGTGGAATTTTTTAGTGTTCTTTGAATCATAATAATTTCAAAATAATAAAACTAAAAATACACCATGGCTTAACATTTCATTTGGAAAATTATGTTGCATGATGATGGAAGAACCTGGGAATCTTTAGCAAGGAAAAGATCACACTTAGAAGACATGAAAGATGTACTCAAGTAATTGAATGACTGTTCCTCAGAACAGGGCTTGCTCCGATTGGCCCCAGAGGGTAGAATGAAGAACAGTGGAGTGGACATTGAAAAAGAAATAAATTTAAGCATAAGGTCAGAAAAAAAAAAACAAGCTTCCAACCAACTGGAGACATCCATAAGTGGAATGATCTCCTTGGGGAGGTAGTGAGTTCTTACATTCTGGAAGCGAAGACAATGATGACTGTTGAGTGTGTTGTATTTAGATGAAGTTCTTGTTCATGTATGAGTTGGTCTAAATTTTCTTGAAGGCCTCTTCAATTCTGAGATGAAAAGTCTTAGATATTTGTTCATTGAATTGTAGGAGGAGTCTTTTGGATCAAGAATGGCATTTAAAGATGGTCATAACTTTTAAAAAAAATACCCCACTGCCACTAGAGTTGAGAGTTGTTGGTTGTTGTAGGAAAACATGCCAGCTCATCCTATCCTCTTCCCTTTGAGAATGTTGGGGAATGGCAGGACCAAACAGATTTGGGGGGAGGAGGAAGTAGAGATGATTGCTAAGGGAACATAATTGGAATATTTTTGTTTCAGACCTCTCCTCCACATACCACCACCCAGTCCCCAGAAAGTACCATGGACACCTCACTGAAGAAAGAGAAATCAGCCATTCTGGATCTATACATCCCTCCACCACCAGCTGTCCCCTACTCTCCCCGGTATGCAAGTAGTCATGTTTTGGTTACACAAAGCTCCTTTTTATTGTGGATTTTTAATGGCAACAAAGTTTTGAGTGGCACATTTCAGATGTATTTTGGTAGAATTGGATTTTGAAAGCATTATTATCAGCATAGATAATGGAAATTCTTAGTTGGAGAAAGAAATGTAACATAGTATTGATAAGTTTCTTAATGCTCCCTCCTCCTTCATGGCCAGTGTAGAAAACTTCAGATTGATAATGTGTATGGTTTTGATGAACCATATCTTGAAATTTGAGGATATGAGATAAGGTATAAAATCTGGGCATAATCAGATATATTCAGTTATTCATCTTTGATGATAAAATTTATCTTAAATAATTATTTCTAAATGGACAGAGAAATGAGGTAGTAATAGAGTACAGTGCATACTCTAATAAGAAGACAATGTTAAATTTGGGTCAGCAGTGACATTCTGTACTTTTTGGAAGTCTGGCGTTTCAAAGAGAAAAATAAACTCACTGTAGTGTTAACTGCCTAATCATAGAAAAGAAAGAATTCCTCTCCTAACTTTTCCTTCTAGGTTCTTATGAGCTATTTAGAGAAAATAAGTGGTAAGGATTAGAAAGCACCTCTATTACTCTCTCTATTATCACAGAAATACAGCAATGACATAGCATTACATAGAAAAACAATCTGCAGTCTGCCTTGTATTTGAAATCTCACATCCACCATGGTTTTCCCATATAACTCTGTTATTGGGACTTCAGTCGCTTTCAAGAATGGTCATCCCTATGTAGTGATGCAAGTGGGAAAATACGAATGTAGGGAGGGAAGTCTGCTCATATGGAGAAAGAAGTCAAAGAAAATGGAATTTTCAAGCTAGTTGGAGAAAACCATTCAAATTCAACCAAAGAAGCCCTTTTCAGAGCAATGTGGTATCCAGCTTCAGAAGGGGGTGTAGACTAGCAGGGAAAAATAAAGTTAGCTGGGGATGTTCATAGAAGATTTTTCAGATAGGTGAGTTCCAGTTTATACTTTAAAAGAGGTGAGGGTCATGGATTCACAGAAGGGCTGCAGGTAGAGGGCATTCCTGGTGCACAGAGGAACGCTCAAGTGGGTTATTTATGCATATCAAAACTCCTTAAGTGATTCAGGCAGATCAGTTATTTTTTCCAATACTTTTTGGTTTTATGTAATAGACCTTGTTAATAGAAATCACTTTATACAAATCTAAGCTACAGAAGCTATGTAGCCTTATATAAGCCAACTTAGATGATTTAAACTTTATCAGTGTACTGACTTCTGAAAAGAGTCAAACACTTTCTTATATTAGAATAAAGAGTTTTTTGGTATGTGTGCTTATAGTTAGATTTGTGTGTGTGTGTGTGTGTGTACACACATATACACACATACACATATATACATATACACAAGACACACATATATACACACATGTATGCACAGATCTATCATGCACAGAGAGTATTCCCCCCCCCTCCCCCAGCTTCCCTGGGTCTTGGCAGGAATCTTTCTCTTGGCAGAGGAGAAGTGATTCTAAAGACTGCATTCTTAACTTCTGGCCTGATGTGATTCTTGTTATTAGCTGACTTTTCTAGCACAGCAAAGACTCTGTACTTTAAGTTGCCACTGTGACCTCTTTAAAGATATATATTTGTATAATTTTGAAACATAACAAAAATATTTCATTTTACATTTCTTTGAAAGGGACTTATGATAATATAGAGATCTTAAGGGGTTTGTGTTTATTTTCAGAGGCACTGTTGGTATGAAATAGTTTTCTTCAATTCATTTTAATAAGCATTTATTTTAAGTGCCTGCTATATTTTAGGCACTGTACTAGGCACTGGCAATGTAAAGACCAAAACGATGCACTTTCTGCTTCTTATGTGCTCCTGGAAAACAGGATGAATCACCTAAATAAATGAGGACAAACTTCAGTGAACCTACCTCAAAATCTATGGAGGCTTTTTCCCTCTTCCTCTTTGGATCCTAGATTTAGAGGGAGGGCAGTTAGACATTATCTGTCATTTTACAGATCAGGAAACTGTGACCTGCCTATGTGACTTTTCACACAAATATTAAGTGCCAGAGCCAAGATTCAGATCCAGGTCTTGGGATTCTAAATTCAGGACTTTCCTCCATAGATGAATAGTAACTGTATGCTACCATTCCTCTTGGAAGTAACACAAAATGCAATGATGATTTCATTTTTAATGCCATGTTTAAGGGTCCTTTTTGAATTAACATTGTTGGATGTGAATTTTCAGGGATGAGAAGGGGAGTTTTGTTTATGGAGGCCTCAGTAAATGTAAACAGCCATTGCCAGGTTCGAAGGGTTCGGAGTCCCCCAATTCCTTCTTAGACCAGGAAAGTCGAAGGCGAAGATTTACTATCGCTGATTCAGATCAGTTGCCTGGCTATTCAGTGGAAGCGAATGTTCTGCCCACAAAAATGAGAGAGAAAACACAGTCTTATGGTGAGTTTATGGATGTTTTTTTTTGTTTGGTCTTTTACTTATTCCTCTTCCCCTCCCCCTTCCTTATTTGGAAATGCTGGTTGAATTTGGCACGCTCTTGGGGTAATCTGAGGAAAACGTAAACTTCAATGAAAATCTAAGTATGAAACCATGTATTCATCTCTCTAAAGTGAAAGCTTGTTCTGTCATTACTCGTGATGGGTAGCAAAGCCCAGCTGGATGAGATCAGATTACGCTTTTAGCTTTTGGTGCATGCCTTTTAAAATTTTGGGTCACTGTGTTCTGTAGACATGTAGCCTGTCGTTCTTTATGCCCCTTGTCTAATTGCTTGCCTTATAAACAGAGTGCTTTGGAATACTTTCCATATTCTTCAAGTGTTGTTGCTACTTCTTAAATACTTGTGGCATTATGAGTGGAATGACTGCTTGGCATTCCGGAAAATTTCTGTTAAGTGTAAATGTGCATGCCTTGTCTTCTTCCTTTTCTTGCCTATATAGGGAAGCCCCGGCCCTTGTCAATGCCTGCAGATGGGAGCTGGATGGGAATTGTGGACCCATATGCCAGACCCCGAGGACATGGAAGAAAAGGCAAGTTGTATTTTATTTTCAGACAAACCCAAGGAGTTCTCAGTAGTCCTTATCTGAGAGGATTGGCCAATAGGAGTTATTTTAAACATGGAGCAGAAATTATTTGAGAGGGAGTGAAGTGATTTAGGTTCTACTCTCCAGTTCTGCCAAAAACCCAATACTGGGTTTTTATTCACATTTTGGCACCCTTCATGCTCTCTGGGAAGCCTTGAAATATCTTGGTGTCACACAACCAAGATATAGTTGGTTAATAGGTAGAAATTGACTCTGAGCTATTTGTCCTTCCTAACCCCATTCTGGATCTAGAATTTCCCTAAGGGATGTAAGCATTTTAATCCTGGCATCTTTATCCAGAACCAGGCCTATCTGTAAGGTTCTACAGCTACTTTTTATAATCTGTGTGATGTTAGGCGTCAACTATAAAATCAGAGAATTGAACCTTTTGCTTCTGAGGTCCCTATCAGCTCTGGATCTGTGATCCATTGGGTTGGAGTTGGGGGATAAACATGCAATTAATTCATATTCCACAGTCATTTGAATGAATTTTTTTAAAATAGTACACATATGGGAGTGTGCCTTGTAGTGACAGTGCATTACAATTTTGTCCCTATTTCCCCTGATTGTCTTTTTATTATGTCGTGTTATGCAACTGCTTTCCTACATGTATATCCATTCTTTCTGTATGATATTTGAATAAATCCCTAGCTTTCTTTGACTCTTAATGATTGTAGTTATCATTTCTATCTAAAATTCAGAAGTGTCATACAGATAAAATAAGGTGATCAGAAGTGTGAAGCTCATATGTGCAAAATTCCAGTTTACTGTATCTGAATATAGTCCTCACTACCCTTTTCTCCCTCCCCAAATCTTATCCATGTCAAATCTGAGACAATTACATGTATAGATGTTTAAAATAATCTATTAATAAACTTAAGTTTAATTTCATTTTGGGGATACAGCCTTGATATGACACACTAAAATTTTCTACAGTTAATCAGCAATTTTAAGGATTACTTGCCAATTTGGCAAAGGTTGTCTCCTTTATTTAGCTGCTGATTAGCATATGTGTCAGGAGTATAACGTGTAACAAAGAGAACAGTGGAGAAAAGAACCTAGATCTCATTAATGTTCCCTCTCACCATTTTGCAGATTATCATTGGAACATCAAAATAAAACCAGTAGATATTATTGAGTGCCTACAGAGTGCTAGATGCTGGTAAAAGAAACATGACTTTAAGGATTTTATTGTCTTGTTGACTACATAAAGGGTGGAATATTGAAAAAATTAAAAAAGTAAAATAATTGAAGACAGATGAATAATTGAAGATGTCAGAAGGCCATATTGACAAGTGAATGCCTATGAGAATTTTGAGATGAGTTTTGAGTTGTCAGTTTGAATATTCATCCAAATTATTCTAACTCTGTTAAAACAGGTGAAGATGCCCTCTGCAGGTATTTCAGTAATGAGAGGATACCCCCAATCATTGAAGAAAGCTCTTCCTCACGGCATCGTTTTTCCCGACCTGTGACTGACAGACATCTAGTCCGGGGTGCAGACTACATCCGAGGCAGCAGGTGTTATATCAATTCAGATCTTCACAACAGTGCCACCATTCCCTTTCAGGAGGAAGGGAGCAAAAAGAACTCCGTTTC
The DNA here is from genome assembly GCA_028627135.1 of Pseudochirops cupreus. Classification (NCBI taxonomy): domain Eukaryota; kingdom Metazoa; phylum Chordata; class Mammalia; order Diprotodontia; family Pseudocheiridae; genus Pseudochirops; species Pseudochirops cupreus. Next base: position 313,144,458 of record CM053584.1, on the reverse strand, counting down.
ATCATCCAAAAAATCTTCTTCCACAGAACCATCACTACTGGTCAGCTGGATCACGAGGCTTAAGTTGTTGACTCACTGAGATTTACCTTTATTCTGGACTCTGTCACCACCATCTTCTGTTACTAAGTGCCTTTGTTCCTCAGCTGACCTCTTTGTACTTTGACCTACAGTATTATGTAGTGACCTTCTTGTCTATTTTATTTTGTTTTAATTTTATTTTATTTTGAAAGCAAGTTTTGGAGTAATCAGACAGGAATGAATTTGATAGGTGTAATGGTGGTGGGCAGAAGAGGACGAGAAAACAAAATTCAAAAGTATGTCGCCATCAAGCGAGAAGATTTTGGTTGGCAGCTGGAGACACCTCTGAACTGAAAGTCAGCATGGTATTTTGATACAGGAACAGATAAGGGGACTGTGTTGGTGTGTGGCACCACTTGTACTTATTTTTTTGTGATTCTAATGATGGGAGACCCTGTGGTCATGGAGTTATTATTTTGGGTGTGGGGCTTAGCTCCACGGCTTCAAAGAGCCAGTGGGGAAAACACCATGTTCTTTGTAGGAAAAAAGCTGTGTTCTACAGTTGAATGATTTAGCAGCTTTGTCTTGGAAGCTTCAAGTCTGGGAAATGTGTTTTGTTTTCTTTGAAAGCAGAGAATAATGTTGGGGAATTTGTTACACTTGGTCATTCCCCTTTTGGTGGAAATTTCATTGTAGGTCATTTAATTCTGGAGCATACAAGTACCCATTAGCTATGGTTTACTACACATGCAAGAAATACATCATCCTTCAGTGGTTATATGTGCAGTTTTTGGTCATGTTAGTACATACTGTTTTTAAAGGGAGAAAAGAGCTATAAGATTGATTTGCTGGTAACCAAAGCGTATTTCAGAAAAATAAAGCAACTGGTCTTTAGGCTTATGAGTGACCCAGCAGTTTGCATTTTGAACTGTTAAGTGTCTTTATCCTAGGAAAGAAACCTTTATCAAAATTTTGCTATTCAAAGATACCTTGGAAATTCTAATGGTCAATAATTTTCAAGTAGCATCTGGTATTTGGGGGAAAACGTCATCAAAGTGTTAGGACATAAATTGTGTTTAAATGAATATATGATATTTTATTAGAAGGAAAAAAAGTCTTATTGTGTTAATTTAAGTGTTTAAATATAGTTGTATATTTTTCTTACTCTTATCAAATGTGTAGTTGGTATGTTTCCATTACTGCGCCTTGTATAAATTAGCCAAAGCAAAGGGATAAAACTTTTTTTAATAAAAGCAGATTTTTCTGAGAATTCTTGGTGGAGTATGGGATGGGGAAGGGTGATTAACATGGAGTATTGGTGAAAAACAAACATGGATTCAGAAGGGAAAAAGACCCTGCAGAAAAAAAGGTACAATTTAGGCGAGCTGACTCTAGGCAGAGCTAGTCTGTTTATGGAAGCTCTTTCTGTCAAAGGGTTTTTTCTCTCTGTGTTTTCCGACATCAATGCTTGGAAGTTTCTTATTTCATTATTAATCTGCCTGAAATTCTATCAGTTAGTCATGTAAATCTCTAATAAAAAGCAACTGTTTTTAAAAAATCGCAAAAATCTTTGGAAGAGCGATTCCCCAATTTATGAGCACCTACCTATTTCTAGACCTTTTTCACAACCAAAAGTGATGCTAAAATGTTTGCTCTTTAAGAATCTTTTCCCATTTTATTTAACCCCTTTGCTGGGGGTGTGTGCGTGCCTGTGTGTGTCTGTGTATGTGTGTTGTCTGTGTGTCTGTGCGCACGCGTGTGCTTCCAGGCACACACTGCAATAGTAGTATTACTGAGTCAACAGTTCAGCAACTTTTGGGGTATATGTTAGGGTAGGCCTGATTCAGAGTTGGAACAAAATGAAACACTAGTACATCATTCAAGCAATTAACCAAAAAAAATTTACTTATCCATAGCATAGAAAGGTTATTTTATCACTTACTCACTTAGTTTGGGTACATGAGACCTCTTACTCCCACCCACTGCCATTTCCATATAAATATATTTGAACTGGGCATGGTAACTTGTGTTGTCTTAGGATACTCACCAAATCTAAAGGGTTCTAACTCCATGTGGGATGGCTTTTTTTTTTTTAATGTACTAAGATGTCCAGAAAGTTATACCTTACCAATATGGCCAGAGGTTACCAAGAAAATTCATTAAAAGGAAGTGTGTAGCCCAGATCTTAGCCCCTTGAGTTAGTTAAGTCCTGGGGACAGCTTTATTGACTTTTAAGGAAAAAGAGGAAACCTCCCCCCCCCATAAGAATAATAGCAAAACCAGCCTAACTTGCATTGTGGGGAAGGGTTTAGGATAGTGCTCCTACAATAGAATATTTCCAAATTTCTGTCCAGAATAGCTGGATTGATGATTTCACAGTTTCACCTATAGTTAGTGCATTAGTGTGCTTGTCTTTTCACATTCCCTCCAACAAATATGAATTTCCTTTTTTGGGGCATCTTTTGCAATCTAATGGGCAGAACTTATTTTGTAATTCTCTTATTAGTGACATGGAACATTTTTTTAAATATAGTTGTATGATAATTTACTTTTCTTCTTTTAAGGTCTACCTGTTTATATCTTTTGATCATTTATCTGTTGAGTAATTGCTCTTATTCTTAGGTATTTATGAAGATTTGTAATTCTTAGATACCAGGCCTTTATTTTTTATATATAATATTTTATTTTTCCCCTCACATTTTGAAACAATTTTTTAAACTTTTTTTTTTTTTAGATTTTTGGGTTTTGACTTCTATCTCTCTCTCCCTTTCTATCCTCCCTGCTCCCTAAGATGACAAGCAATCCAATATAGTTTATACATATGCAAATCATGTAAAACATTTCCATATTAGTCATTTTGTACAAGAAGACTTGAATAAAGGAAAAAGAAAGAATGAATGAAAGACATTAAGAAAGAACAGGAAAAACAGCATGCTTCAGTCTGTATTCAGATAGTATCAGTTCTTCCTTTGGATAGTACGCTTTATCATTAATCTTTTGGGATTGTCTTGCATCATTGTATTGTTGAGAATAGCTAAGTCATTCACAGTTCATCATACGATGTTGCTGTTGCTGTGTATAATGTTCTCATGGTTCTACTCACTTCATTTTGCATAAGTTCATGTAAAGCTTTTCTGATTTTTTTGAAATTATCCTACTTGTCATTTCATATAGCACAATAATATTCTGTCACAATCATATACCACAGCTTATTAAGCCATTTCCAAATTGATGGACGTTCTCTTGATTTCCAGTTCTTAGCCACCACAAAAGGAGCTGCTATAAATATTTTTGTGCAAATAGATCCTTTCCCCTTTTTCTTGATGAGTTAGAAGTGGGAATACCAGGCCTCTATAAAGAAAATGTTTGCAATTTTTTATTCAGTGAATATGTTCCCTTTTAATTTTAATTTTAACTACATTGATTTTATTTACAATGAAACTTTTCAATTTTATATAATCAGAATTCACCACTTTATTTTCCATCATCCTCTCTATTCTTTGTTTCATAACTCCCCCTTTTCATAATTGTTAAAGGACTCTTCCTCCTTGCTACTCTGCTCATGATATGACCTATTATGTCTGGATCTTAGATCTCTCTGGAGTTAATTGTAGTACAAGACAGGAGATGGTCCAAATATAATTCCAGCCAGATTGCTTTCCAGCTTTTTTCAGCATTTTTTGTCAAATAATTCTTATTCCTGTGGTTGAATTTTTTGGGTTTATGGAACTTAAGCATGCTAATACACAAATATGTTTTATTATATCAAGATCTCATGTGCCTACTCAATTCCACTGATTGATTTTCCGGCTTTTAATCATTAGCAAATAATTTTTATAATTAAGGTTTTGTAGTGTGCTTTGAGATTTGGTACCATTCACTCTATTTTAGATTTTTATTAACATAAGGAGTGATATTATGACTATTTTGGAATACATTGGGCTCTGATTTTTGTCTTTGACTGCCTTGGGTGGTCAAAGAATAGGCTCATCGGGTCAAATGCTTTGGAAGTGAGTGAAAAATTCCAAATTGATATCTTAAATTATTGGAAGAATTCATGGCCTATACTAGCAGTATAGTTGTGGGCCTGTCTTCTGACAACCCTTCCTCCATTGACTTCTCAGTTTTTGTCATCTTTGCTTATTTCCTGGGTATTAGATAAAACCTCAGAATTGGTTTTTAATTTGCTTACTCTTAGTGATTTGGAATATGTCATATATAATTTGACATTCTTTTGAAAATTATTTGTTCGTTATCTTTTGACTACCTTCCAATTACAGAATGACTTGACCATTCCTTTTAATCACCCCAAACATGGAAAAAAATATAGAATGGAAAACCCTAGGTTCCAATTTTCCCCTCTGTAAAATGAAGGAATTGGATTGGATGACCCGTAATACTCCTTTGTGCTCCAACTCTGTACTCCTGTACTGCTAGATGGAAGAATTGCCACGGACCTCTTTTATTGAACTTTTAGAGACTTGCCACATCAGTAAGTAGAGAATGTTCTGAATAGATGGAGACAGAGCTCATATTATATTGAGCTTGTGTGTTTTGGGCTGAGGATAATTTAAACTTTGTGTTGAAGGAAGTGTACAAATTCCTTTCCCTGAAGAAATATTCTGTGTTAGTTTTCTCATTTAAAAGAAATACTTTGAGTGAAAGCAGGGAAGGGTCCAGAGTCCAGTTCCCTCCTCCCCTCCCCCCCCCAAAAAAACAGTGCTCACTTTTTATGAAAAGTGGTATGGCTCCAGTTCTCCTGAAATAATTCATTACTTCCAGAACAGACAGAGCTGTAGTAAAAATGTAGCAAAAATGTTTTCCAAAACTGGTTAAAAATGCCAAACTATATAGTGCTGGAAAAGTTAAGTGCATATTCGTCAGGTGAATAAACTATAGCCATTAGTTACTTTGTGTCAGAACAGGGAAACTTTTTCTCTTGAGTACCACAAAACCACTAAAATGGAGGGCTCTCCATTAGTAATCATCATGATATGTTACATATATTAAAAATAAAAAATGATATATCTAAATTTTACATTTTTCCCAGACTGCATGGAATAGGTACTGTGCATACAGTAGGTACTTAGTAACATGCTCCTTGAATTGAATACTTAGTACTTTTTGGTCATTATGTATTTTCACATGCACTCTTATGAAGTAAGTGGTTCAACTGCCAGTTTTGCAGTTCAGAAAACTGACCTCAGAGATTGACTTGATCCGAGTCTTATACCTAAGCTAGCAAATGACTTAGCTGGGAATCCAACTTGCCTTTGACGTCTTAAGACATGACCTTATCCCACTAATAGATGTTGCCTCAGTAAAAGGAAATTAATGGAAAAAGTCCCACATATCCATTTCTAAATTAGGACTAGTAAGCACAAAGTTTATTCAGTAAACAAGAGGAATACTATAGAAATATACTTTTATAGTGTATACAATTTTATAATGTGATCAGTTTGAATGAAATAAGGCTAAATGAGGGAAAGTAAAGGAAGAGAAAAGCTTACTTGAAATTCAAACACCCATTTCATTTATTAATAACTCATGTTTTTATGGCATTTTATATATATCATCTCATTTGATCCTCCCATTGTCCTGTGAAGTAGGTAGTACAATTATTATAATCCCCATTTTATAGATGAGGAAACAATCTCTGTGAAGTTAAATTATTTGCCATCATCACCTAGCTGGAATTTCAAGCCTGGTGTCCTGACTTTAAATCCAGGACTTATCACTGTATCATACTTGCTTTTTTTTCTTAAGTGAAGAAAGGGTGGGAGGATATTTGCCCCTTTATATGAAATAATGTGAAAATATTGTCAGGATATGTTATACAAAAAGATCTTGACTCCCACTTAAATTTGGAAGAAATGTTTTGTCTTTGATTCCATTTTTAACAGAGAGCTGTTAACTTGAAAATGGAACAATTATTACAGCTTATTTTAGAGAGGAAAAATTAGATCCCCTCTTGTGCTCTTAGAATATTACTACTTAAAGACTTAGAGTCTTCTTGTATTTTTGCAATGATAAACATAAATATGGTGGATCATGTAAATAAAGCCAAGGGTTTTTGTGTAATATTGGTCCTTCCTATCTCCTCTTATGCTTTAACAGATCATTTCTCAGTAATAGTACATTTATGTTTTTGTCCCAGCTTCATTTATGTTTCCTGAAATACTTATTTTTGAATGGCCCTAGCTCTGGAGACTGTTCCTTTGGAGAATATTTAGGACCCAGATTTTTGAGGAATGGAATGAGCCAGTTGAGGTATGATGCTACCACCTGGCCTAGTCAATGATTGGTTTAGTTGCCTTTCAGAAATACTTGGAATTTCTGATAATGTATGCTTTCCAACTTGATGGAAAAGGAAGAGTCTGAAGAAAAATAACCAGGAGTGGGTTAAAAGGCAACCAGGAATTTTTTTTTTTGTTTCCCAAAATGGATACATTAAAAATATTAGTTCATGCTGACAAGGACGATATCTGAAAACTATGATAATTTAAAACCATGTAAGATCTAGAATTGGTACCAGATGGAATTTTAAATGTCCTAAAATGCAGCAGTTGTCCAATAAATATTTGAAACTCTTCTAGCTGCCAAGTTCAGTTTGGGTGTGTGTGGGGGAGGGGGGGAGGAGGGTGGTTCTATTTATCCTTGGCAAGAGCTGGTGCTGGAAACATTCTGCTGTGGCAAGGGCAAATTGAATCTGGAGTTTCCAGATAAGTAACAAAAAAAAATAGTTGCACCAAATTCATTCTAGACTTACTCAGGGATAAAAAGATAGTAAAATTATGTTGTCCAGAAATGAGTCCCAGGTATCTGATATTCTATAAGGAATCTTAATTTAAGAATGAGCAAAATCTGAGGGTTTTTTTAGCTATCAATATCTGGTGAATGTTTTCACCCATGGTAATAATAATAACTAGCATTTATATAGTGCTATATGGTTTGCAAAGCACAAATATTATTTAATTTTCACCCTCACAACTCTGAGATATAAGTGCTATTCTTATCCCCATTTGACAGATGAGGAAACTGAGGCAGAGGCTAAGTGACTTGCCCAGGGTCACATAGCTAGTGTCTGAGGTCATATTTAACTCAGATCATTTTGACCCCAGGTCCAGTGATATATCCTCTTTGTCATTCAACTGCATTGAGGGAGATGGTATAGTGTAATAGAATAAGCATCCTATTAAGAACGAGAAGCTACTGATTCTGTTCCCAGAGTCACCGGTTATTAGTTGTGTGGATGAATGAATGTGGTCACTTTGCTTCTGTGGGTCTCAGTTTCCCTATCTCTAAACTAAGAGAAAAATTAGATCATCTTGAAGGTTCCTACTAATGATTTTGTGAAATTCTCACAGGTCAGTCATTAACCTGGGTTTATGTTATATCCTGTTGTTGCGTTGATTTATTTATGAATACTTCATAGATTTCAAGATTTCAGGCTTTCATAATCAACAAACAGGTTACGTCTTCAGCCCTATGCTCTTGTCAATATGACTGAACCATTCAAGGCTTTTTGATTTTTGCCCAATTAAGACAAATGGAAAGGGTATGATCCTATTGATCTTGTGGCCACAATCATACTGTTCTTCCATCAACCCTGTATAATACCAATCATTTTAAGTTTCAAATTCATTTGCAACTTATAAAAAGAAAACGTTTGGAAATGAAATTAGTTAGAATTAAAATTTAAAGATATGAGAAAGCTAGTCTTTGAAGCCACAAAACCTGAGTTTTCAGCCCTGTATGTGATATATTTTTACTATGTGACCTCACACAAGTCATATAACCTCTCAGGGCTCTCTGAAACCTTCTAAGATTATAAGTTTCAGGGAAGATGCAAATCTGAAATGGTGGAGGTACCTTAAAGCAGACCTTCAATTGAGAGTTCCCTATGCCCAGAAATCATAGGTCCAGCCTTTATCCATATAAAGGGGAAGGAAGAATAATACACATCATTTCCAACACTGAGTAGTGGAGTTATTTGCCTTGGGTATTTTCCCCTCCCCAATAAAAATAGGTAAGATAGGAATCACATAAATATGTTCATATTTATCACATGTTCATACATACATGTATCTCCATCTCAAATAGTTTAATATTTTCATTTATAATAATAGCGTTTATACAGTACTTTAAGATTTGCCAAAGCACTTTACAAATATTTTATCCTCACAACAATTCTGGGAAGTAGAAGTTATTATCTCCATTTAAAAGATGAGAAAACTGAGACAGGCAGTGACTGAGTCCCATAGTACATCTCTGGAAACTAGATTTGAAACAAGTTTTTCTTGACTCCAGGTCCAATATTGACTTGATCTTGTGGTTATTTCCCCCCCCCCCCCCCCCTCCTGCAATGGATCAATTAAATAAGATTTGCTAATGGAACTGTGCTGAGATGCTGGTTGGATTCTTCGGTTTGAAGGTGTTTTTACTCTTGGTGTTTTAGCTCTTTTGACATTATCAGATTCTCAATATTTTGTTAAAGGAAAATGAAATATGGGGAAAACCCCAAAATGTAACTTTTGCTAAACTAGTCCATCTCTGAAGTTGGATATTGTCCTTTCAGTTCTGAGGATTATGGGCTTTTCTTCTGATCTCTTGCTACTTGCTAACACCCACATTCTGCCTTTTAATCTTCATCATCCAACTTAGGTCAACATCTTCTGTTAGAGTTCTTAGATTAAAACAGTGTAGTGTAGCAGATGTCTGCAGGTGAATTCTAATTAAACCATTCTGCTACATTTGGGGATCAAGAAATTCTAGATGCATTAGCAGCTTTTTTGGGGGGAGGTGAGCTTATTTTTTTTTAAAACAATTTGATAACATTTAATATAACTGCTTTCTTTTGTGATCTTATGAATTTTATGTTGTAAAAGGGGTCTATTGGCTTCACTAGACTTGCAAAGGGGTCCATGACAAAAAAAAAAAGATTAATCTTTTTGCACTATAGTAATGATACTTGTGTTCTAATTTAGAGTAAGTAGACCTTAACTGTCAAACAATTTACTTGTTCAATTGACCAGTCACTAAGTTCCCACCACTTTGTCAGGAGAGTGCTCATAGAAGGGGCCACTTTGACAATGATGGAATGCCCTGCTGTAGTTTTTACTGGGAGAATACTTCCTGACTCAGATATTTCTGCTAACTCAGAGTACAATAGCTCTTGACAAAGCTGTGCCTCTGATTTACCAAACTCACAGAACTGTAAGATAACCCTGATTTAATTTCTCTACCAACTTTTCTTCCAACAGCCCTCAAAATAAGCACATTTTTAGCAACTAAAGGGGCAGACAGCTGGAAAATTTGGCCATCTGGATAGCTTAGTGACTTTTGCTTCTTTCTAATTTGCAGTGAAGTATCACACAATTTCTAGGGAATTTTGCTACCATGTTGGAGCAAAAAGCACAAAAATGAGAAGTAGCAATTGCGAAATTATACCAGATGATCAATTTTCCTTAATAAGTGTTGAGTTTGTAGCTGTCTCACTAGAAAAGTAAGAGCACATGGCCCCTTTGTCTCTCAGATACTATGATGACTAGAGGTGGAAAGAGAAGTTAAAAAGATGATTCCCATGACTAATTGCCTTTCCTCAACCCTTAGAATTATAGATTATTAAAGCTAGAAGGAATGTGAAAGGCTATGTAGTCCAATCCTCTCATTTGACAGTTGAGGATAACTGAAGCTCAGAGAAGTTACATGACTAGTCACATCACTGATTAGTATCAAAACTAGGACTTACCCACCCAAGTGTCCTAGTTCAACATTTTTTTAATTGGATGAGAAGTTGGGTGTGACCAGAGTTGAATGGAGATTATGGATGAAACATGAGAAACTAGGAATGAGCCATTGGGATTCTGGATTTGCTTGCTCCTAAGTTATCATCTAGCTATCCAAGGTGGGAAATCCATCCAACTGAACATGTGTATTGTGTGGGCCCTACTTAGAAATTTAAAAGAAACCCAAACACTTAGCAAATATAACAAAGAGATGCAATCATAATAGAACACAGGAGTCTTGGGTTATTATCTGCACTCAGACCCTCTGGATGGAAAAGATATAACGCCTATAATTCAGGATGCAGCATTGAAGCTACACTAGCTTGTCTTTGCTTCTTAATACCTACGTGTTTTTGGACAAATTGTGTAATCTCCCTGGGACTCAATTGCCTTGTCTTTATAATGAGTTTGACTAGATGATCTCTAAGTCAAATGAGGAGTATTTTTTAAGAACTTGTTTATAATAAAGAATGGTTCTGGGTGCTAGAGATACAAACACAAAGAATGAAACAATTCCTATTCACCAGGAGCTTATCTTTTTAATAGAAGAAGCAACAAGTACATATAGAAAATATGCACAGCATAAAGTAAATAAATGCCAATACACAGATATATTTAACATTATATTTATATATGATAAATATATCCATTTTACTACTTGTATACATTATATATCTATACACGTACATACATATTTATACATTGGCATATATATTTATGTGTTATATATCTACATATATGTATGTGTGCATGTGTATGCATACACACAACCACACATACACACGAAAATGGTGAAATGCAAAGTAGTAGGGGAGGGAGTTCACTGGCAGTGGAGATGGGTTGGGGGAGATCCAGAAAGGCTTCATACAGAAGATGGTGCATGAGCTGTATTGTAAAGGAAGACAGGGTCTCTATGAAGTGGAAGTAAGAAGGGAGGGCAATCTAGGCATGAATATGGGAGATAGAGTATTCCAAATGAGGAAAAGAGAGACCAATTTGGCTGGATTGTAGTGTGAGACGAGAGTAATATCCAATGAGGCCAGTAAGGAAGGTTGGGTCCAAGTTGTGTAGGAATTTCAACACTAAACAGAGAAGTTCATATTTTATTCTAGAGGCAATAGGAAGTCACAGGAGTTGACTGAGGAAGTCACTTCTAGTTCTAAACATCACTTATTGGGGTGTATTTCTCTGTACATTTAGATTCAACCTGATTATACTTCAGCTATGCATATCCAATATTTCTTTCCCCCAAATTTACTATAAAACGAGGAGCTATGACTCCCCTCCCATTAGCAGAATTTTTTATTGCTTTTTCCTGTCTACCACTTCCCAAACTACCAGGCCTATGTCACACTCTCTGTCCATCCATCTATCTGTCTCTCTATTTCTAATCTATAATTTGTTCTTCTGGATTTTAAGTTCCCTAAGGATAGAGACTATATTTATTTCTGGGATGGAAAGAACACTGGTTTCTGAGAATCTGGCTTTGAATCTTGTTTCTGTTAATCATTACCTTTGGAACTTTGAGCAAATCAGGTAACATTGGTGAGCCTCCGTTTTCTCATCAGCAAAATAAGGAGACTGGATTATCTCTGATGTCCCTTCTCTTCCATCTCTCACTCTCAAAACCCATGATCTGTGTATGACTGGCATTCCAGCTCTCCCTGCTTATATCTTTTTTCACCTATCCTGCCTTGTACACTATCTTCACTATGGAAGGGTTCTTAACCTTTTTTGTGTCATGGGCCCCTTTGGAGGTTTGATGAAGCATATGAACTCCTTTTCAGAATAATGTTTTTAAATGCATAAAAGAAAATATATCGCATTGCAAAGGAAACCAACTATATTGAAATAGTTATAAAATATTTTTAAATATCAAGTTCATGGACCCCAAGGTAAGAACCCTTGCCTTATGCCTAGACCAGTGTCATGCGCACAAATGCTCACTTGTTTCCTGAGCATATATACTGACTACAACTATATGAAAGAAAAGAAATGTGCATAGAAATGCAAAGGTGAATGAATAAATGGAGTGGAAAAAGATAGGGGCAAATAAGAAGCTATTATGGATATGTTGTACATAAATTAATTTTAAAGTGTAAATAAATATTTATTACATATGTTTATGTGATGGTGGTGGTGGTGAAATACAGGATGAATTATTTTAAAATGAATTTGCATAAGACGGAAGGAAAAGACAGTTGTCATTTTATATTATCTGCATGAATGGAATTACTATTTCTATGGATAATCAAAACTTGGCTGTATATATTTATGTCATGATGTTATAGCAGACTAAATTTGAGGCTAGAGGCTACATTAGAGGAAAACTATAGGTAAATAAACAATCTTTCTAGGTTTTACCCTATTTCTGGTGCAGTGGAAAGGTCCACTCTAACCTTTGAGTTACAGGACCTTAATTCAAACTCCAGCTTTGCCAGAATTTACTACTTGTGAGACTTTATGTCACTTAACTTCTGTGATCCTCACATTACAGATCCTCATCTGTAAAAGAGGAGGTTGTCTTAGATGGCCTCCAAGGTCCCTTCCACCTCTTGATCTATTAGCATCATAATTTTAGAGTTAAAAATGAGCTCAGGGTTTATAATTCTGTATAGTTCTGGTCACAGAATTATAGACTTGGTGCTTGAAGAGACCTTGGAAATTGCCTAATGTAGAAGTGTCAAACTCATGACCTTTTAGCCTCATGACCCACAAAACTTCAAAGTGCAGCCTGAACCCAATTAAAATGTAATTGGGAAATGTTGAACAGAATAAAAATACAACTCAACATAAACGGTGTTAGCTTGTATTTGACTAAGTCAATATGAAGCCCACAGGGATCTGTTTCTGTTGGAGTTTGACACTACTGATTTAGACCAATCCACTCATTTTATAGATGAGCAAATTGAGGTCTGGGCAGGTAGGTGGCACAAAAGATAGACTGTCTGGCTTGCAGTCAGGAAGGTTCATCTTCCTGAGTTCAAATCTGATCTCAGACACTTACTGTGTAATTCTGAGCAAGTCACTTAACCCTGTTTGCCTCAGTTCCTCATCTGTAAAACGAGCTGGGTAAGAAAATGGCAAACCACTCTAGTGTCTTTGCAAAAAACCCAAAAAAACAAAAGACAAAAAAATAAAACCCAACCCAGCCCAAATAAGGTCAAGAAGAGTTGGACATGACTGGAAAACAACTAACAACAACCATAATGAATTGAAGTCTAGATTCCAGGACTCCATTGCTAAAAATGTGTATGCAGGCATAAAATTTTTTTTCTGAAAAAAACACTTTTTGTTACAAGCTTCTTCTTTAAACAATGCAGATATTTAATAGGAAATATACCTCCCTATACTTGTGGGCTATGAAATGGAAAACTCCGTGACTCTATTACACACACGGCAAATCCCATGGCTCTGAACTCAAGTGGAATCAAGTTACAGGGCCTTCTTAAGAAAATCATCTCAACTCTTTCTCTGTCTAAGACATGGAAGGCATGCTGAATCCAAAACTTTTTTACCCCTTTAAAGCATTCACAGTCTACCACATGCCTTGGATTTCATTAAATTGGCTCTCATCCTGAAGAATAACATTTCACCAGGTGTCAGGACTTGCTCATTTTTATAGGAAAATAAAATCTGGCAGTCAACAACGACTGCTTTGGTTATAGGACTGTAGTAACTGCCCTGAGAATGTGAGCACTTTCAGGAGTCCTACAAAGGGATCATTTAAGGCATGTGCAGCATGTCTCACATAAGCCCCAGAAAACTTAATGGGGCCTATCCTGATTGCGTAGTTCCTCTGAAGGGTTTAGGGGAAATGGGGAGTATTTTTAGTGGCATGATGATTGGTTAAAGGTGGGGGCAGTATTTTGTGTCTTACTGGAGCCAAGTATTTTTAACACAGAATGGTGCAATATAACCAAACGTGTTTGTCCTGAGGGAAGTGACTTGATCCTTTGGGAATATTGATGTAACGGTTAAGAGCCAACTGTGGTTTGGGGACAATCAGATCTAATGATTACCTCAGATGTGAATATAGCTTTTAAGTCATTCTGTTCACAAAATGACCATTTTGGTCCTATTTATGGCATAGTATGCCCATCTAAATAGTTGGTGAACCCTGAACCCCTTCTCTTTTATATGTGAATGTGGAGAAGTCATAAAAAGAGAACAGCAGCAATTAGGGGAAAGAAAACTTCAATCAAGATACTATTCAGCAAAGATGTGAGCTTATTAGGACAAACTCGATTGGAGGAAGGTAATCTATTGCTGGGAGGAAGCATTCTGATACCACCATCTGTCCAAGGTAAGACAGTGGGGCTTACAGTTCAAGACCTAAGAAGAAAGAAGAAAAATAGGATTTTACTTATCATGTATGCCACGTTTCTAGTTTCCTGAAGCAAAATCCAGTCACATTTCCTATGAAGAAAAGTACAGTGTTCTTTTAATGAAACTCTTCAGTTATATCTCTGTGTATACCACAGCTCTGGATTTAATGAGACTGACTACAGAAATCATTCTTTGCCTTGACATTTATCTCATCCAGGGTGTCACTTAGTAACATTAAAATATGACTTGGGTCTTGGTCTCTGCAACAAAAGTAAATGGCCCTTCAGCATCCTTGACTACGTTTAGGCTGACCACACCCCAAATGCAGGATAGGGATTAACAGAAAAGACCTACAGTCAACCCCACAAGTAGCCAAATAAATTTGTCTTCCTATACCTCTCTCAGGGACTACCTTAAGGTTAATGTCCCACCCTTGACCACCCAAAAGAAGAAAGCATTGGGAGTTGCTAGAGAACTGACCCTTCAGTTCCCATGTTGTTTCCCCAATTCCTCAATAAATTAAAGAACTCCTAAGTTGTTGGTTTGCATTTCTGCAGTTCCATTACTTGCCCTAGGAACTCTTTAATTCTTTCCCCAGACCAGATGGTTTCCTGAAGGGGCCACACAAGCGAAGGCTTCCTATCCTTGCAACTGAGGAAGAGTCTGCTATCTTAATGCTCTGTTCAGGCTCCCTCAATGTCTCTTATTCCCTATTTTAAAGTACTGGTTCAAAGAGATAGCCTAGGTATCCTGAAACTAGTTTAAAACAATCATTCAAATCCTTAGTGTTGCATAAATAGGCTGAGTACCCTGCTCAGGGAGGTTTATCATCAAGGCCAGAACTTAGTCTCAGATAAGATGAAAATGAGAATACTGATGCCTGATACAGGGAAACTTCAATGCCAGAACAAAAACTTTCTTGGTTAACTCTGTTAAGTGGACATCATCTCCATATCACAGTGCATTTGGATCAGTGACATGTAAAGATGCATGGGAAAAGGAAACAGAACTAGGAGGGAGAACAGTTATGTTAATCATTAATTTTCTATCTTTAAATTTCAGACTTCATTTCTTATTCTCTTTTTTGACCTTGATTTCTGAATTTAATAGGGGCCAAATTTTCTTTTCTCCTGGTGCTTTAGCTCATTCTTCTTTTGTTCTGATTCCATCTCTATTCTTTCATGTCCCAGAGATTCTTTGACCTTTTCTTTGGTTGTTGGGGCTAAAGGATAGTTCAAAGAAAAACACAGTAAATAAATGAAAGTTAAAACGAAAGAAAGTAGTGAGCCAGGTATAGTGGTACACACCTGTAATCCTTGTGTCTAATTAGATGTCTACACTAAATCTGGCACTAATTTGGGAAGTTCCTGAGAGGGAGGACGAAAGAAGGCACCATGTTGCCCAAAGAGTCCAAGTGGGAAACAGAAATGGCCAAAACTTCCAAGCCAATCAGTGGTGGAAGCACTTTTTGCCTGAGTGAGACAGAAGACTCTATCTCAAAAAATTAATTGACTGAAAAATTAAAATAAAAATTAAAATGGTGGACTCTGGTTCTAGCAATGTAATCCATTCAGTGTGGTCAAGCTTGAGCTTGGATCTGGTAGGGCATGGAGGGATGTGGACACCTTTATCTGGGAGCTCTAGCAGAAGAGTTATACCTATGCTCGAGGGTTGACAAAGGGAAAATCCTTTCTTCAGGCATTGAAGAAATCTCATGGGATAAAATGCCTTTTACCTGCTCTGAGAAAAAAGCAACGGTGTCTTTTCATCACTTTCTTCTTAATAGTCTGGCATGTTTCAGATTTGCAGGTTAGCTTCAAAGAGATTAGTTTGACCCTGTTTGGAGAGAGATAAACAACAGGTCTAATTGCCTTTTTATAACATTTTAAATTATTAAAGACTTCAACAGTTTTAGTCATAAGATCCTATGTTCAGAAATTATGAACAGAGTGAAAAAAAGAAATGAATTTCAGAATCATGTGTCAGTTTACTGATATTTAATGAACTCCAACTTTTAATAGAAAGGAAAGAAACACTATCCATTGTATAGCAATGTGGATTATTTGTCTTAATAGGGAAGAGCATTTCAGGGATTGATGCACTATTGAGTTCAACAAAATTCTTTGCTTCTCTCCATCGTTACCCATTTCTCTCTTATTCTGTTTGAAGAAGAGGTATCCTTACTGTATGCTAAAGCTAATCCCTCAGTGATATGGAGTTTACTGATCATATTATTGTACCCATTATCTGGAGATATCATAAGAAAAAGTAGTTTGAATGCAAGCAAAACAGCAAGGAAATATAATCCAGTGACTCATTGGAATTATCTTATGATTTTAGACAGCGTGACGAGACTATGAGGCCTAGGAAGTTTGAAATTGGGTCTGCAATTTTATGAAATGATGGAAGGCCATTGTTGTGATGAAAGGCAGCAAGAAGAGTAGCAGTTGATGGGATTGAGTGTACCCAGGTTCTACTGGAGTGGCCAGAGATTTTGTCCAACAGAGGCAGAGGTTATAGCAATAATTAGAATGGAAAAATATTCTTGATTGTTAGAGAACTCTCTGTTGGCTGAGAATGTAGGTGTTCTTTTCCTTTCTGTCCCCAAATATTGAGATTTAAATTCAAAGTTTCTGGATTCTGTGTTAAACTTTTTTTTTTACTATTTCAATGACATTTTAAAGCCTGGTTCCTCTAGAGCAAAAGATGAGATTGATCTAAATTGTTTTGAGAGTATGTCTTTAATTGGAGGTAGGAGCAGATGAGCGTGGCAATGTCTGGAGTAAAGGTGTCATCAAATACATGGCCAGCTGACCTCATGCATCTGCAAATCAGATTAAAATGTAATTGTGAAATATTTAAGAAGATAAATGAAAATGCAATAAAACATGGATAACATTTAATGTTAAAACTCAGTCAATATGGGACTGGCAGGGATCCTTGTGTATGGATTAGTGGCCCTCCTTTCCATTTGAGGTCGATACCATTGCTGTCTAGAGCTTATGCTTCACGGAATATCATTGGCTGGATAATATCCTTTCCAGTTTGTAATTTAGATGCTGACTGTGTGTGTGTGTGGGGGGGGTAATGAACTTTTAGGGGGCATTTTATTAATAATTTGGACAACTCCATGAACTCTCCAACAGTTTCACTCTTTTATTTTCCCTGACAGTGTTCTTCTCAATTGGTTCCTTTCAATATGCCTACAAATGTGCTCAGCTCTTCCCAAATCTAAGAACAAAAAGAAAAACAAACAAACAAAAACCCTAATCTCCTCTTAATTCTTCCACTGATGTAGCAATATCATATTTCTCTTTACTATCAAACATTTTAAGTAAGTAATTTATACCCAAAGTTCCTTCCCAAACACTCTATCCCTTGAAATCTGGCTTATCACTCCACCGAAACAACTCCCTCAGGGTTCACCAGTGTTCTCCTAATTGCCAATCCAATGGCCCCTTTTAAATTCTTGTAGTCCTTGATTTCTCTGCAACATTCAATATATAACCTGTCATTTTCTTCCTCGGCTTCATATAGTCTACACTTTACTGTACTAGTTGCTTTTTCTTCTTCTTAATTCCTGTTACTGGGTCTTCCCAAGGGCCTGTCTTTGACCCCCTTGTCCCCTCCCTTCTGTTCCATTTCCTCCTTCCTTCTTTCCTTCCTTCCTTCCTTCCTTCCTTCCTTCCTTCCTTCCTTCCTTCCTTCCTTCCTTCCTTCCTTCTGTCCTTCCTTCCTTCCTTCCTTTGTCCCTCCCTCCTTCTTTCTTTCTTTCTTTTCTTTTTTCCTGTATCTTTCACTCTCATGCCTTTAATTATTTGTAGTTTAGTGAATAAGGGTCTAGATTTGCAGTTGGGAAAACCTATATTTTTGAATTTTGTTGTAGAATGCAACACCGGCTGGTTCTGGGGCAAATCATCTAACCTTTCTCAACCTCAGTGTCTTCATCTGTAAAAAAAAAAAAGAGGTTAATAATGGCACCTACAGTATAGGATTGTTGGGAAGACCAAATGAGAATGTATGTAAAGGGCTTTGCAAACTTTGCAGTGTTATATAAATATTAACTATTATTGTTATGACATCAAATCTGTGTGTCTAACCTTCACAGGGTAACTTAAACACCTACCTCAGAGTTGTTGTAGGGATCAAATGAGATAATGTTTATAAAATGCTTAGCGCAGTACTTGGCATATTGTAGGCACTTAATAAATCTTTCCTTCCTTCATTTTTCCCTTTCTCCTTTCCTTGTTTCCTTCTTTCATTTATTCCTTTCTTCCAACCTCCTACCTGTTTTCTCTCCTTCCCCAGACCTTTCTTACACATGAGCTTCAGACAATTCCTTTCTAAAAGGATGTCCCAATGCCACCTCAAACTCCACATGTTAAAAGTGAATCAGTCTTTCCCCTTAAACCTGTTCCTCCTTCTAACTTTGTTATTTCTGTCAGTGGCACCACCGTTCACAAAGTCTTCACTGAGTAGGAGTATTATTTTTGACTCCTATCCAATCCTCACCTTTCATATCCAAAGAACAAGCCCTGTAAATTCAGTTTCCATGGTATTTTTCACATCTGTTCCATCCTTTTTGCTCCCCACTGTTTCTACCCTCTTGTGGAGTCCTCATCGAGGCAGCCAGGTGGTGCAGAAGATAGCCTACATTCATATATACAAACAAAGCAGTTAGGTGGCACAGTGGCTAGAGTGCTGGCCCAGGAAAATTCTTGTTCAAATTCAGCCTCAGATACTTACTAGCTGTGTGATCCTGGGTGAGTCACTTAACCTCTTTTTGCCTCAGTTTCTTCAACTGTAACATGAGGATAATAATAGTGCATACCCTCTCAGGGAGTTGTGAAGATCAGATGAGATATTGGCAAAGCACTTACCACGGTGCCTGGCACAGAGTAGGCTTGTTTTTTTCCTTCCTTCTTTGGATTATTTTAAGGTTAGGATTACAATTGAAATTCTTTCAGTCACTGAGCAGTAACTGATGAAAATTTTTACAAAGTTCAAATATCTATTAGAAGAATATATAGCACAAGATGGTGGTGGTGGTGTTGAAATTTAATAAGAAACATGTAAGAATTTTAAAATTGAATGATTAACCTTTCCATTTTTAAAAATTTGTAGCGTTTATTCCTCTGAACATATTAAAGTTAAAACATCATTAAGACTTTTAGGACACTCTGTATACCTCACATGCTGTCATTCAGGAGAGAGAGGTCCCCTTTTCTCTATATTTAAGTAAAGTTATGGTAGTATGGTGTTTTTGGTTTTTAAAAAAAATATACAAATTTAATAGGTTGTATTCTAATCTCATCTCAAAAGTCTGTAATTCACAGGTAAAAACATGCCATAGGTTTCCTGGGAGCAACTCCACTGTCATTTTTTAAAGCCTTGGAAATGACAGGTGGATGGGTGGAGTAGTATATGAACTCACCGTATTAGGGAAGACAGACAAAGGAGGGTGGATCACAATTAATTTTGTATGATCCTCACTGCTTAGGCAATTTAGAAATGACTTCATTTACTTTTAAGTGGCTATTGGGGGAGCTGTAAATTTACAATAAAGCAGCATGCCTGTAGGTAATTTTAGGAATTTTAAGGTGTGTGCTAAATTGCTTTGCTTACAAATATAATTCCATCTTGTACGTACCATGTTCTTTTCCATGAATACTGTTGAATGATTTGGGAGCCAAGAAAGTAGTTTGGGAAAGTTGGTACTTATGAAAAAAAAAATGAAAATAGTGAGAAATGAAGTATTGCTTTGAATGACGGGAATTTCTCCTCCACCCCTGGCTAAGTCAGAAAAAGAATCACAGAATTTCAGAGCTGAAAACAACCTAGAAGGTTACTTATCTAGTGAATTCAACCCCGTACCCAATGGTTGAATGCCTTCTATCTATTACATCACAGATCAGCGACTATCCAGTTTCTAAATACTTCCAATAAAGGGGAAGCCTCAGCTTTGTTTGTTTTTCTGAGAAGTTGGATCACAACTCTCAAAGATTCAGTGCAACATAAGACCACTCCTCTTACCCGCTCTCTTCAAAATAGCTTTGTTTGCCCAGGGAGACTCCAAATGTTAGAAGTGGAAAGTGAGCAGGTTTGAAAATCTGGAGGGGCCCTGTCCGAGCAGCTTAAATGGAACATATGGTAACAGACAGATGCTCTGAGTAAGTCAGCTCAGGATGGGGGTGGGGGAAGGGCAAAAAGGGGATATCCCTGACATGGACCAAGTACCTACATAGATTTTAGCTGAAATGACATTAAAGAAGAAGCATTAACATCTGCTTTGCCACTGAACTCTAGGGACCATGGGACTCTTTCATCTGACTTGTAGCTGAAAATTTCCATATATGTTGTCTTCTCCATCAAAACATGAGCTTTTCTTGAGAGGAGGAACTGTCTTAAATCTGTATTTGTATCCATAGTGCTTGCATAGTGTTTTGCATGGGGGTAAATGCTTAATAAATGTTTTATTCATTTATTTATTCATAGAGAGTAGCAAGATGTATATTCCAGGAATAATAACACTAATGTTCACTGACATTTCTGTGATAACTACAGTTACCAAGTGCTTGTCATACATTATCATCTGTTCCAGAAGATGGGGATGCTTATCCTGGAAAAGACAGGATAGTTGTCTTCAGATATTTTGAAAGGCTGTCATGTGAAAGAGGAAGCAATTCAGGCCCTCCTTACCTCCTGCCTGGACTCTTGCAATAACCTCTTAATCTTTCTGCCTGCCTCTTCCATTTATCCTTCTCATAGCTGCCAAGAGGATATTCCTAAATTCCAGGAATTTTGACCATGTCACTCTCCTGTTCAAAAAACTTCAGTGGGTCCCTTTTGCTTCTAGATTAAAATACAGATTTCTCTGTTTGGCATTTAAAGTTCTTTACTACCTGTTTCCTACATAACTTTCCAGGCTTATAATACATGACTCTTCTTCGTATACTCTTAGATCCAACCAAAATGACATCTTTACTGTTCCCCATACATGATTTTCTATCTCCCATCTCCATGTGTTTGTTCAGGCTATTTCCATTACTGTCATGCATTCTCTTCATGCTCTTGGAATTCTTACTTTGCTTTAAATCTCAGCTCAGATTCCAT
The DNA here is from genome assembly GCA_028627135.1 of Pseudochirops cupreus. Lineage (NCBI taxonomy): Eukaryota > Metazoa > Chordata > Mammalia > Diprotodontia > Pseudocheiridae > Pseudochirops > Pseudochirops cupreus. Next base: position 313,123,210 of record CM053584.1, on the reverse strand, counting down.
CTCCTACTTGATGTTTTCCTGATCCTTCAAACTGCTAATCGTCTCCTTTAAAAAATCACCTTGTATATTCATATATATATCGTTATCCCCAATAGAATGTAAGCTGCTTGAGGGCAGAATCCATTTCATTTTCATCTTTGTACCTCTAGCATCTAGCATAGTGCCTGAGATGTGGTAGGTGTTTAATAAATGCTTATTGATTTTGCGTATTGATCAGTTTGCTAGGTCCCAGAGGACAGAG
>CM053584.1:313017318-313112419 GCA_028627135.1 Pseudochirops cupreus | reverse complement strand
AGGTTCAATCATTACCTAAAGGTGTTAGGAATGACCAGACAGCAATTTAATTTACATTTTAAATTATTTTTCTGTTCATTACTTTTTTTGAAAGCAGCTTTCCTGTAACATTTAGCTTTTCTTAGGGGCAAAGGGGATTGCCTACAAGGTAAGAGTGGTGACTATTGTATGAGTTTCTCAAAACCTTTTATAATCTATGTGCAACCCTTGCCATCAAAAATAAAGACACAGATCAGAGAGCACAATGCCTATTTGCTTCTCCTGAAATCTCCTTCCAGTTGAAATAAAAATCAAGTCAATGACCGGTTTCTTCCTGTGATGCCAGCTGAAGCAAAGGCTTCATTTTATTAGAAAGAGCTCTAGCTAATTGGATTATTTATCTCTGTGCACAGAACTAGCCTTTTCCTCTCATATCCCACTGTCTCCAGGCCAGAACACATAATCCTGTACTGCTGTCTCAGGGGTGGGGAGCTTGTGGCATTGGGGGCCATATATGGCCCCTATAAGTCCCCAAGTATGGCATTTTGACTGAATCCAAACTTTACAGAACAAATCTTCTTAATAAAAAGATTTGTTCCATAAAACTTGGACTCAGTCAAAAGGCTGCCCCCAAGGACCCAGAAGGCCACATATGATCTCGAGGCTGCATGTTCCCTACCCCTGGCTAGTCTAAGCAAACCTCCTAATGAGAAAGAAATAGCTATCTGCTTTTAGGCCTTTTGAGATTGGTGGATGTTGCAGATGTGGAGAATTGCCTGCATACCATAGTCACACAGCCATTGGAGGGACCAGAGAGCATGGAGCTTTCTGGGAAGAAGCTTGGATTTGGGAGACCATGGCTCATGGTTGTGACCATTCTTGTGCTGAATGTTATGATGACATGGAGATCTTTTCACATGAAGTGCTGTTTGAGGCAACTCAGAAACCTTCATATACTTGTAGATGTGAAGACCTCTGATCTCTTCTTACTGAAAACACATTTGTCATTTTCCATCTTTTTGGCTATAGTTGCTTTGAAGGGAGAGCAGAGAGGAGACGGCTGGTTGGGGTTTTCATGTTGGCCTAGCAAAGAATGGTAAGAACTGGGGTAGATTAAATTCTGAGTGAATGACTCTCAGACTTGTTCCCAGTACCTTTATATTTCTAATTAAGCCATTGGAAGAGTCTGCACTATTGTCAGCAATTTGTTTGGCAGGTATAGACTGTAAAGAGAATTGAATAAAGTGTAGCTACCTGCCCAAGTAGAGCTCTGGTCTTAAATGTTGTTGGGCTTAATTTTTAAAATTTGAAACCATTGAGTAGAAACATGAGATGGTGTTTTGTTTTGTTTTTTTTCCCTAAGAAGGTGCAAACCAGTGAACCCAGATGGGAGTGCTAAGAGGGCAGGGCTCAAATGAAATGAGAGAGCCCTTGTAGGGGTGGTTAAAGGGAAGGATTTGTCCATTTTTAACTTGCCACTTGTCATTTTTCCTGCCCTTATGGGTGAAAGAAATGAGCTATAGTTGGAAGATGTCTTGGTGAGTGTTGCTAAAGATAGGCAAAAAATATATTATTTTAGTATAGAATCCATCTATTTGTTTATCAATCTATAGTTATATTATTTGGTAGCCCACTATGAATGCTTGAGAAATGGAGTCAAAGGAGAGAAATAAATAGAATAATCTGAACCCAGGAGGGGCAACTTACTGAAAACAGACAATTGGATCTGATGGAAGTAGGAGAGTTGGGCAGAGGAGTTCTCCCTATATGTCTGTAAATAGAGAGCCTTTGCCTCCAAAACAGGAAACCAGAACAGCCCGATGTTTTGTACATGTGTCCTGGAAATGAATACACCGGGCAGTGTTTAGAATAAATAGAATGAGACAGATAGGACTTGCCTTCCCAGAATAGCTGTGCCTGGGGTATTGGAATCAGAAAAGGGTTTAGTAACCATCAGAAGGAAGAACGATGAATTTAGGGAAGTATAGTGAGACTTCCTCTTCTTTCAAATGAACTCCATTCTCTGGTCTGCTTGTGAAGGGAACCCTTTTGTTGACTGAACCCTCCCAGTAGTGTCTGCTTAAGTGGAATGAAAACTTCAGCTGTTGTCCTCTATGTTATGAGTTTTCTGAATTTGGGGATACCTGAGTCAGCTCTTGGATTTCTCCCCTTTTTACTCCGTGTAAGTAACATGACTCCTTGGTCTATGTGTGGGAAACAATTGCTGGGTGTATATACTGGGGCTGCAAAGCTGGGGGCAGCCTAGGCATAGTCTTGATTTCAGTGGGTGTCTTCTAAAGTGTGAATCTTGGGAAAGCACATTTTTAGCTTAGTTCTTTGTAAACCTGCTAGCTAGGAAAAAAGGGTGGTATTGAAGGTGTCCTTAAATTGAGAGCTTGTCCGTAGGCAGTAACTTGAAAGGGCAGTGCTGTGTACTCAGGGTGTCTCACTCCTGCTCTGAAATGGATGGAGTATTGATAGCTGTTTGGATCATCCACTATGGGATGATTCAGACCAGCACAATGCTGCATTTGTGTGTGTTCTGTAAAGTTCATTTGGGGGAAGTCTTGCAGTGGCATCCCTGTTTGAGGGAGTGTGTGTCCTTTGTGCCTGATTTGCTCTCCGTTCCCCTTCCCCTTGCAGTTAAAATTCCCCTCCCTACCCTGATGCCTACAACTGATGGGAATTTCACTTCAATCAAAATCAACACTCTGGAGAACTATGGTAGGGATTGAAAGGAGAGCCAAGCACAAGAAGGATGCTGCTTATTTGGTGGGCTTTCATCCTGGGGTTTGGGGAGCCCCTCTTTTGCTTGTCTCTGTGTGGAGGACGTTTAGTCGATAGAGTAAGCATTAGTTGTGACCTTTCACGTTAACATATTTGACCTTAATAGTATTTGTAATAATTATTATTAATTATCCACTTCAATTCCTGTACTGAGGATACTACCACCCTCCCAATAACCCAAGTTTTCAACTTTAGAGCCATCTTTGATTCTTCCTTTCCTTTCTCCCCTTCCCCCCTCATATTCCCTCAGCTGTCTCAATGATACCTCTGAGTGTCTCTGGAATCTGTTTTCCTTTCACTCCTAGTTCAGACCCTGGTTATGTCTTTCTGTGCCATTCTAAGAGCCTCCTAATTGGTCTCCCTACCATCCCTATTCCTCTTTCTCTTACATACTTCACATACATGCCAAAATAATCTTCCTAGAATGTAAGTCTGATCACATCACTGTCCTGCTCAAAAATTTTCAGTGACTCCCCTGTTGGCTGGAGATCTGGCTCCAGCCTGCCTTTAAGGCCTAATTGCATGATCCTTTAAGAACCCCGTTTCAGGCTAGCTGGAATATTGATTATCTTTCCCCATCCTGCCTTGACTTTACCTGCTTCTACCTTTCCTCATTCTTGGAGCAGTGTCTTTCCACATCTCTACATGCTGGAATCATAGGATTTGATCTCTAAGGTACCTTTAAGAGCAACTAATACTTTCCCATTTTATAGATGAGGACCTTGAGACCCCAGGGGTCAAGTGGCTTGCCTGAAGTCACATAAATAGTAAGTAGTAAAGCTAGAATTTCAAATTCAAGCCACCTCACTCCAAATTCTGTGCTCATCTCTCTATACTAGTGGTTCTCAACCTTCCTAATGCCACGACCCTTTAATACTCATATGTGGGCGTACCTGCATGTGGGTGGACCCGCCTGGAGACGATAGAGGAGCAGTGTCTCGGTTCCTAAGATCATCGGAAATATGTGTTTTCCAATGGTGTTAGGTGACCCCTGTGAAAGGGTCATTCAACCCCCAAAGGGGTTGTGACCCACAGGTTGAGAACTGCTGCTCTATACCACACTGTTCTCTTCCTTCACAAAATTATCTTCTCTGGGAAGTCTTCTTAAATTTGCTAGAACATCCTAGACTACTTCTTTATCTTAACCATATTCTGCTGTGTCATACCCTTTTATGGACAGCTCTGTTGACTTTGTTAGATTATAAACTCCTGAGGGACATGTCATGCTGGGTTGTTTTTCTTTTTAAAAAAATTTATCTAGTATCCCTTGTGTATAATACAATTTTTTTTAATGAAATGTAGTAACTGCTTAGTTAATGTTTGTTGGATTGAATTGACTTGAATGCCTTGCATTTGCATCGCGTTTTTCATGTTAGAAGGTGAATTTGCAATGAAGAGCTTACTGGGTCATTCCAAAACCCTCTGATACTATCTAGTGTTTTTATTTTATGGATATTGAACCTGTCTCAGAAAAATTGAGTGACTTTCCCCAAGTCCATAGGTTTAGTTAAATGGAAAAAACAGCACAAACTCAGATACTGTGATTGCCAATTTAGTTATTTCTGTTATATCAGAGAATCATAGAATTTTGGATCTAGAAGGAATCGGACAGATAAAGTCTTTAGTCCAATCCCTTGCTTTTATAGATGAGGAAACCAAGGATAAGTGACTCACCAAATGTCATACACACATTTATTACTTGTTGAACGCTTATCACTTATAGGCACTGTCCTGGGCATAGTATACATAGGTAATGCACAAGCCTAATGCTTGCCTTCTAGGAGTTTCCAATGTGGCAAATATAGAGTAAGATTTGAAAATTAAATTGTTCCTTTCCAATTCAAGTGAAGAAGGAAGGAGTTAGAGTTTAGGATTTTAGCTTTTTCTCTTTCCTTCTTTCCCAGTCTTTGTGTCCTGTTAAGTGACAGGAACTAAAGCCTGCCTTCTCTGCAGGAGTTGCATGTTTCAAGTATTTCAGGTATCCACAGCATGAAGCAAGTACCCATTGTGCAGAGTAGAAATAGGAAGTTTTCTGCAGCAGCGTGTTGGAGCAATAAGAGATAAGCAATTACTTCATGACTCCGTTGCCTGGGTCTGCTTTCCTTTTTACTCCTCCTGGCCCTTGTTTGTAAGGTTCACTTCTGCTTTTGCACCCATCTTGGAGCCAAGGGAATGTTCTTGTTAAACTCATTAGAGAACAGCATGCAGAATGGGACCTGAATTTACTTGGCTTTTTCCCCTTTTGATATTGAAGACAACTATTGGGGTAATACTGCCATCAGAGCTCACAAACAATAAAGACAGTAAGGTGGCTCTTGCCTTTTTTCCCCTAATCTACAGTGATCTTTCACTGGTGTCAGGGGACAGTGGTAGTAGAGGAGGATCATAGGATGTGGTTGGGAGAAGGAAAAGAAGTCATTCAAGAGTTGATTGATTAATCCCGGCTCCTAGACCAGGCAAAGTAGAAAGAACAGTCAGTGTTGTTGAAACCAGATTACCTTGATGTCCCTAAAGACTGGAGTTTGTTGTGATGTGACTTGTTTTCTTTAGACTTTTAGCTCTGTGGTTTATCATGTTCCAAGCCAATGTCAGGCATGAGACTTGAACCTGGACCTCTGAGTTAGTCTATTTTCTATTCTCTAATACTTGCTAGCTATGTGACCCTGGGCAAGTCACTTCACTCTGCTTGCCTCAGTTTACTCATCTATAAAATGAACGGGGGAAGGAAATAGCAAACCACTCCAGTATCATTGTCAAGAAAACCCCAAACAGGGTCACAAGGAGTCGAACGTGACTTAAACGACTGAACAACAATAATAATCTAACTACTATATCGCAACCTTAAATTTCAATTTTGTGACACAACCTAGGTGGTTTCTTTAGGGTTGGCAACATGGTTAAAAAGAGGAAGGAATCCTCCTGAGAGAAGCCTTAGGTTCAAACCCTAGATGAGAACACTCAGTTTATCAGAGACAGTAGGTGGTTGATAGAGTATGGACTTTGGAGTCACAGGGCCTGCCTTTGCATCCTGGGTCTGTAATTTTCTAATTGTGTGGGTAAATCACATCACCTTTCTGGGGGGGTCAACTTTCTTCACTGCGAGATGAGAAGGTTAGACTATCAGGGGTGGGGAGCCCGTGGTCTCGAGGTCGCATGTAGCCAGCCCTCTAGGTCTTCAAGTGTGGCCCTTTGATTGAACCCAAACTTCATAGAACAAATCCTCTTAATAAAAGGATTTATCCTGTAAAACTTGGACTCTGGCAAAAGGCTGCACCTAAGGACCTAGAAGGCCACAGATTCCCAGTCTCTGGATTAGATGATCTTTAAGAATCCTGTCTGAATCTAAATCCTATGATTCAGTGACTCTCACTGGTGGAGGACATGATATTGAATCCCTGAAACTGCCTACCCAGCCTTAAAGACGGAACTGGAGTTCTGGAGATGAATTTCAGAAACATTTGGTAGAGATGGGAAAGCAGACTTTATAGACTAACATATATATATGTATATATGTATATATAATATTATAGATAGACAGATAGATAGATATAGACTACTAGTTCCTTACAGCTTCTCTGTCACCCTTCTTATAGCCATAATCATCATCATCATAACAAAATAGCTAGCACTTTGATAGCACTTTAAGGGTTTTGGTAAGTGCTTTGCATGCTATCTACTTTGACCTTTACAACAACTTTGAGCTAGGTGCTATTATTATCTCTCATTTTACAGATGAGGAAATCAAGGCTGAGGTGAATTGCCACTTTTCATGTCTGAGGTAGACACTTACTTGACTTTGAATTCAGGCCATCCTGACTCTAAGCCCATGCATGACTCTACTATGCCTCTTAGGGTTTGAGATTTTTTGCAAGGGTTTCTATATTATGAGACTTGGTTGCTTATCAATACAGCTGTATCCCTTCCAGGATAAATATCCTCTTTTTATACTTTGTCTAGTCTGACTGCTCTGCTGATCTTTGTTTTCTTTAGGGTCAATTCCTTCTAATTTCATAGTTGAATACTTCCATGATAATCTTTGTGGGTCCTTCACCCCCTTTCTATAAAGCTTTTTTCCTTCACTGATTTTCATCATATTGTGAAGCAATTCTACCATCTTCCTCCCATAGATTTATAAACAAATTTGTATTCTAAACCAGTGTTTCTCTTGGCTGCCATATTTCTCCTGACAAAGAGATCAAGAATACTGCAATATGAGACGACGAAGTGTTCCATCAAATGTTTTTTGTTGTCTTTGGATCCATGCTAAAAAACAACTCCACCAAGTCAAGTCAACAAACATTAATTAAGTGCCTCCTATGTGCTAGACTTTCTCCAGCTCATTTTGCAGATGAGGAAACTGAGGCAAACAGGGTTAAATGACTTGCCTAAGGCCATACAGCTAGTAAGTGTCTGGAGGCTGGATTTGAATTTGGGAAGATGAGTCTCTCTGACTCCAGGCTCAGTGTGCTATCCACTGAGCTGCCTACCTGTGACTTTAAGGAAATGAGGGAAGCCAGGAGGTAGAGATGAAGAGTGAGAGAGTTCTAGGTATGAGGGATAATGAGTGAAAGTGCCCAGAGTTGGGAGATGGAGTATTTTGTCTGAGGAATAGCAAAGAGATCAGTGTCACTGGGTCACAGAATATGTGGGTTAGGGAAAAGTAGGGGGTCGGGAGAGAGAGCAGAGTATATGAATCCTAAAAGGGTAGAATGGTACAGGTTATGAAAGGACCCAACAACTCCTTAAACAACCATCTTTGGATCATCTTCCATTTTCTTCTGGTTTTACTTAGAATGAGAAATCAAGATTTTTGTCATTTTCTTCCTCCAGTATGTTGGTTCTCAAATGCTTTGGTCTTAGCACCTTTATATTTCTACAAATTAATATTTAGTTGATTTTATCTATCAATATTTAGTGTCTTAGAAATTAAAACTAATTAAATTTAAAAATTAAAATAACAATGAACTTATAAAATTTTAACATAACATTTTAAATGAAAAATGACTATATTTTCCAAAGCAAAAATAAGTTATTTAGAAAAGTCGTGTTGTTTTACATATTTTTCCAAATTTCTTTAATGTCTGGCTTAATCAAAGATAGCTGCATTCTCATATATGCCTCTGCATTTAATCCCTTGTGACATATTCTTTGGTTGAAGTATTTAAAGAAAATCTGGCCTCAGAGAGACATATAGTTGGAAAAAGGAGGAATATTTTAATAGGCAAATTATGTTTCAGTAGTACTATGAAAACAATTTTGACCTCACAGCCCCCCTGAAAGGGATACGTATTCCTCAGGAGTCCAGAGAACCACTGATGTTCTGAGAGTATGTCTGCTTCTACTGGACAAAGATAATCACAACAACAGTGATGACAATGGTGATGATGAGAGGCGGCTTAGTACAGTGGATAAAGGGTCAGTCTCAGAATGGAGATCTTGATTCATGTCCTGGGAAGAGAAGGCAATAAGTATTTATATGGCACCTCCTACATGCCAGGCACTGTGTGCTAAGTACTTTATGTCATTCAAACTTCACAACAACCCTGGGAGGCAGGTGCTGTTATTATCTCCATTTTAGAGTTGAGAAAATGGAGGCAAACAGGGATAAGTGACTTGCCCAGGGTCACACAGCTAGTAAGTGTCTGAGGCTGGACTTGAACTCAGGTCCTCCTGACTCCAGCCTAGCGCTCTCTACATTGTACCACCTATCTGTCTCAGACATTATACTAATGTGACACTGGGCAAGTTCACTAACCTCTCAGTGCCTTGGGCAAATTTCTAAGACTGTTGCAGAATAGTTGTCAATTTCTATTGCCGAAAGGAATTTCCTCACTGGGAGTTCTCTATATCAAGAAAATAGTAGATCCATATCCCCCCAAACGATAATAGTAGCAATAGATTTAATAATAGTGTTATTTTAATAATAGTAATAGTAGCTATAGAATGCTTTAAGGTTACATGTTTATTTTGTTTGAGAACGCTCAAATATCACTTCCATCATGAAATTTTCCTTTTACTTTGCCTAGAAGTAGTTGCTTCTTCCTTTGAATTCATAAAAGTATACATTGTGTCTCTCATTTGATTCTTTTCTTTTCTTTTCTTTTCTTTTTTGCTTTTTGGAGAGGAGAAGGCAGGGCAATTGGGGTTAAGTGACTTGCCCAAGGTCACGCGGTTAGTAAATGTTAAGAGTCTGAGGAAGGATTTTAACTCAGGTCCTCCTGACTCCAGGGCCAGTGCTCTATTCACTGTGTCTCATTTGATTCTTATAAATGCTCTGGCTGGGCCTGAAGAGGGGGGAGGGGCGGGCTACCGTTTTCCTTTAAGAAGCCTGTAGCTCTAGGTAAAAGAGGTCATTCTTTGGCTCATTTTTCACCCAGCCTTAGTCATTGAATGCAAGTTGCCTTAGAAAAACTGAGACCTGGGAAAGACCTTAGCTTAAGAAGGCAAAGATCTTCCACTGCATCTGGGACCATCTCCAGTCATCCTGATTTATATCTGGCCACTGGTCCCAGATGGCTCTGGAGGAGAATGTGAGGCTGATGACTTTGCACAACCCTGCCTTACTTAAATCCAATTCACTTGCAAGTCTTGGTATCACCTACCTGATGTCATGGTCCTCTTTAAGAATGAAAAACAAACAACTGGCAGATTGGGTAGAGGTTTCCTCTAAAGAGAAGGGTTAGGTTCTTTCTTATTGGCCTAGATGTCTATGTCTCCACCTTAAAGCCCTGAGGAAAAAATCACTTAAAACTTAGATTTGGCTCCTATCTATGGTCCCCCTAAAACCGAGTAGAAAATGTACTCAGTGTACAATGCCGGTAGGGAGCAGGATAGCTATTTATTCACATAAAAGAACTACTTAAAACAATTGATGCACAAGAGCACATGACAAGACTTAAAATTCAATGTAGTAATGTATAATCTATACTCTCTTAAGAAGTTGGTACTAAAAACATGGGCCATTTTGTGATATCTTTGAGGAGGCATTTCACTTTCACCTCTGAACAACTCTTTTAAGGTCTTTATCTTCTGGTAAGCCAGGTCAAGCCTTGAGTTCATTCTCCCATCTGTGGCCACCTCTTCTTCTGAGAATCATTGTAGTAGTTGAAAGGAACACTTCCCACATTGTAGCAGGCACCAACTGAGGGATTCAGAATCTCCTGACTTATTGTACTTTATAAAGTTGCTTCCTAGTGCAGAAGCAGCCTTCTTAGGATCTGTTTGATTGCCTACGCTCAGGGAAAGAAATACAGAGGAGAAACATCTAAGGACCTGTGGCCTAGGCTTAGCCTTATATAGGCAGCAAATACTCTTATCTGCTGTGTGTAAGTATTGGGATAGAGAGATAAGAGGAACCCTTCTCTTCTGGTGATGGGAAGTCCCAGAGAAAATGTTCCATACCACATGTTCTGGAGAGAAGAAGAGGATTGGGAGATTACCAACAGTGAAGCCTTTTTTCATGCATCCATCCCCTCCCCTCCTTTTGTAATTGCGAGAACAAGGGATTGGTGTGTTATCCCCAAGTGCCAAGTCTTTCAGCATTGATCCAGAGCCCATATGTCCCATCAGGAGTGGCCTAGGATCCTCCTGATCAGGGGCTTCCCCAATTCCATTAGCTATTTTTGTGCATGTTTTTATTAAATTGTAAATTCTTTGAAGGCAGAGGCCATACATATAGTATACATATTTGCTAAAGGGAAGAATGCATAAAGTAGTCACTCCATAAAAATTTGCTAAAATACTGGAAGTAGATGTCCTTTCTACTATAATTTGTGCAGTAGAATATAGTATAATGTCTAGAATAGAAAAAGAAATAAGAACAAAATATCTGCCTGACTTCCTGATATTACTGTGACATCTATCATAGACATTAGAACAGTTGGTAAATAGACTAGAAGCTGATTTTGAAAGCTTTCTGTAACAGTGGAAGCCATTTATGGAAACTGGATTAAAAGGTACCATTTTCTTTTTTAAAAAAAATCTTATTCTCTAACACAGGGGTTCTAAATCTCTTTTTTCATGGACCCCTTTGGCAATGCAACCTATGCATCCTTTCTCAGAATGTTATTAAATGCATAACATAAAATACCTATGATTACAAAGGAAATCAATTCTGTTGAGATTTAGCTATCTTTCTGTCTGTCTGTCTATCTATCTATCTATCTATCTATCTATTTATCTATCTATCTATCTATTTGTTTGTATGTCTGTGTGCTAAATTCATTGATCCTAGGTTAAGGACTCCTTACTGAGACTAACACATTATTTCACCTTGCTAGTATTCTCTAGAAGCCTCCCTCTACTTCTGTCAAAGTCAGTCCAAATTCCACATTTTGCAGAAAATTATTCACAAAGTCATAAAAACTAATGGTTCATCCATTGCATCCAACTCTGAGAAACATTTTCCTCTGTGCTGGTATCTCTTCAATTAACCATCATTGTAGTGTAGGCCATTTTCATCAGGTGTCTGGACTACTGGAATAGTGTTCTCCTCATCGATCCATCCTCCACAGAGCTAGCAGAGGGATTTATTTTCTAGTTACCATTCACTTTAACAGGCTCGCAGGATTGGTTTTAGACACCATTGCAAAGTAAACATACCTTCAGCTACACCTTTAAACCTTTGTGCCTTCAGTCTCTACTTTCGACCTCTGTACCCTCAGCTTCCTCTTTCCTTCCTTAGTAGCACCATCTTTCTACCACCAAAAGCATAGTGCCCTAATCTTTCTATCTTCCCTCAGCAAAACTAAGCTGGAGGAAAAGGATTTGAAATTCATTCTCAGTAAAGTGTAATATTTTCCAGGGAGATTTGCATTTTAGCAAAAGATAAAACCTCAGTTTAAAGAAATGAATCTTTTCTACATAAAATGCTTCATAAATCTTTAAATGTTAGATAATAATTGTGGAATTTCAGACACCAACAAACTGGTAGGAAAGTATTGAGTGGAGGGAGTCCTTCCAATATTTCTGAAGCTATCCCACTTAAGGGACCCCATGTTTGCTACCAGTGGTATCCTGTAAAGTGTCTTAGAATCGGAATGAAAGGACTTCAGTATTGTGAGACTTTAGGCAACCCAATTTAATTCAACTACAAGAAGGCCAGTTTGACTGGAACCTAGAGTGAGGGAGGGTGAATAATGTAAAATAGGTCTAGAAAGAGAGTCTGGAACAGGTTAGAAATTATCTAATTATATATTTATGTATAATTATATTTATTTATATTTTATCTCAAAGGCAATAGAGTCATTAAAGCTTTTCAAGTAGAGGAGTGACTTAATTGCCAGTTCTATGCTTTAGGAAGATGAGATTGAAGAAGTGAGAGACTGGAAGCATGAAGACCAACTAGGAGACTATTGTGACATTCCAGATGAGAAGTTAAGTGGGTCTGAACAAGGGTGGCATCCATATGAGTAGAGAGAACAGGAGGGGTATGAAAGATGTTGTAGAGGTAGAATTGACAAGCATTGGTAATTTATTGGCTATGAGGGATAAGAATCACAAAATCATCAAAAAGTCTCATAATTAAAATAGACCTTTTACTTTATTTGATCCAATCCATATCTGATCAGGAATTTCCTCTCTAACATCTCTGGCAAGTGATCATCTGTGCTCCATTTGAACTTCTTCCCTTACTGCTTCCTCCAGGGTAGATTATTTCACTTTTTGGACAGTTGTGATTTTAAGGATGTTATCCTTACTTTGAACTAAAATCTGTTTTTGCCTCTGGGACCAAGAAGAATGAGCCTAATCCCTGTTCTAGATGACATCATTTCAAATGTTTGAAGTCAGGTATTATGTGTTCCTTAAATCCTCTCTTCTCTAGGTAAAACAGTTTAATTCTTTCACATGATTGTCATGGAACATTTTTAGGTCCCTTCACCATCTTGCTTGTCCTCCTTTGGACAAGTTCTTGATTATGCATTTCCCTCCTAAAATGTTATGCTAAGAAATATAGTATTGTACCTATAATATTACTTCTACAATACTCTATGGACAATTTGACCACAGTTGAGTACAAGATGACTATCACCTCCTTTGCTTTGAAAATTATACGTCTCAATGCAGCCCAAGATCTTGTTGGTTCCTATAAAGTTTGGAATCCATTAAAATCTACTCCAAGAATTCTTGCCTCTCTAGTGGCAGCTAGCTGGTTCAGTGGATAGAGGGTTGGGTCTGGAGTTAGGAAGACTCCATAGAATTATGAAACATTATGTTCAAAACATAATGTCTTATCTCTGTCTTCTCAAGTGTAAAATGAAGATAATAACACCTATCTCCCAGGGTGAACTGAGATAATATTAGTAAAGCATTTAGCACAATTTCTGATGCATGGTAGGTACTTAATAAATGCTTATTTTCTTCCTTCCCTCCTCTTGTCCTGCCTTCTTCCTCTTCCTCCTTCCCTCCCTCCTTTATAGCTGCCATTGCTATTTTAGGAACCTGCCATTATTTGTGATTCTGATTTTTTTTTTTTGGATTATAAGTCAACTGGAAGGACTTACTTACTTTGGGATTGATCTATGAGCTCTCATATAATTAGACCTGGAAGAGTCCTTATAGGATCATAGATGAGGATGAGGATGGTGGTGGTAGCACTTCAAAGTTTACAAAGTCATACAATTTTCTCATTTGATCTTCATAACAAGTTTAAGTGATTTGTCCAAGGTCACACTGTCAGTTAGTGGAGGAACTAGGTCTCAAATACAAGTGTCTCTACACTCCTACCTCATTGTTATTCAATTCACACTACAGTGGCATACACACTGATAAGGTCTCTCAGGAGGTAGTTTCCGAGTTTCTCCTTAAATATGCCCATTAATAGGTGGTCCACTACTTCATGAGACAGCTGATCCCATTTTGGGATTCTCTAATTCAAGGGTTCTGTAACTTTTTTTTTGGCATCATGGACCCCATGCACAGTCTAGTGCTTACTCAGAATCATGTTTTAAAATAATTGGTAGAAATGTATTTCAGTTAAAGGTTGGTGAAAATAAAAATATAGGATTATTTCCCCCTCTCCAAGTTCCCAGAGCCCATGAAGTCTATCCATGGATCTCAGCTTAAGAGTCCTTTTTCTAATTTTTAGGAAGTTCCTCCTCTTGGAATCTACCTCCCTATGGCTTTCATCTGTCACTCCAGTTTTCCCATTGGTAGCCACAGAGAGTGAGACTAAGCTCTTCTACACAGCTGCTTTTTCAGGAATTGCTAAACAGCATCTTTTTCTTCATTTACACTTTCGCATCTTTGTACATCAGTGTATCAATAGTCAGTGTAATACCTACTGTGTAGGGCAGAATGAAAAGAAATATGGGGGTTTGAAAATGGAATGAATTGCCTTGTAAAGTCACAAAAATTCTATTTTGAGAGAGGAGTACCTTTAAGTAAAAGCAAATGACTGTCTGAAATGTTGTATATGGGAATTCATAATCCTCTCGAAATGATAAAGGGTTAGACTAGATAACTCCTAACTTCCAACTCTAAGATCCTATAATTTGGTAGTCATTAAACATAATCTTCATGGCCTTCTTTTCTCAACTGGACCATAGATTTAGAACTGGATGTCATTTTACAAGTTATCTAGTCCATCAAGGTGAGAAAGCTCAAGAGGTTAAATGGCAGATATTAAATTTCTGTTTGGGTCGCTTGGCTCCAAATCCAGTGCTCATTCCATTCTACTATGTGACTTCCTTTTTCTCACCTCCGTTTTCATCCCATTTGAGGACTTATTTGGATCTAGTGGACCTTTTCTGGCAAGAAACTTAGCTCAGAAGTGGTATCTAATGCAGAGCAATCCCTTTAAGTGGTCTCATAATGAAGAAATCCATCTACATCACTGGCAAAAACTTTCAGGGAGCAAATCCAATATGAGTCACTTGAGTGACTTTAACCTGTGGCACTGAGCCTTCAGTAGTAAAGAGTCGTTTCATCATAGGATGGAAATAAAATGCAACACAAAACAATGGACACATTTAGGAAATGGGGGAAAAAGCTCATTGTGAAGTCTGTTAAAAAGACATCTTTTTCATGAAGGGTTTAGCTGGAGTTACTTTGCAAGTGAGGGCATTTGCCAGATATGGATACTTCAGTCTTCATCTGGAAGGATGCTCTTTTTCCAAAACCACATGGCTGGGGAAAAGTTCAGGCACTCAGAATTGGAAAATGATGCAATGGGATGACACATTAGTCTAGAGAGCTAAACAAAGGATCCAATCCAAGCAGTGCTAAAAGATGAAATATTCTAATGGTTGCACCGAATCTCATCCTTTTGGAGTTTTCATTTGGACTCAAGTGTATGTGATTTCTGCGTACCTGCTTAACTACCCAGCGCAAATGGCCTGGATTTCAGTCATTCTGGCCTCCACCACAACATTAGATTCTCATAAATGAGTGGCACAATGGTTTTCAATTACACTAATGCGTACTATTGTGATTATTCTTCAGCAAAGTAACAAAAATGGGAAAATAGTACAGTCCAAGTTTGCATTTACTTTGTTGGGGGCACAAATTAGAATCTTGATCCCTTCTCCCTTTCCTCCCCTCCCCCTTTTTCACTTGTTCAGTACTTAGCTTATTTAGGGGTTCAAACAGCTTTTTAAAGATATGCTTCACAGTAGTTAATATTTAAATATGACAGTTTCCCCTAAACACAATGAAAGGAAAGAAATATATTCTCAAGAGGATTGCAAACTAGTCTCTAAATTTGGAGAGGGGGTACCAACGTATTAATTTATAAACATTTGTGAAATCAACTACTTTCAAAAGACTGGACAGTATAGTATGGAAGAGCATTGACCCTGAAGGCAGAAGACTTGGCTGCTGCATTCAAGTCATTTCTTCTTCCCTAATTTGTTACAGGACCTTGGCTAAGTCATTAGTTCTCTCTTCTGTAAAATGGAGGTAATAATACTTGTCCTATCTATCTCACAAGGTTGTTAGGCATCATGTTTTGTATTAAAGCAAGCTATTAATGTTAATCATAGATAATTAGAACGTTAGGATCATGATAGTGACTACAACCTTGGGAAGTAGGTATTAACCCCATTTTACAGATGAAAAAAAATGAGGCAAACAGAGGTTAAGTGACTTGTCCAGGTACGAGTTGAATTCAGGTCTTCCTGATTGGGGGTAGGTCCAGCACTCTACATTTTTCCTCTATAGGGATCATCTAATCTGGTACTTCTTCAACTATGGGATGTGACCCCATATGGGGTTGAGAAAAATTTGGCAACAGTAAAAGATTTCTGAACTCACAATAACCAAAAATTAATTAAAAATCAAACATGTAATGAATTCGAGGTGTTTCTGGCAGCACTTGTCTATGTTGCATTGCACAATTTCACTGCAGCTTTGGTTTTGAACACAAAGCATGCACACTGCACTGTGTGCCATGCATTTGCTAAAATGCAAAAAGGGTTGCCAGTGGAAACAATTTAAAAACCCTGATCTAGTCTAGGGATTCTTAACATGGAGTATAAGGTATCTGTGCCTTAATTTAAAAAAATACATATTTTGAATGTGTCATTTGGGATTTGTATATTTGATTTGATAAGGAAAACAGCAAATCTCTCAGGATTGTGAGGCATGTGTTAGATTTGTTTAATATGTCTTTATTAATGTGCTTTGAAAGCAAATGTTGCCTTGTTTAAAAAAATGAGATGTGAAAATATTTAGGTTATAGAAGATCTAAGTGTTTTTTTTTATCAAATCTGCTTTTGAGAAATTATATAGTTTTTCCCACTTAAAATATATTTTTATAACTATATCTCAATATAATTAGTTCCCTTTGTAATCTGGTATATTTTATGAACTTAAAAACATTATTTTGAGAGGGGGTCCATAGGTTTTACCAATTGCCAAAGGTCATGACAGGAGGTAGAATTACTTAAGAAAGTAATTCTCTTTTCCTACTTTCATTATTGTATCTATTTATCAATTTATTTGATTTGTATATTCAGGTAGAATGTAAACTCTTCTTGTTTTTAAAAAAATTTCTGTATTTATATAAAAAAATACTTTACATTTGTATCAAAAATAGACCCTTAAGTTTGTTGATGTGAATGAATAGAATTGAAAAGAATGTAACTTGGGGAGGTGAGGAAGGGTAGTTCTTATCTAAACCTAACACCTAGCAGAGTACTTTGCATGCAGTAGGCACTAAGCAAATGTGCATTTAATTTGAAAGGGCGTATCCAGAGCCTCATACTACGACTGAAGTTGATCTCACTTTAAAGAAACTCCAGAGGATGAAATTTAATTTATTAATCTCTTGCCTACATGTTTGGCAGATAGACAATTTTAGACTATAGTTGTCTACAGCATTTTGTCTGGTCAACAAGCCAATCTTAATGACTTCAGTTTAGGCTGGAGGAAGAGTACTTTTCATGAGAAAAGCAAAAAAAAATCCATAGCACCAAATAACTATTACAATGTTATTACAAAATACTTTCATTTACATTAACCCATTTGAGCCTCATAACAATCCTGTGAGGTCGGCAGGGCACGTATTCTTAGCCCCATTTTATATGTGAAGAAACTAAGTCCTGGAGGAAGTCTCCTAAGGACACAATCATCTAGTAAGAGATGGAATTAGGACTTGAAGCTAGGTTTTCTGGTATAAAATTCAGTGCTCTTTCCACTGTTTCTCTCTGTCTTTCCAAATATCAACATGTTCACTCTGATGGAGCATCTAAGTGTTATGATATTTGGAGTACAGTGTTTGGAGTCAGGAAGATCTGAATCCAAAGCCTGCTTTAGACACTTGTCAGCTGTTCGACTTTTGGGAAGTCCTGGCTTCAATTCCTAGTCTGTATAATTACAATGAGGTTGAAATCCAAGGCCCCTTCCAGTTCTAAATCTATACTCCCCAAATCCCATACCATTGTGCTTATTTCATTGTGGTTCAGCAGAACCATCTCCCTAACTAGCATGAGAAAACTTGGTGGAAAGGTAGGGAAGGATCCATTGATTATCCCACCCACTTAAAAGAAGATTCTTAATTGAATCAATCAACCAGAACTGATGTGAACAAAGCCTATACACTTCCTTGAATCAATCAGTCATTTCTGAGAGACTTGGTCATGCTTCAAGGACTTTTTATGAAAGGAAGGGGTTGTCTCAGAAACAAATTACATGCCTAGAAGTAGAGAGGAAGGAGTGGAGTCACATAAAGCTGAGCTGAGAACCAGTGGCCCTGGGGCAATCAGTGAAAGGAGAAAATGAAGGTAGAACTGAACTATTGCAGAGAAAGGAGATATTGAAGAGGGCTATTTGCTCATTGTGCATCTTGGAGCAGAAGACCTAGACTAACTATTACTAGTGTATAAATCTACTCAGAGACTGAAGGAAGTACTGAGAAAAGGTCTGCTCTATTCCCAATTTCCCTCCCAGTGCCAACTGACACTATAAAATTATCTGTCTTGTTGCCCAAATGTTTCTAGTAACCTGGATTTTACCCCAACCACAGAAGAACCTGGGGTTAAATAGAAATAGATATAGATATAAGTTAGGCAGAGGGCCAACCTCTGCTTAAAAAGTTAGGAATTTTTTAAATCTTGCGGATGGGTGTGGAACAAATGTGTTGAAGTCATAATTTTTCTTTTTTATGTCTAAACGACCTACAGCTGTAGAGGAATGAGCCATACTGACTTTTTGGGGGTCATTATAATACCTGTAGATTTTAAATTAATTAATTACTATAACAATAGGGCAATAGGGTAGCTAGGTGGCATAGTGGATAGAGCCCTGGGGCTGGAGTGAGGAAGATTCAGTTTCATGAGTTCAAATTTGACCTCAGCTGTGTGACCCTGGCAAGTCACTTAACCCTGTTTGCCTCGGTTTCCTCATCTGTAAAATGAACTGGAGGAGATAGTAAACAGCTTCAATATCTCTGTCAAGAAAAGCCCAAATTGGGTCACAAAGAGTCAGACATGACTGAAAAATGAGTGAACAACAACTATAACAAGGTATTACTTAGGGAAGAATTCTGTAGCTGGATGAGAACCTGTGTGATATAACAGAATGAAGATAGGATTGTGAGTCAAGAGACCTGAGTTTTGGATCTACTGTTGGCTAGCTCTGTAACTTTATGTTCACTCAGGATGGATATCAGTTTCAACATGTAATAATAATTGCTAACATTTACATAGCACTTATGATCCAGTCACAATGCTAGACACTTTATGATGATCTCATTTGATTCTCACAACAATCCTGGGAGGTAGGTATTATTGTTAACTTCATTTTACAGATTAGGAAACTGAGGCAAACAATATTATTAACATTGGAGAAGGGGCTGTTTCATTTTTTATATTGAATCCCTAGAATTTAGCACAGTGCTTGGTTAATAGGTGTTTAAGTGCTCGTTTTTCTATTGATAAGTTAGATGTAGGTATTTAATAAATGTTTGTTTTTTCTATTGATAAGTTAGATGTAGGTGTTTAATAAATGCTTGTTTTTTCTATTGATAAGTTACATGTAGGTATTTAATAAATGCTTGTTTTTCTATTGATAAGTTAGATGACCTTTCAAATTCCTTCTCAGACTTACACATTTAAATCCCTTTATAATGACTTGAAGGAACACATGACCTGTTTTTCCTTTGATGAGAGTCAATTACTGGGAGTTTGGTGAAGGGGCCTGGGTTTCTCTCTTCTTAGTCCTCTATAATGCTTTTCTGGCTAGAGCTGGATTTCTCCGTACAATTCAAACTGTCAGGGCTTTCTGCAGTCTGATTTTCAACTTGATTAATCAACTAGACCAGCTTTTATGTAGGTAATGGCAAATTGAAGAGAGAATGTGTACTCTGAAGGTTCAGTAAGGAATTGGAGGCCCGTTGTGTTTCATGTCTTGAGCACTGACTAACATTCCAGGCTTGTGTACAAATCAATCCCCTCAACTGGAACACAAACTCTTTTGCTATTTTGAACTAAGAAGTCAGCACAGGAGCATGAAAGAAAAAAAGATTACATCTGTCGAATGACATGGGTAAGTGAACCAAAGGGGGTGGGAGCCCAGTGATTTTAATAGGGGTGGACCACTTGCCTCGTTCAGAAACTCTGTCTAGAATAGCCATCTACACTTGGTCTGGAATGCTGCCTGTATACTCTAGACTGGCTGCCCAATCTTAAGAGATACTTGCATGGAATCGTAGACTGTGTCTGAAATGGTGCTGTCCCTACTAAAGAGTGCACAGTGTCTTATGAACTTGGCTCTAGAGTCTGTGTGTCAATGAGTATAGATGTCTTACATAGCATATGCCAGTAAATGAAAGGCTGTGGCTAGGCTGTTATCTGTAATGTCAGCTGGAGCTTTCCACACCAAAATAAATATCTTACAATGGCCTCTGAGGTCCTGCTTTAGGGGATGGAAAACCAGAGGAACTCAGGGGTTTCTACAACAGAATTATGATATTTCAGAACTAATATAGACCTTAGAGATCATCTAACAAACTCAAATCTTTCTGACTCCAGGGCTGGTGCTCTATCCCCTCTACCACCTACCTGCCCAAATGAGGACTAGGTGGCATTTTAGGAAACTCTAACATTTTATTGGTCTTTTTATAATTCTTAACCTGATTTTTTAAAAAATGTATCTATAAAAGCTACGATTGTGTGAAATGAAAGGACACTGTGTGTGTGTGTGTGTGTGTGTGTGTGTGTGTGTGTGTTTGTGTGATGAACCCTTTCCACAGTCAGGTGAAGCCTATAGACCTCTTCTCAGCAAAATGTTTTTATCTACATTTCTAACTGAAAGAAGTGTTAAATTTTAGTAAGAGATCAGTGAAAATAAAGATGTAATTTTTTTTCTTCTCCAAGTTCATGGACTTCTTGAAATCTATCTTCTAGGATAAGAACACCAAGCTTAAGAATCCTCATCTAATGTAACCTCTTCAAGAGTTGCCTGAGGATATTAGAGTTCAAAAGAGATTTAAATGACTTGCTTTTGGCCACCCACAGCTAAGTTAGTGGACAGTCAGTTCTGATTTCCAGTGTGCACTCCTCTATACCAAACTTTGTTCAACATTCTTACTAGTATCTTACTAGTTGAAGATATTTGCAAGCAAGGTTTTGTTGTTAATAAATGTCTTAGGTCTTTTCTGTTTTCCTAGATGAATTATCTCACACACATCCCTATTCCTCAGCACCCTCTTTTTCTTGGTTACTGGATGAGACCCAACCAACTTAGACGAATTGATAATGAGAAGCTTTCCACTTGATGACCACACATTTACCTGGAAAATTGAGGAAAAGCTCATCTTCATCTTCAAAGACATTCCTAGATCCAAGGAAAGCAATCAGATAACTTCAGTGGGGATAGGGATGAGGATGAGAAGGGACTCATATGTCTGAATAAAGATACTTCTTATTTTTGAAATTTTGAAAAGAATTGGAAAGAAAAAAAAGGAAAGTGTAAGAGGCAAGTGGAATGTTGGGAGGAAACCCTTGGATAGTTTCCATTTATTTCTTCTTCTCCTTTGGGAGGTTCAATCTGAAGAAATGAAAAATGCTTTAACTTTACCCCACTGTCTGAAAATGGAAGCCCAAGATACTGTTCAGTCTGCATTCAACTACATAATCGCCCTTGCTCCTACTTACTAAATTAACTAACCATTGTTGTTCAGTTATGTCAGTCATATTTGACTTTTCATGACTCCATCTGGGATTTTCTTGGCAAAGATCCTGGAATGGATTGCCATTTCCTTTTCCAGCTCACTTTACAGATGAGGAAACTGAGGCAAATAGTGTGAAATGACTTGTCCAGGATCCCACAGCTAGGAAGAGTCTGAGGTCAGATTTAAACTCATGAAGATGAGTCTTCCTGACTCAAGGTCTGCCGCACTATCCACTGTGCCACCTAGCTGCTCTGAACTAACCTACCAATGATGTAAATGCTTCACCATTGCTTCCATGGTGCTCTGATGATATTTATTCTCATTTGCATATTTCCAATAAATTCGTACCAGTATAAATACTGTTCATCTTGACATCATCTGGGGAGCTTTGCCTTTTACTTTGAGTCTCTTTCCCACCTATGCTTACCCGTCCAAATCCTATTCTATACTCAGTTAAAATTTTATTCTCTTCTTTAAGTCCCCTTTTATCTTCTTTGTCCTCTCAACTCATACAGCACTTGGTTTCTGAATTACTCATAGTGTCTTGTAATCAGGTGATGCCATCTTGTTTTTAAAATATTTTATCAGTGACCTTCCTAAAGCACAAGTCTGACACATCATGCCCCTACTCAGCCCTTTATAACCTGGCCTATTCCTACCTTTCCAGTCTTCTTATACCAACTCCCAACATACTCTTAAGATCCAGTGACTCTGGTCTTCTTGTTCTTCTTCACACACGACAGGTCTCCTAACTCTTGCATTTTTATTAGCTATGCCACATGCCTGAAATGCTTTCCCTTATCATTTCCATCTCACGGCTTCCCTGGAGTAGGGAGATGAGTGTCTTGTTTGAGGAACTATAAGGAGACCAGTGTCACTGGATTATAGAATACATTTGGGGTCGAGCATAAAGTATAGAAACCTGGAAAGATGGGAGGGGGCCAGATTGTGAAGGGCTTTGAATGTCACACAAAGGATTTTGTAACTGAGGTGATAAGGAACCACTGAGTGGATTTATTTATTTAGTTTTTTTTTCTTTTTTGGGGGTAATTGGGGTTAAGTGACTTGCCCAAGGTCACATGGCTAGTAACTGAGTGGATTCATTAACTGGTGTGTGTGTGTGTGTGTGTGTGTGTGTGTGTGTGTGTGTGTGTGTGTATGTGTGTGAGAGAGAGAGAGAGAGAGAGAGAGAGAGAGAAAGAGAGAGAGACATAGGGACAGACAGACATGGTCAGGCATGTACTTTAGGAAGATCAATTTGACTGCTAAGCAGAGGGTAGACTGGAGTGTAGAGAGACTGGAGATAGGAAGACCAACCATTGCAGGCTCTTTGAATAGTCTAGGTGTGATGTGATGAGGGTCTGCCCCAGAATGGTTGGTAACATTGGAGGATATTTGAGATATGCTGTGAAGGCAAAATCAATAGGACTCAGAAACCAAATGGATATAGTGGATGAGGGAAAGGATGACACCTAGGGCCTAGCCTGATTTATTCCAATGGTGATGGAACCTCTTGATTTAATAGGAAGAGACAGAGGTGGGGCTTGTGGTGGTGGTGGGGGAAGATAATGAATTCAGTTTTGGCCATGTTAAGTTTAAGATGTCTACACACATCCAGTTGGAGATTTGAATGATTCATTCATTCACTCATTCATTCATTCATTCATTCAATGAGTCTATGATCGTCACCTAATAAAAGAAGGCAGCATAGAAGTCAGGAAACCTTAGGTTTCAGTCTTGTTTCTTGTGTTTCCTTAATGACCATAGGAAAGTCATTTATAATTTCCCTGAGCCTCAGTCTGTAAAATCGTGATAATATAACAACTGTAATACCCATCTTACAACATCATTGTGAGGCTCCAAAGTTTAAATTTGAGCTAAAGAAGCACCAACGTTTAGACATTATGAAATCCAACAGAATTCAATTCTTGGAGTGAAGAGATTGTTTCATTTTTGTCTTTATATTCCTAAAGATTTGAAAGTCATCCAACTATCCTGAGCCTCAATTTTCTCCTCTGTGAAGTGGGAACAGCAATCCCTTTTGTTGAGCTCTTGTATGGATTAAATGAGGGTAAACTATGCAATGCAGTCCCTTGCAAACTTTATAATGCCATGCAAATTTCAGTTATTATTATTAATAATCCTAAACCTCAGCTTTGGCCTGGCTCCAGAGCACTTCATGCACCTTCAACTTTGTGGCTTTGTTACAGTGTTCTTACTTCACTAGAATCCTTATCCTATCCTCTCTACCCATGCAAATCCTAATCATCTGTTAAGCTACAGCTTAGCTCCCACTTCCTCCATGAGGCCTTTCCAGAGCATTCCTGTTATCAGCTATCTCTCCTTTCTTTGAACTCCTACAGCCCTTAAGATATGGCTCATCCATTGGGACATTTAATCAAATATTGTTAATGTTATTCAGTAGTGTCTGACTTTTTGTGACCCTGTATGGGGTTTTCTTGGTGAAGTAGTAGTTTGCCATTTCATTCTGGAGTTCATTTCACAGATGAGGAAACTGAGACAAACAGGATGAAGTGACTTGCCCAGGGTCACAGAGCTAAGCAAGTGTCTGAGGTTCAGGAAGATGAATTTTCTTGATTGCAGGTCAAGCCCTCTATCCACTGTGCTACCTACTGCCTCTATTTAATAAAACACTCCATGATATCATGTTTTGTGTGTATGTGTTTTGTTCCCTCAGTTAAACAGTGAGATTTTCAAGGACAGGTGGTACATTTCTAAATTAACTACGATTTAGGTCCTCAATGAGTCCTATCAAATGAATGAATGATTTAGTGAATGAATGAACCCTGTAGTTCTTGCCTTCTGGAAAGCTTCCCAGTGTCTCTGAAATAAAGGTCTGAAGACAGATTTGGTTCAAACCTTAAAACCTCTAACTTTTGTATGTAGCAACAGTCCTTTCCCCTACGGATAGGGAATAGACCTCTGATTTCTTTGGATGAGGGAACTTATGAGTGAGGAAGCTTTTATCAATAAAGGTCCTCATTTTCTCTGCAATTTGGTCTTAAAAGAGTTGCCTTGAACACTGATATCTTAAGTGACTAGTCCAGGGTCATAGAGCCAGACTTCATAGAGGCCAGACCTTCCTAACTCTATGGCTAAGTCTCTACCCACTGGGAAACACTGCCCCTTCTCTCCTTCTTCCATGATATCTAGCTAAAATATATCTAACTTAGAAACGAAAAAGACCACACAAACCTTTCTACAGTCAAACAAAAGAAATAAGTAGGGGAGATAAAAAACAAACAAACTGACTAACTAAAACCCATTTGTGGCCTTGGATAAGCCATTGGAACTTATTGGGTCTTGGTTTCTTCATTTATAAAATGAGGAGTTTGGACAATATTTCTCATACATATCCTATTCATTCACACAGTCACCATTCTAGTTCAGGCCCTTATTAACTCTCAGTAAGACTGATGCAGTATTTTTCTAATTAGTCTCCTAAATGGTCCCTTTACCTCAAGATACTCCCCACTCTCATCCATCTTCTAAACAATCACCCAAGTGATTTTCCTGTAATTCAGATCTGACGATGTCACCCTTCCTCCTTCCCTCCCCCATTCAATAAACAACAATAGTTCCCTGTTACTTCTTGGATCACAGTTAAACCCCTTTGTCTGGCATTTAAGCCTCTTCACAGGCTGGCTTCAATTCACTTGTTATTGTATTATATATTACTTCTCTCTACATACTGTATAATTCAAGCTTACTCAACGTTTCTGATGAGAATTCAATTCCTCATCTCTAGATCACTACACTGACTGTCCCCTATGACTGGAATGTTCTTCCTCCTTAGCATTTTACCCCTTGGTGTCCTTGTCTCTCTGCAGGACTTGAATCAATCACCAATTTTTGCATAGGATTGTTCCTGGGCACTCAACAAGATTACTTTGCATCATTCTCTGTATGTGTTACATTTATACACTATATGGGTGTATGTTGTCCCCCTTTTAGAATGTAAGCCTCTTGGAAGCAGGACAGGACTGCTTCTGTTTTCATCTTTTCATCTCTAGGGCCTGGGACATAGTAAGCACTTGACAGATGGTTGATTGATCAACTAAGGTTTCTTACATCTCTAAAACTATGATTATAAATTCACCCTTAAATGCTACCAAATATAGTTTTAGTTGCTCTGCAAGCACATTTTGTCCTAAGTTAATATGGGTGATCATTTGGGAAGCCAAAGGAAAATTAAAATAGAGCTAGTGATGTGGGCCAAGCTTAAGTCCTCTTGAGCCTTACTTTCTCCCCTCTTTCCTCTCCTGTATTCAAACTCACTCATGACTTAATATGACTTGTCAGTAGCACCTTGTACAGGCACTTAAAACTGCTGTCTGGGTCCTGATGGTATGATTTCATCATGCTTTCCATCCTGGCTCACTCAGTCATTGTGATTAGAAACAACTTCCTTTCCTCTCTGCTCCTGGTTTAGCTATCAGGGAAGCTGGTATGGTCCATTTGGTTGGTAAGACTCCTCTCACTTTCATGCACTACCTTGACCTTTCCAGGTTCTGTCTCTGTGTTGAACTCTGATCTCTAAGTGTCCCACTTACAGTCCAGGAGGTACTCTGAGATTATTCTGCTGGCTGTAATGTTCAGGGATTAAAATTTGCTTTGAATAGGTGAGGTGATGGCTGGGACCTAGAAATCTTTTCCTTTTTGGAAAATTTTCATGTGAGAAAACATTTATTAAGTACTTACTCCAGCATGTGCTAGTCAATGCTGTCAAGGAATTTATATTCTCTTTTGTGCAGACTAGACATAGGAAAGCTGTAACCAGGGAAGGGTGTTTTGGTCTGGGAAATCACTGGAATAGTGAGCAAAACAAATGGGCAATGGATTGAGCCAATTTTTCATTGAACAAAAGCAGTTTGGATTTGATTACAGTTCCCAGAGAGAGAAGTAAAAGGGTAGGGAACTGTGTGGTAGCAGAACTGGAGGTGACCATGATGAAGGAAAATGGCCCTGGGGAGTTCAGAGCTGAGTGACTTACTTCTTTCTGGACATGGTCTCTAGAAGTCTGGTTGGAGGTTGGAGTAGCAGTAGAAACAGCTAGGAGGGAAGTAACCAGACCAAGGGGTAGAGGGTTAGGACATCTTTTTCTTTTGCAGAAATGTTTATTGTGCACATCTCTTCCTTTTGTACTGTTGTAAAAATTTGGGGAAGTTATTCTTAGCTTGGTAAATTTAGTTTAGTAAAGGAATTCAACTCATTTAAGGCTTTTAAGCAACTGAGATGTTGTAGATTCCAAGTTCAAGACCAGTTTAGACTAGCTGGTCTCTGAGATTTCTCACCAAAGACCTATTAAGGGGATAACTTGGGCAGTAGTAAGTAGTTCAGGCATGCATCATTTAATTGCACTTCACAGATACTGTGAAGTATCTTTTTTTTTTATACAAATGAAAGATTTGTGGCAATTCTGCATTGAACAAGTCTATTGGCACCATTTTCCCAACAGCATGTGCTCATATATCATGGCTCTGTGTCACATTTTGGTTATTCTCATAGTATTTCAAACTTCATTATTATTATATCTATTAACAGTCATCTGTGAGGAGTGATCTTTGATGTTACTATTGTAATTGTTTTGGGGTGTCATGAACCACGCCCATTTATGACAGTGAACTGAAATTTATAAATTATGTATGTTCTAACTACTCCATACAACAATATTGAAATTAGACCAATTAATAACCCTACGATACCCTCTAATTGTTTAAGTGAAAGGGAGACTCAATCACTTCAAACTTCATCACTGTCTTATGTTAAGAAATTGACACAGCCACCCCAGCCTTCATCAACTGCCACCCTGATCAGTCTGCAGTCATCAGTATTGAGACAAGGCCCTCTACCAGCAAAAAAATTATGACTTGCTCAATGCTCAGATGATAGAAATTTTTTTAGCAATAAATTAAGGTATAGACAATTTAAAAATATATAATACTACTGCATACTTAATAGAATACAAAATAGTGTCAACATAACTTTTATATACACTAGGAAACCAAAAAAATTTGTGTGACTCACTTTATTATGATATTTATTTTATTGCTGTGGTCTGTAACTGAACCCACAGTATCTCCAAGGTATTCCTGTAATGGGTTCAGGACAAGGGAAGAAATTTGCCAAGCTAAGTGGAAATTCTCCAGGTCTCAGCAGCAACCCAGAAGTCAAGGGATATTTGCAATGAATGTTTCTGCACAATGAAAAGATTTCTAAGCCCCAGCTGTCATCCCACCAAGCTAAGTGAAATGTCTTTAGGTTTGAGCAATGGTGCGGCAGGGAATGCTGACATTCCAATCTATAGTATTTCTAACAATAGAGCAAGTGGGAAATTATATCATTGGAAGTTTTTCCCTTTATTGTTCTGCTCCTGGAGGAGAGGGTGACCCAATGAATTAATCCATTTCAAAATAGTTGTTATACTTGATTGCCTAAGTAGGGGAGATGGTTTGTTGTTCAGTCATTTTTCAGTTGTGTCCAACTCTTAATGACCCCATTTGGGGTTTTCTTGGCAAAGATACTGGAATGGTTTGCCATTGCCTTCTCCAATTCATTTTGCAGATGAGGAAACTGAGGCAAACAGGGTTAAGTGACTTGCCCAGGGTCCCACAGCTAAGTCGTCATCTGAGATCAGATTTGAACTCATGAAGATGAGACTTCCTGACTCTAGGTTCACCACTTTATTCATTGTGCCATCTAGTTGCCTCAAGCAGAGAAAGAAGATTAAAATGAAAAAGTAAGGCACAGCTCCTACTCTCAAGGATCTTGTATGGTAGTTAGTTATACAAATAAGTATAACTTAAGAGTAGTTATCACTAGTACAGCACTTTAAGGTTTATAAAGCATTCTACAAATATCTCATCTGATCCTCACAACAATCTTGCCACATAGGTCCCCATTTTTCAGATCAGAAAACTGAGGCAGGCAGGGTTAAATGATTTGCCCAAGGTCACACAGCAAGAAAGTGTCTGATGTTGGATCTGAACCCAGGTCCTCTTGATTCCACATCCAACCCTCTACTTGCTGTGTTACTTCTGTACAATTTATAAGAAGTGCTAAACTTTTTTAAAAAGCTGTGAAATTAGATAAGGGAGAAAATAATTTCCATCTGAGGGCAGCAAAGAACACTTTTTGCAGGGGTAGCATTTTGACCCGTGAAGTCTACAGTGTAACATGGATATGTGTAGCTTGGACAACAGTGATGCTCATAGGAAAAGGGAAGAAATTTGCCAGGCTAAGTGGAACTTCTCCGCTTTTCTACGGGGGTAGTAAGGTAAAGAATATTTGTACAATTATATTTTGGCATAATTAGAAGTGGGCATTTTGAAACTCCAGCTACCATCCAACTAACTTTCTAATAACTAATGACAGAGAGGAACGGAACATGAGAGCTGAAAGGGATGTTAGAAGCAAGCTAGTTCAACACCCTTATTTTAGAGAGGAGGAAATTTGGGTTGGGATAAGTATATTTTCCAATTCTTAATTATCTACATGTAGAAAATTCACTCTATTAAGCGTTCTTAGTTTAGATACTGTGAATTTGGTTTCACTTTGTTTTTCCATATTTTGATTGGACAGAGGGCCAGTCCTGGAGTCAGGAGGGCCTGAATTAAAGAAAAACCTCAAATAGGGTCATAAAGAGTCAGACATGACTAATAGACCAAAAAAAATTATATTCCAAGTAATTGGTTTCTTTTGTAATCCTATATATTTTGTTTTATGCATTCATAAAAACATTATTTTGAGAAGGGGTCCCTAAGCAGCACCAGGTTGTAAACAGGGTCCTTATGAGATGCCAAAAAGATAAAGAACGGTCACTCTAGGGCTTTGTCCTAGACTGACTTTTTCTTTTGCTACTCAGTATCTCCCTGGGCCTTCCAACATCTTCCTGTGTCATGAGTTCTGGGTATATATTACTGGTTCTTATGAAAATGTGGTCATTGTGATTTGAGGGCTAATCATTCCCCAAATATCTCCTTCTTTGAGACTTACTGAAGCTTGAAGTTTTGCCTTTAGTGCAAAAGGTATTTTCCCTTGCTCAAATTCAAATATCCCTGTGATTACATACCCTAGGATCTCACTAAGAACTAGTCAGTTAGATTCTTTCAAATGACACCACTGACTGAAGACTAACCAAGTGCTGAAAGCAAAGTAGATGCAGACCCCAGGGAAGCAGGCCTGGATGGGGGCCCAGGGCATCAAGAGAGCAACGTGGAGGCCTAGCAGGAAAATGTGTCCCAGAGGGAAGAAGAGACTCACAATAGACATGAAGGAGAGCAAAGAACATAAATGCCTTCTATCTCACAGTTTTATGGAGGGTTGGCCTTGGCTATATGTTTAGTTAGTGCAAACACATTTTAATATTAACTAACCAAGACAATTTGAGAGGGAAATTAACTCCTGTTAAGGGGGGAAAGATGGCCTAAAGATATCAAAAAAAGGTACTTAAAGTTAAACATGGGATTAAAATTTTATTTTTCTTATCTGATAGTTTTGGATTATCTGTGTTATAGGTGCCATTGCTTTTTATCAGGAATTCAACATGCACCTATAAACATGGTCATTTCAACATACAACGAATAGGGAAAAAAAGGATTACGTCCGAAACTGTGAGCTTTTGTTAGACAGTTTATTTTATAAAGCATATATATTAATCTTAAGCTGTAGTAATTAATCTGCCCTGTTTATTTGTTTTCCCCATTTGACTTCCTTCTTCTTTCCTCTATGTCTTTTTGAAAGTCATTAATACTTTTTACTTTTTTCTTCGTTCATTTTTATCTCTATCACTCCTTACCTACCTCTTCCCCCAACTAGAAGCTCACTGTAATAATATAAGCATAGTCAAAACAAAAGAGATTTTTCCTATCCTTAGATAATAGAAGACCAACTCAGTTTCTGAGTAATCCAATTTAAAAAGATATTATAAGAGGAAAGAGCCATGCAAATTGGGACGGAGAAGTGTCATCTCAGATTTAATTGCATTAACCTTAGTTCAGACCTTAATGGGATTTTTAAGAACCCCTGCTTCCCTTCATGCCTTTAGAATGGCCAAATCATAAATTCTGAAGGTCATCTGGCCCAGTTTCTTAAATGTTGATGGATGAGTGACTAAATTAACCACCCCTATTTAAGGATGAAGATTATAAAATCTTTCTTGTTATCTCCTATTAGTTTTAACCTTAACCTTTTTTTTAAAAAACGTTTTAATGGGGGAAAGACACAAAAATCAGCTGAAAAGGGAGAGAATTGATGAAGCTACCTCCCTCTTGAATATGGCTATGTGACAAACTATATTTTATTCAATTGGCTATCATTTACAAAAACAAAACATATTGTATTTTGCAAAAAATATTTTAATTTATTGTCTCATTTTTAAACTACCACTTATTAATGTGTGGGAAATGCTTTGGTATGCAACTTAGACCAAAGGAAACTTCTGAAATTCAAGGTTATCTCTGCTCCTTGTAGCTAAGGTAATATAATCAAAGTTCATAATTCAGCACTAGTTTATGAGACCCTGGGCAAGTCACTTAGCCGTATTCACCTTGGTTTCCTCATCCTGTAAAATGAGCTGAAGAATATCTTTGCCAAGAAAACCCTAAATGGGGTCACAAAGACTCGGGCATATCTGAAATCACTGAACAATCACAAGTTTGTGAGAGGCTCAGAAACACGATTTTAAAAAATCCATCTATCTGTAATACTAGAGAAAAGTCATATTTTTACAGCATTACACAAACTGGGAAGTCTTAGTTGGAACAGCTGAATTGAAAGAGACAAAACTTTTGTTTCAGAAATCCTGTTTGGTTCTTGTTAAGAGGAGAGTGTTTGTGGGAATTTGTTCTCTGCATTTTTTTTTAAGTTAGATTTTGAATGGACTTCAGTTGTTTTGGTAGTACTCTAAAGGTATCAGGAAGGATTATCTTAGATAAAGAAGTGATCAAATGGGATAATATTGAATTTCTTTTTAAATCCACACATTCATTGCTCAGGCCTTTCTTTTATTCCTTTTAAGATCACATGATTCCTGTTCCCTGTAGCAAAGGTACGTTTTGCTAAAATCGTACAATTTCCATCTAAATTTGGGCTAATCAGGAACTGTGCCCATTTGGGGATCATATCTAGAGTAGGAGTTTTGTTGAGTTTTTAGAGGTGAAAACAAAATCACTGACAATAGTTTGGAGCTCACGTGATGTCAGGACACAATTCTTTTCATTTCTCCATTTCCCATCCCTTTGTTAGTGTTTGCTCTTTTTGAATACAAGGCAGCTATAGTGCCAGCACTGGCAATCAGTGAGTGGGGAAACCATGTAAAATGACCTGATTATTTTCCTTTTTGGCAGTGGATGACTTGAGATCGCCTTTGGAGGATATTTACTGAAAAGGCTGTTATTAATGTAGTAGGGAGTTCCTATGTCTTCAAAAAGATTCTTACTCTGTTTTTTCCCCCCTGAACATCTTTAGGGTCTAAAATTATTACCTTTTTTAAAATCTTTGATTCTCTTAGAAGTCAGTAGCTTTGTGAATACTTTACAATAGTTTTTGCAACTTGTCTTGATCGTGGCCTTTGACCTAGGTCAACAGTTTTATATAGGAGCCCACTAACTACTGTCATCTTCCACACTGAGGCAAAAGTATACCTGATCACAGGTGACTAGATGATGGTTCTGAAGATCATGTCCTAAAGTATAGCAGTTTCCTGTCTACCTTCTCTGATCGTTAGCTTGATAAAGCTATTTGGATACTATTAATATCAAGTCAGTCCCAGGATACCAATTTATAGGTCATGGTTTTGCCATTTTTGGCTTTGCAGCTTACTTAGCCAATTACCTTTGGTCTTACCTTTCTAATGGCATCATTTGGAAAATGCAGTGATTCTTGTTTAAGCAGCAACATCATGTAAACCAAAAAAACCCCACAACCTTGACAACTTTAGAACCTTGAAGAAGAAATTATTATAAGTGTGCAAAGCAGCAGAATAATTCTTAAGTTCTGTCTTTTTATTCCCATACTTGGTGTAGCTTATCTGGTAAGAGGTAAAACCTCTTTTAGTCCCTGTATTTTACTTGGATGCTGGGGGTTGTTTAAAGTCATATAAAAGAGTCTGTCTTCCTTCATAAGAGCCCATAACACGTAGGGATACATACCATGTTCCAAAAGTTTTAGTGCAGTTTCTTTGATAGTTTAAAATGCACTAATACTTTTGAAACACCAAACATATGTAAGTATTAAGACTTACAAAGCATCTGCATCACTGCATTTTATCCTCATGACAACTCTGTGAGGTAGGTGATACAGATAAAATTATTCCCATTTTATAGATGAAGAAAATGAGGCTGTAGAGAGGTTGTCACATGTCTATGGTAACATAGCTTGTAAATGTCAGAGGTGGGAATCAAAACTTGCTGTGCTAGTTATACTCATCTGGACCAAAGAGAGCTTCATTGAGGTTTTTTATTCAAGTCATTTTGAATGTGGTTAATTGAAGATTCAGCCAAAGTCATAGTATATTTGAGGGAACTATCTGATCTTGGGATCATTGGGTCATCAATTTAAAGATGATTTGTTGTGAACAATGTTTTGTAACAGCAGGAGTTATGGTTTATATTGTCAGAGTCTTAATTACCATGAGGTGAATGGGCTTTGACCCAAAGCATTGACTTCAGATGGGGCATACTTATTCTCAACATCATCTTCAGGATGTTGGAAATATATTATAGTTGGCACTCCCATGATCACATTGCCATGGCACTTTTCTCTCCTCCCTTTTCTTCCAACCCTGATGGGAGCATGGATGTAAATATCAGACTATAGCCTCTCTCAGCATGACTGTACCTGTGATTGGACTGTCTTTTGCCCCCACACTCAACTGTGCTAACCTCAGGTGAAAGAAAACATTTCTAATTTTGGCTCTCAGTACTCTTATTATATTATCACCTCCATTGCTACTATAAGAAACTAAGGAAATGTTTCATAATGTAGCATTTCAGAAAGCAAGTCTGCTCTTTTCAGATTTGCATGTGAAAGTGGAAAACCATTTCCTAATTCAGTGACTCATAGACATGTAGGATATCTGGGAGACAATATTAAAGAGACATTATTAAATAATTAGTTTCTTGGAGTATCTGGTGGCCCTTTGTCATGACTAATACAAGTGTTTCAAGTGTTAAGAGGTTATATCCTTAGGTTTCTATCATCTTTTCCCTGTTTACAATATGGATCCTATGGATTGGGGAGCTTTTGAGCTGTGCCAAAATAAATAGTTCTTGTTCTGTGTCTTATCTAAAGCAAACAACAGAACAAAAACAGAATTTGATAAATGAAAGTATTTCAAAAATCTGTTGGCCAGTTTGATTGGGAATAAAGGGGAATATAACTTTCTTTCTCTTTTTTCCCCATAAATACATTGAGTATCTGGGGTTTATAACGTGGGAAAGAAAGATGTGTGTTAATTTAGTTGGATAGAGGATTAAGGCTCTGAACAGAGAGAGAGAGTTCTTTTTGTCTGGTTTTTGAAATCATCTTAAACTTCACTAAGATCTTCTAGCTGTTCGTTTGGGTTCCTTGAGCCTCTGTAAATATGGATTATCCTAAATGAATTTACTGCATGATTTTCTCCTCTGCTCTACATATTTTGGCAGGATGGGCAATGCTCCAGAAGAGCAGAGGGGATCAGCCAGGCCTTTTGTTGACAAGGTGACTTTGTCATTGGCCAATTCCAATGAAATGTGGACTTTGTAAAGGTCCTTATCTTTGGAAGTGCATGAAAATTTTGAGTTACATTGTGTAATACCTTTGCAGTGACATGTTGCTTCTCAAAGAAGTTGCTTTGGTCAACAAGAATGCATTTAGGGACAGGGACAGGGTAGAGAGTGGAATGGGGGGGGCGAGATAGGAAGGAGGGACATGTTATCAGTCTCTCACAATATGCCCACTGTGGAGAGGTTCTGTGTAATTTCACATGTTCAGCCTGTACTTGATTGCTTGTCCTTCCAGTGGGGATGGGTGACGAGGGAGGAAGAGAAAGAATCTAGAATTTAAAGTTCTATAATCAAATGCTAAAAATATACATGTATATATATATACAATTATTATGATTATTATTGTTATTATTAACTACATCCAACTGGAACTTAAGATACACAGGCACTGTGGTTGGCGATTCATCCTGCCCTACCAGAAAGTCAGAGGGGTGATGGGGGAGGGCATAGGAGAGAATAGATTGGGGAGGGGTTATACAATGGGATGGCTGTTTTGGGGCGGTGGGTAGGGGAAAGTTGGGGAGAAAATTTGTAACTCAAAATCTCATGGAAATGAATGATGCAAACTAAAATAAATAAAAGTCTAAATTATAAAAAAAATAAAAAAATAAAATAAAAGGCTATAAATTGCAAAAATAAAAATAAAAAAATTAAAAAAAACCAAGAATGCATTTATCCACTTGTCAAGTCAAATGAGATTGGAATAACTTGCAATTTAAGAGTGATTTGATGAAGAAAATATTAATATCCTCTTCCCTGATCTAATTCTTTCTTCTCCCACCTCCGTGTATTTGTATTCGTGGTCCTCCGTGCCTATACCAGACTCCATTCACATCTCTGCCTGCTAAAATCCTCCCCTTCCTTTAAGATGGAGCTCATATTGTACCTTTTTCAAGAAGTCTTCACAGATCAGTCATTCAAGCAATTTTTAAGTGCTTGTTATGAGTAAGGCATTCTACTATGCTTCGGGAATACAAATACAAAAGTGAGTCAGACGTTGATCTCAGGGAGCTTATCTTTTAATGGGGGAATATATCATGTTCAGAAAGAAGTGAATACAGGACATAGATGAAATGAAATATATGCCAAGATTTAGGGGGAGGAAGGAGAACACTAAACTGTGGGAGCAGGGAAAAGGTCCATTGAAACTTGAGCTGGGAGTTGAAGAGAGTCAAGAGTTGCAAGAGAAAGAGGCGAGGAGGAAAAGCATTCCAGGCATGGATGAGAGCCTCTGCAAGGAAGGAGAGACAGGCAATGCAGTGGCGTACATGGGCAACAGCCAAAAGGCCAGTTTGTAAAAGGACAGGAAGTAATATACAATCAGCCTGAGCCAGTGGGTAAAAGGCTTTAAATGCCAAACAGAGTAGTTTTCATTTGAGTCTAGAGGCAATGGGAACCACTGAATCTTTTTGAGCAGAAACTGGGTCTGTATTTAGGAATAACAATTTGGCAGATATGTGGAAAATGGTCTGTGGAGGGGATATATTAGATGCAGGAAGGCAAGTATTACAGTA
Source organism: Pseudochirops cupreus (assembly GCA_028627135.1). Taxonomy (NCBI): domain Eukaryota; kingdom Metazoa; phylum Chordata; class Mammalia; order Diprotodontia; family Pseudocheiridae; genus Pseudochirops; species Pseudochirops cupreus. Next base: position 313,076,744 of record CM053584.1, on the reverse strand, counting down.
TTACAATAGCCTGGGAGGTGAAGGCCTAGATTAGGGTAGTTGTGGGGTGAATAGAGAGAAGGGCATGATGATATAAGTGATGTTAAGGAGGTTAAAGCAACAAAACTTGGCATTACATTGGATCAGGTAGGGCAGGTGGTGAGTGAGTGACAGTGAAAAGGGAAGGATAATGTCTATGTTCTGAACCTGGCTAATTGGAGGCATGATGGTACCTTCCCTGCAAACCAGGTATTTAGAAGGGGGGATGAATTTATGAAGGAAGAGAATGAGTTCTGTTTTGAACATGTTAAGTTTGAGACAGCAACGGCACATTCATTGACATGCCAAGCAAGCAATTGGAAATGTGGTTGTAGAGCTCAGGGCAGAGATGAAGACGAGACATATTAATTTGAGAGTCATTTTCATAGAGATGATAGTTGAAATCCTTGGGATTCAAAGGTCACTAAGAGAGTATAGAGAGAGAAGAGAAGGTACAAGATTCATCCTTGAGATCCACTTATATGTAGGGAACAGGATAATAATAACAACAGAAAATATTTACGTAGTACTTTACAATTTATATAGTGCTTTGACATATATTATTTTATTCTCACAACAATCCTATGAGGTAGGTACTATTATTGACCTCATTTTACATATGAGAAAACTGACGCAAACAGAGGTTAAATGACTTTCTCTGGGTCATATAGTTAATAAGTGGTTGAGGCAGGCCATGAACCCAATTTTTCCTGATTCCAAGGCTAACACTCTGGCCACTGCCCGCTGGTGGCTGCTGTGGGGTTAGATGTTGATGTTGCAACAGGCACTGAAAAGAAGTGGTAGAGAAAATAGAAAGATCTGTGCTATGAAAAGCCCAGGGAGGCGAGATTATGCAGAAGGAGGGCTTACCAATAGTATCACTTTCTGCAGAGAGGTCAAGACATTTGAGGACTGAAAATAGGCAGTTGGATTCAGCAATAAAGAGATCATCTCTGATCTTGGAGAGAAAGAATCATTGAAGTGGGAATGTAAGCTGGCCTGAGGAAGCTGAGAAGTGAATGGGGGATTAGAAAGAGGAGGCAACGAGGGTATAGTTTATTCTAGGAGTTTGGTTGTGAAATACAGCATAGGAGTAGGTTGATAACTTGAGGGAATAGCAGGGTCAAGTGAAGGTTTTTAAAAAAAAATAATGGAGAGCCTGGCAAGGTTAGGTGCAGCAGGGAAGGCACCTTTGGGTAAAAAAAGATTGAAAATTGTAGAGAGTGCAGGGACAATTTAAGGAGCCAGTCAATGAAAGAGGCCAGAGGGATGGCATCAAGGACACAAGGAGAGGGTTCATTGCAGTTAGACATGGATGTCACAACTCTCTTTGACCTCTCCTTTGCAATGATGAAATATGATCTTGTTTCATAGTTATTTGTATGCATATCTTATCATTCTCTAAGACCTTGAACTCTTTGAGGTCAGTGATTATTTTTTTTTCATCTTCATACCTCCCTGATTCCCTTCCCTTCCTTTAATTGAAAATTATCTCTCTCCACACTTTCCTAGAGCACTTTATTCAAACCTCTCCTTTTGTCTTACCACATCCTTCAACATGCTGTAGCCACCTTATCAGATTGAAAGGTCACTGAAGGTAGGCACTATGTCATTTTCTATCTTTGTATCCCTAGTGCCTAACACAATACCTTGCACAAAATATATACCTAATAAATGTTTGTGGGAATTGAACTGGACATAATTGGCACTTTGTAAATGTTTCTTGAATTGAAATATATTCATTTACACATATGGCTAGTGATTAACCACAAGGAATGCCATGGGAAGAAACAAAAAAAGTACTAAAAAGTAAAAAGTGAATAACTGTTTTTAAGCTAAAAGAGTGAAATCAATGACCTCTGGAAAAGACATGCTCCTTGGCTCTCCTATTGTTCCACTTACCAGTTCTGTGACTTCCTAGGTCATATCTTTGAGATTTTTCTGAGTGGGCAGTGAAGGAGACGGGCAAGTTTGCTGGATTTGTCTTATTTTATTTTTATATCCTTAGTACTTGACACAGTGATTGGCTCATAGTAAGTACTTAATAAATGCTTTTCATTCACTTACAATCTTACTTTACAACATAGTCACCAACCTGAAGAGTCTTATGAGTCTGGAGAGCAATAAAACATTAGGAGGCAGATTGGTATAGTAGAAAGAACACTGATTCTGGATTCAAAAGACTTGGGTTTGTATCCTACCTTTGATACTTATAATAGCACACTTACTAGGTATATGACCATTGGAAGATTACTTGACCTCTCCCAGTCTGTTTCCTCATCTGCAGAATGAGGGGGTGAAACCAGATAGCATTTGTCCTTTTCAGCTCTAGATCTGAGATCTTATATTGTTGTTCAGTCATTTTTCAGATATGTCTGACTCTTCATTACCCCATTTGGGGTTTTTTTGGCAAAGATGCTGGAATCATTTGCCATTTCCTTCTCCTGCTCATTTTATAGATAAAGAAGCAGAGGCAAACAGGGTTAAATGACACAGCTAGTAATTGTCCAAGGCCAGGTTTGAACTTATGAAGATAAATCTTCCTGATTCTAGCTCAGTGCTCTATCAACTGTGCTACCTAGCTATTCTGAGATCCTATGTGTATATTCACAAATACTTAGAATATAGAATGTCATCATTGCAAGACTGAGATCTAGAAGAGATCCCTGAATGATTCATGTCTAGTTGGGGTAATTTAAGGGTTTTTGGAGGAAATGGCCCCTGAGCTGGGCCCTTAAAGAAGGGAAGAATTCCAACAGATTTTGAAGTGGAGAAAATGCAATTCCAGATACAGAAAACAAGAAGTACAAATGCACAGAGGTGGTAAACGGCAGGATCAGATAAAAAGTTATCAATTAACAAAATGGATCCAACAAACCTTAAAGGAAAGTCAATGTTTAATCTAGCTTCATGGTTTCTCAGTTTTTATGTACACCTGGATCCTGAAAGCAAATATAAGAGCTTATATTAGGTAGGCTTCCAGGTCCTTCCCAACCTTTAGACCTGTTGGTGGTGCTCATGGACACTGCTTAGTTCTAGGAGTGACCTGCAAAGGCTGTAGAAGCTACTGGTTTCTGGCGTAGATGAAAAGCAGACTGTGGTTTCCTGTGACATCTCAAGCTTAATCCTTTTGTTGCTATGAGATTTTGAAGAGTTGATAAATATGCTAGCTTCTTATACTCAGATCAGTTCTCTATCACTAACACACAACCTTCAGGAAACCTACACTTGATCCAACCATCCCTAAAAGTCATTGTCCTATATCTCTACTCGTGTATGTGTGTGTGTGTGTGTGTGTGTGTGTGTGTGTGTGTGTGTGTGTGTGTGTTTAAATTCCTTGAAAAAGCTATTATTGGTCCCTCCATTTCCTTTCTTCTAAACTTCTGCATTCTGGCTTCTAACCTCATCATTCAACTCAAACCACTCTCCCCCAAACTACAAATGATTGATTTTTGAATTGCCAAATTTAGTGACTTTCTATCAATTATCATCTTTTTGGCTCTTCTGTTGCCTTTGACGCTGTCAATTACACCCTTTTCCTTATACTTTCTTTTTTTTTTTTTTAGTTTTTGATTTTTCCACTCTCTTCTGGTTCTCCTCGTACTTTTTTTTCTTTCTGGAGGGGAAAGACAAGGCAAGGTAGTTGGGGTTAAGTGACTTGCCCAAGGTCACACAACTAGTAAGTGTCAAGTGTCTGAGGCTGGATTTGAACCCAGATCCTCCTTACTCCAGGGCTGGTGCTCTATTCACTGTGCCACCCCGCTGCCCCCTCCTCATACTTGACTGGCCATCTTCATCTTTTTTTGCTGGCTCTTCCTCCAGGTCACACCCACTAACCATGTGCATCCCACAGAGATGTGCCATTTGCCCATTTCTCTTTTCCCGCTATACTATCTTGCTTAGAGAGATCACCAGCTCCTATGGATTTCCTTCTAATTTCTGTATAGATGCTTCTCAGATCTACTTATCTAGCTCTGACCTTTAGGCTCACATCACCAACTGCCTATTGGAAATCTTAAAATCAGTATTTCTTCCCATATCCTCCCCTCTTCACAGCTTCTCTATTAATGACACCATCTTCACAATCACATAGGCTTGAAAGTTCAGTGTCATTTTCATACTTATTCACACTCACCTATGTATTTCATCTGATGCCAAGTCTTGTTTCACCCTACAGCATCTATTTTTGTATATATCACCCTCTCTCTACTCACTCAGTTGCCACCTGGTATTGACCCTCATCACCTCATGCCTGCTCTATGGCAATAAATTACTTGCTGGTTGGTCTCCTTGTCTCAAGTCTTTCCCCATTCCAATCTGTCCTCTACACGGCTGCCAGAATCATTGTTTCAAAGCCTAGATTTGACTATGTCACTGACTACTCAGTTCAACAGTTCTTAATAGTTCCCTACTACTTTTAGGGTAAATTCTTCATTTAAAACACTTAACAGTTAAGCTCTAGACTAACTTTCTACACTTATTTAGGGTAAAATGAATCTTTAAACAATAATGCAACACCAAGTAACAACACAAAAAATGAAATTGACTACATTTTAGCAGATAGGAAAAATTTTGTTACCTTACTTTTCAGTAAGAAATGGTTTCTGAAGACAACAGTGGGTTAGAATATAAGCTCATCTCTAATATCTTACCCAAAAGTTTGATGGGTTGTTGTGTGGTGAGCACAATCGACTCATAAAGCACTTAGGAGTAATGGATGATAAAGCCATTTTAAAGAATGTTTGACGAGATATCCCATGAAGCAGAGTCAATCCCAGGGGTTTTCAAGAATGAAAATGGAAGGACCACAAATCCAAGAAAAATGGGAAAGTTTTGTAAAAACCATTTCAAAAAACTTTGTTTTTTTTTTCATCAAGAATAGTGGAAGAAGCACCTTTGGAGCTTAACTTCATTGTCTCTGAGGTCCTTAGAGAAGAAGTAGAAATGACACTGAAAGAAGGAAAAAAAAACAAGGACAGGAAAATCAATCAGGTTGGATTAAGTATATGGTTAAGAGATTTGCACTGAAGGTGAAACAATTCTGAGGGCAATTAGGGACCAATTAATGTATCCAAAGGAAGGGAAGATAGCAAAAGTGTGGAGAAAAATCCCAGACCTTATTAATACTGAAAAAAGTGGCCAAAAGACCACCAATGTCTACTGAACTTTATACCTATTTTCTCATGTACATAAAATTTTAATGAATTATCTATGCATTAATTGAAGGCATTTTCAATGAGGACATTTAGAAGGAAATAAGGAGGCTTTACAAAGTGATATTCAACAGTGAATCACATCTTCCTTCACTGAAGCACTACTTTATTTACCTAAGAGTAATATACTTGGCATAGCTATGTCCTTGGGCCATTTTGAAGCTCTAGTAGGCTTTAAAAAATGGGCCAGTAGGTGTCTCCATCATCTGAGACTAGCCAAAGGACAGGGAACCTGCTGCTTCAAGGCCTCATGTGACCCTCTAGGTTCTCAAGTGCCACCCTTTTACTGAATCCAAACCTCATAGAACAAATTTTGTTTGGATTGTTATAAAGTTTGGATTCAAAGGGCTGCACTTGAGGACCTAGAAGGCTATATGTGGCCTTGAGGATGTGGGTTCCCTGCTCTTGGAATAGCCTCTTTTAGCTTGAGGAGGCTCATGACTAGACTGTTGAATACCAAGAGATTAATTTTTTTTACTTCAGATTCTCCTGTAGGTTACTTTCTAAGGATACAAAGAGTGACTGATCTTTCAGTGTGGAGCACCCCTAGACCAGTGAAATAACAGTATCAAAGTAAGGAATACATTTTGAGTGAAGCCTCGTGTCACTCTCTGTATGTAAAAGTTCTGAGTATGAAAGTGCACGTAGAAAGGAAATAGAAATGGGAGCCCAGAGACCCTGTCCTTGCTGTAGGTGGTGAACAAAAGTGAGAAAGAAAGAAAACAAATCAAGAGAGGAAGAGCCCAAGAAACAAAGGTTACAAGATACAGCATATATCTGACACTTGTTCTTTGATGCCAACACACACACACACACACACACACACACACACACACACACACACACACAACCAAAGCCAACCTGTCTTAAAACCACTCTAAAAAGTAGTTGTGTTCTGTCGTCTTCTCCTTTGGTGGTATTGGATGTGGTCAGATTCTTCTGGTACTGCTCTGCTTACCTTGATTTTCCATTCTGTACAACCTACTCTCTGTTCCGTGTTTAAAAAGCCTCTTTTAAGAGTATATTGTCCCCAGTGCGGTAGTGTAGAAACTGATGTATGTAGATACAGAAAAGAAGCTTCTTGTCTTTCCACTGAGCAAGAGGAAGGAAGAGGTTACGAGAGCAGTCCGTGATAAACACCACCATACAAAGTAGAAGGAAGGCACCATGATTGAGTGGTTCATTCAGATGTGAATTTCAGTGGCTTGTAGACGCAGAGTTGGAAAGACCTGAGAGGGAATCCAATCCAATCCTTTCGTTTTTACAGATAAGGGAGACTGAGGCTCAAGGAGGTTATACTCCTCGCTTGTAGTCACAGAGGTGTGAGCGTCAGTCAGGCTATGTTGCTAGATGCTGGATGTTTAATAGTTTCTCATTGATTAGTTGATTTATAATTTAATCATCTTGGAAAAATCACTGAATTACTTTGTGTCATCAATTTGTTCACTTTTTTTCTTTTTTGGAGGAGGGGAAGGCGGGGCACTTGGGATTAAGCAACTTCCCCAAGGTCACACTGCTCATTTTTTTTTTGGTGTTAAGTCTCTGAGGTCGAATTTGAACTCAGGTCCTCCTGACTCCAGGACTGGCGCTCTATTCACTGCGCCACCTAGCCGTCCCATTTTGTTCACTTTTTAACAAGAGTGGTGATGGTTCCTTCCCTGAACTATTTTTTTTTTTTGGGTAGGGATGCTGTGAATTTATGTAATTCAATGAATGACTAAAATATAGACAACAGGAAGAAGAGAAACCTAGGTTCTATATTCGATTCACTTCAATCCAATAAACATTTATTAAGTACTTGTTATGTGCCAGGCACCGTGCTAAGTGATGGGACTATAGAAAGTGGCAAAAGACAGTCCCTACCCTCAAGGAGCTTACAATCTAATGAAGGAGACAATATGAAAACAAATATATACAAGATAAATAGGAAATAATTAACAAAGGAAAGACACTACATTTAAGAAGGGTTTGGAAATGCCTCCTGCGTAATTTTTAGTTGGGACTTAAAGGAAGCCAGAGTGACGCAGGGAGAGCATTCTAGGCATGAGGGACAGTCAGAGAATAATGGTCAGAGCCAAGTTTAAAATTATTATTATTTTTATTTTTGTTCTCTTGAAACTCTGTGATCAACAATTATGGAGACACCATGATTAATAACAGGCATTTTCTGGGTGATAGAATAAAAATGCTGCAACTTAAAAATAAAAATCCACCAAAAAACTATTATTTGAGAGACATTGTTATATAGTGACCCTTGATGTCATGAAGACTTGTGTTCAAGTTTCACCCCTGACACATACTAATTGTGTGACCCTAAGTAAGTTACTCAGTGTTCTAGGCAGCGCTGTAAGGTTCTCAGTTTCAGAGAAGGAGCTAATCTGCATGGATAATGAACTGCCTCACTAGACAGTCCTTTTATCAATGAAATTAGAGGTCTATTACTTGCATGGTCTTTTCTTTATTGAATTTAAAACATAGTCAAGCTACCTTACTTGTTCATGGTTGATTATTTCCTTTCCTCTCCCTTATTATTAAGGAGTGTGAGATGGGTAGGCAAGGGGAGCTCAAAATGTAATGAGAAATGAGAAACCAGATTTCCAAAATGACTCCAAAAGTAACAGACAAAGTCTGACAGGTTCAGTTCAGTTTTAAAAATAGTGTTTAGGGAAAGAAAGTGTCAAATGAGTGTAGCACATTTTATCATCTCTCACTAAATAATGTGCTTGTTTAAAATATGATCGGCCTCTTTAAACAGGAAGTTGAGAGGATTAAAGTGAATATTTGTGCCTGGCTTCAAAATCTGAAGGTACTAAGAATGACTATTCCCTGTGAGCCAAGAATTCCTTTGCCTTTCACAGGACCAGGTCATTCCTGAGGTTGTCCATAGAGTCATGAGACAGAGTTCAGGCACTTTTCTATCAGAAGGGACTTTGCTCAGACATAATCACAGTAATCTTGGAGTTGCATACCAGAAGTCGGTTGTTGTTCTTGGAGGCTTTTTTTATTTAACTAGGAATTTTTTCCCCTCTTCCTTTGGTATCTCACTTTAATTATGAACTTTTCAAACACTGATAAAAAAAATAAAGCAATGCACAAGAAATGACCCATGGCTGAAATCTGGGGAATGATGACTGAGGGCAAGAGACATTTCTGAGGTAGGAGGGAGGAAAGGGAAGAGAAAGGCCATGGGAAGAGGCCAACTTCACTTCTATTTTTTTTTCTCTATGATACCTAATGTGTAGTGAGGAAATGATGTTTTACTCAAATACCTTTAAAAAGTGCTTAGTAGGCAAATGTTTTTGATGTGTCGTCATGATGAAAAACACATGCAGATGCTGTTAAATCATGAGAAATATCCTGAGTTCCTGCCTGTGTACCCCGTATGTGTGTAAATATTTAACTAGAGGAACAGTCACATGAGAACCACTCCAAAGCAATCTTGGAGGCAGGAAGCCACAAATGATAGGTTTGAAATTTACCATGCATGGCTTATGTGTCCAGATAAGTCCTGCCAAATGAAAAGACTCAGGGAGGTTTATAAATAGCAGCAAACTTGGGTGGGAAGGATTAAAGGGAATTTTAATAGACTTTTCTCAAGTGTAATCCAGGCACTTGGTATATAGCAACCCAAGCACAAAACCTGGTATATGAATGATTTGTTCAGCTATGTGTTTTGAGTCTTGAACATATTAATCTTTCAGTTATATATGCAGCTAAGGTACCACTGTAGGATCATAAATGGGCTTATAGGATTTTTTTTTTTAACTAGAAGAAAGGGCTTTAGTACTCATCTAGCCCAGCTTCTTCATTTTATTTATTTTTATATTAATTTTTTTCTCTCTTTCCTTCCTACATTTACCCCTCCCCATTGGGAAAAAAATGAAAACTCAACCCTTGTAACAAATATTTGTAGTCTTTTCCCATCTTTCCAGTCTTCTTACATCTTATTCCCTAAGACATAGTCTTCAATCCAGTGATACTGGTTTCCTGGCTATTTTAAAAACAAGAAGAATCTCTCAACTCAGGATCTCTCTCCCTCTCTCTCTCTCTCTCTCTGTCTTCCACATACTCATATCTGTCTGTCTGTCTATCTATCTATCTATCTATCTAATCTATTCATATCACATGTCTGGAACACTCTCCCTCCTCCACTCCAATTACTGACCTCTCTGGCTTCTTTGAAGTTCCAACTAAAGTCCCATCTTCTACAAGAGGCCTTACTCAAGCTGTCTCGATTCTAGTGTCTTCCCTTTTATAATTATTTACCATTTATCCTTTATATAGCTTGTTTTGTCTATATTTGTTTGCACGATCTCTTCCCCCATTCAATTGTAAGCTCCTTGAGGGCAGGGATTGTCTAATGCCTCTTTTTGTATCCCCAGTGCTTAGCATGGTGCCTAGCACATAGTAGATGCTAAATAGATGCTTATTGATTGATTTAGCTGAAAATCAAAGGAAGCCAGAGAAAGTAACTAGAGGGTATACAGCCCTGAATATTGAGACAACCAAGCTATTCTTTGGTTATTATTATTATTATTATCGTTTGCTTTTTGGAGGATAGAAGGCAGGGCAGTTGGGGTTAAGTGACTTGTCCAAGGTCACACGGCTAGTAAGTGTTAAGTGTCTGAGGCTGAATTTTAACTCAGGTCCTCCTGACTCCAGGACCAGTGCTCTATTCACTGTGCCACCTAACTGTCCCTCTTTAGTTATTTCTTAAAGTTTCAATGAGAAATACATATTCCTTGTAAACTCATAGATTTCTCTTTTTTTTGATTTATTCATTTGTTTCCTGGCAAAAATTCCTTTCAAAACACCCAGTTTACTTCACTTAAAGGTCTGTTTTTTTCCCCACATCTGGATCTTTATTCTGTATATTGAAGACTGATGGCCTGGTTTGATGATTACAGTAGGAATGCTTCAGCTCCATATTCTAGTTCCAATGGCAAACCGTGGAGCTGGGATGGAGTTAATATGAGAATCCAGGAGAGAAGAGAGTAGGGAAAAGGGGATCAATTAAAATGATGGACCTTCCCATGATGGTATATTACTTTAAAGGAACTATTCCCATGGGGTCTACACTGATCAGTGATTTCTGCCATTTGGTGTAAGAGATTAGGATTATTCCTAGCTTGTTTCTGTCATGTCTCCAAATTTAAAGAAAGTTAAAACTTCATTTTCTCCACTTTATTCCAGGTACATAGAGCTGGTACATATGTCTTTTAATGTCAGTTTTTAACGCTATGTCTCTCTTCAAATTACCTGTTCATTCATCAATGATTCTCAAAGGGTGTTCCGAGTCTTGAATGCTGGCTAGATATGCCTTGAATGATATGTAATTTCCACTTTGATTTACAGGAAATTGTATTATTCTTTGTGGCAAAAAAAAAACACAACAAAATAAAACAAGTGGAGAACAATAGTGTACAAGTTAATAATAACATCCAGTATTTGAATAGGTGATTTATGTATATTCGCTCCTTCGAATGTTATATCCTTTGGTAGACTATAAGCTCCCAGAGAACAGGGACAGGACTTTCATTTTTGTCCTTGTATTTTTAGCAACAAGCACAGCACCATGCAGATGGAGTGCTTCCTAACTTTTCATTGGACGAGTTTTTACTTGCTGACCTCCAATCTCACATCAACAACAGCCTTCTAGATCTAGAAGTCCAGGAAACACCTTAAACTCGACAAGTTCAAAATGGAACTCATGATCCTTCCCCCCAAATCCTCCCCCTTCCTACCTTCCTTCTTATTGTAGAGGGCAACACCATCTTCTCGGTACCTCAGGCCCTCAACCCAGGAGTCATCCTGGGCTCCTGTCCAGTCTGTTGCCAAGGCCTGTCGATTTCACCTGTGCATCAACTCTTTAATATACTCCTTTCTCTCCTCTGACGTGGTCATCACTCTAGTGCAGGCCCTCATCACCTCATACCTGGACTATTAATAGCCCACTAGTAGGTCTGCCTGCCTCAAGTCTTTCCCCAGTCTCCATTTGACTACTATGATGATTTTCCTAAAGCATAGGTCCCATGACGTCACTTCTTCCCACCTCCATCACTCAGTGGCTCCCTATTGCCTCTAAGAACAAATACAAAATGCCCTGTTTGACATTCAAGGCCCTTTATAACCTAACTCCCTTTGTATGAATAAGGCACTCAGCTCTGGTCATTGACTCAAATGACCTTCCTCCTCTATACCTTCTGGCCTCCCTGCTTCCTTTAAGACCCAACTAAAATCTCACTTTCTACAGGAAAGCTTGCCCAACCCCTCTTAATTCTAGTACCTTTCCTCTCTTAATTATTTCTTATTTGTCCTGTATATAGCTCGCCATATATACATGCATATATGTGTGTATGTATGTATACATATACATATACACACAAACATATAAACACATATGCATACACACATACATATAAATACATACACATATACACACATACATATATATGGAGAGAGAGAGCGAGAGAAAGAGAGAGTGTATGTATTTGTTTGCATGTTGTCTCCCCCATTAGACTGAAAGCTCCTTGAGGGCAGGGACAGTCTTTTGCCTCTTTTGCACTATCTCAGTGCTTAGCATAGTGTCTGGTCATAGTAGGTATTTAATAAATGTCTATTGATTGATTGAAGCAAATCATTTTAACTTGGTTCATGTGTAGGTCCAACCATATATCTATAGCAGAAGTTCTTAAGCTGAGGTCTGTGAAGTTGCATAAAATTTTAAAAATAACTATTATAATTTGCTCCATGGTTCACTACTGCCCTGGCTCTACTTTCTATAACTTGCAGCTATAGCAATTGTGTCTCACCCTGGCATTCATTGCTCCCCTTTTGCTGCTCTTCATTTGCTATAGGGGCATGAGTTCTCCAGGCATGTGATGCTATTGATCTCTTAGGTATAACTCACTAACATTGACCCTGATAGTAACTGGCAGCATTACAGCTCCTTGCCCTTTAGGAGTTGTTCCAGAATGTGTCTGATCTGTTGAAAATCTGTTCTTTTACAGTAACATCTCACAGTGCTACCTTAATGCACATTTCTTCACCAAGAGGAGGACAGTTAGGTAGTACAGTGGATAAAATCAGGAAGACTCAGCTTCCTGAGTTCAAATTTGGCCTTGGACACTTACTAGCTATGTGACCCTGGACAAGTCACTTAACTTTGTTTGCCTCACTTTCCTCTTCTGTAAAATAAACTGGAGAAGGAAATGACAAACCATTTCAGTATCTTTGGCAAGAAAGCCCCAAATGGGGTTACAAAAAATTGGACACAACAGAAATGACTCAACAACAACACCAGTATGCAGTGGGTACCAGATATAGAGTTCTAGGCTCTTCACAACATCTCTTGGATCAACAACCCCCTTCTTTCCACTTATACAGCTACTCTTTTAGTTCAGGTTCTTATTACCTCTTGTCTAGGTTATTATAACGCCTCCCAATTGACTTCCCTGTCTCAAGTCCCTCCCTATTCCAGTCCATTCTACACACTGCTGCTAAAGTAATCTTACTCAAATGCCAATCTGATTACGTGATTCCATACTTAACGAACACCAAGGGCTTCCCATCATCTCTAGGATACAATAAAAATTCTTCTATTTATCTTTTAAAACTCTGACAACCTGACCCCACCCATCTTTCTAGACTCATTGGTCATTACTCTCCCTCCCACCCATCCCCTCCCCCTTGCATTCTATGATCTAGCCAGATATGTGCTTTTCACCCCAGACATTCCACGTGTGTGCTTTTGCTCTGGTTGGATCCCATGCTAGTACCTTCTTGCCTCTAATTTATAGGGTCCTTCTCTTCCTTTAAGATGCCACTCAAGCATCATCTTCTGCTTGAAGTCTTTCTAGATCTGCCCAAATGCTAGAGTGCTCCCTCCCTAACATACAAAGGATTAGTTTAGTTTCATTTTTTTGTCTTCCTTTCATCCTTTGTATGTAGTTATATTTCTTAACTTTATATGCTGTATATTGTAGAGATGAAACTTCTGTGGTGGCATGAGGTTCACAAAATTGAGTAGGGCTGAACCAGATTAAAACACAATTGGGAAATATTTGACAAAATAAATAAAGATATAATATAACATAAATAATGTTAATTTGTAGTTTTCTGAGTTAATATGTGGCCATAGGGACCCATTTCTATTTGAATTTGATACCAGTACTGTATGTATTTTTATGTGTATTTGTTATATCTTCCAGTAGAACATAAGCTCATTATGAGTAGGGTTATTTCATTCTCTGTACTTGCATCCCTAGCTCAATGCCTGACACATATAGGCACTTAACCAAATACTGGATTGAATGATTGATTCTAGTCCTGGCACTCCTGCCAGATTTCTATGTGATCTTGGGCAAATCACATCACTTCTCTAGGCATTAGTTTTCTCATCTATAAAATAAGATTCTGACTGTATGAGTCTAAGAGAAGATGTAAGGGAGCATGGGTAGAGAACACCAAGTGTACTGCAATAGGTAGCAAAGTGGCACAGGAAATTTATCACCATATATTGCACAATGTTACAGAAAATGCGTCAGTGAGTATGAGGCCGCTCTTAACTACAAGTTCGAAGCAAGTTAGAGACTTATGTAGCTAGGTGGCAATTTCACTTGATTGTCTGTTGAAAAATGGTACTTTAAGTCTTATTTAGTCATTTCTTTCCCGTCTGATTCTTTGTGATCCCATTTGGAGTTTTGTTGGCAAAGATACTGGAGTTTTGTGTTTTTTTTCGCCATTTCCTTCTTCAGTTCATTTTAGAGATGAGGAAACTGAAACAAACAGGGTGAAGTGACTTGCCCAGGGTCACATAGCTAGTTAGTGTCTGAAGCTGGATTTGAACTCAGGAAGATGAGTCTTCATGACTCCAGGTCCAACAATTTATCCACCATGCCACCTAGCTGCCCTTTGTTAAGTTCTTCCCTACAATATTTTGCTCCAAATTAGATAATCCTTCATAGGGTCAATCATTCTATCTCCTTAATTTATTTGTTTATTTATTTGTACAGTCACTTAGCTATTTATTTATTCATGTATGTATGTATTTATTAACTGATTTATTTTACAGCCTGACTTTGGATCCTGCCTGAGCCACTTAGCAACTGTATGATCCTGGGCCTCTAGCTCACAGGGTTATTTTGAGTATCAGATGAACTAACAAATGTACAATGTTTTACAGACTTTAAAGCATTGTGTTGATACTAGTTTTTATTATTGTTTTTCTCCAAAGAAACATATTTATCTCTGTACTACATGCTTAGTATATTATTATAACTATCATTTATAACAGTAACAACAACAAAATCTCCATGAACATCCTACGTTTTTCCCCTCATTATTAAATGGAGGTGACACTAGATTTCAAAAGGCCATGATAGGGGACCAAAAGCTTTGGCAGGTCTAATCAAATCTTAATCAAGTCTTTAAAATCGAGAAATTTCAAATATGGGCCCGGTGACCTGTTTTATTTCTCTAACCTGAGGACAAATTGAACTGAATTAATTCAACAGGGATTAATTAAGAGCCTTTTGTGCTAGACACTGTCATGCTGGAGAGAGGAGAATGCAACTGTATTTGGAGTGGCCTCATCTCTGAAGGGTTGGATACTAGGTAATTATTTTTTCCAATCATAGTAATTCAAAACTATCTCTGGAGGATTTGGGGAAACAGGGGGTTGGGTGGGGTATGCTGGCTCTACTTGAGTAGAAGTGAGTATTCAGATCATTAAAATTCTGCATTCTTGAATTATGGATGGATGATCATAGATTTAGTGCTGGAAGAATATCACAGAGGTCATCTAGAGTCCTCTCATTTTATATGTGGGGAAACTGAGGCTCAGAGCCTCTAAGTGACTTGCTGGGGTCATATTCCTACTAGAGCAGAGGTTCTCAACCTGTGGGTTGTGTTCAATTTGTAACAATGAAAATACATCTTGCATATCAGATAGATTCATAACAAGGTATATTACAGTTATGAAGAAGCAACGAAAATAATTTTATGATTGGGGTCACCACAACATGAGGAACTGTATTAAAGGGTTGTGGCATTAGGAAGGTTGAGAACCGCTGTACT
This sequence comes from Pseudochirops cupreus, assembly GCA_028627135.1. Lineage (NCBI taxonomy): Eukaryota > Metazoa > Chordata > Mammalia > Diprotodontia > Pseudocheiridae > Pseudochirops > Pseudochirops cupreus. Next base: position 313,061,436 of record CM053584.1, on the reverse strand, counting down.
AGAGTGACAGAGTCAGGATTTGAACCCACTTCCTCAGATACCAAATCCAACATTCTTTGCACTGTATCATTGCTCATAACATTGATGGTAATAATGTTGCCTGGGATTAGCATTGAACCTTCTTCTTTTAAATGTGCTTATTAACTTTCTTTGATCTTTACAAGGCCATCTTTATTTTCCAGATGAGGAAACAGACACAGAAAGGCTAAATAATTCAAAGTCAGACAGCAAGTTTGTGACAGAGATGAAATTAGAATCTGTTTTCTTTTCCCTAATTCTCTACCCTATCTAATAGATACAGATGCTCATGATTTATTCTTGAAGGAAGAATCAAAAGTAAGTCTTACAGCAAGTTTTCTTCAAAATTCATCTCAATCATCTCCTTCTGCATGAGACCTTTAGTGGTCACCCTATTTCTCTCCATCTTTTGAGCAGCTACTACTGTTTTCCCCTCTAAGGTTACATTATATAAACTATGTATATGCTTTGTACATACCTATATATATATATATATATATATATGTCGATTTCTCTGCTATAGTAGACTGTAAACTCCTTGAAGGAAGGGCTGTCTTGTTAGTATCTTTGCTGCTACAGATATTTTCTTGTTTATATCTCTTGTAGAGATAGAGAGCTTATCTCCCTGTGTTTCTATTTACTAGAACACATCAGTTCCTAGTGATTGTATGGTCCACAGAGGAGATAAACATACTGGGCTGCCTTCTCTTTTTAATGCAAAGAGAAATAGAATTAACGATTTGAAGTGGCCATAGCCAACCCAGAGGGTCAGTGATAGATTGATGTTTCTAGTATTTATGTATGTAAGGACATATCCTGTATCTTTGACATTTAGCATAACCACTTATGGCAACAGTATTAACTTGTTTTTCCAGTAAATAAAGCCAAGCCTTATTAATTCAGACTTCTCTAATCCTTAGTTAATGATAAGTGGAACAAGGGCTATGCTGAAATTTGCTAAATGAAACTTTTCTTTAGAAATATAGTATGTCAATTTTATAGTGTAGGAAGGACGCTTGAAACTCTTAAGAGAAAAGACTTTTCTAGCATAGTCAACTGCTTTAGAAAGTTCTGCTTTCACATAAATGAAGGCAATGATAATTACAGGTTATTTACTCATGTTCATTAAAATGGTTTCACTAAAACCTACACTTACAGGATCATAGAATAATTGATCCAGAGCTGGGAGGGATGGTAGAGGCCAAGTAGTCCAATTCTCTCTTTTTACAGATGAGGAAACTGAGGTCCAATGTGGTAAAGTGTCTTGTCTAAGTTCACACAAGTAGTAAGTGACAGGCAGGATTTTCATAATCTCACTCCAGATTTTTTTAGTGTGGACTAAATACTTAAACCTGAATATAGAATAAATTCTACATTTCTGTTAAAAAGAAAAAGAAAAATATTTTCTATAATTCAGGTCCATACCTCCACTTAATTTGAATTAAGTAGCCTGTAGTGATTATTTACAAAACACTCATATGAGCTGGTTTGAATTTTGGATAGTCATACCACTAACATATCACTTAATGTATACTCTTAAGATAGACTCAATACGATTTAGAAAACAGTAACTTTCTTACCCTTATGGGGACAGTTAGGTGGTATAGTGGATAGAGTGCCAGACCTGGGCTCAGGAAGACTTCTCTTCTTCAGTCAAATCTGGCCTCAGACACTTACTAGCTATTTGACCCTGGGTAAGTCACTTAGCCCTGTTTGCCTTAGTTTCTTCATCTGAAAAAATGAGCTGGAGAAGGAAATGGTAGACAACTTCAGTATCTTTGGTAAGAAAACTGCCAAAGGGGTCACAAAGAATCAGACACAACAGAAAAAACAACAAGAACCAATCTTACCCCTAAATCACTTTGCAAACCTTAGCTAATTGAAGGTGTTCTCCCCTCCCCTCTCCTTCTTTTGATCTATAATTCGAACTATTCTTAGTTTTCTAATTACCCAGTAAGGGTCAAATTTTTGGTAGATTGTACCTGTGCTGTTGAATATTGCAACTGACCTTCTGGTTAAAAGAACAGAATTATGTTGAACAATACTAAGCCAGGCACAGAAACTCAGGATAAATATTCTAAGGCATTGCCATCTTGTGGCCTATTGAGAAATGACAAATTCTTCCCCTTTGATCTTTACTTTCTTTCTATATGCTGGCTCCTTTCCTGTTGTTCATTATCATGCCCAGAACTAAAAAAAAAAACCCCTTCATTTGCTTCTACTATGCCCTCAAACGTTCTCTCATACTTTTCACAAAGTCCTAACAAGAGAAGGTCACTCACATTCATTGCCTCCCCTTCTTCACCTCTTGACCCTTTCCAAACCTCTGGAAATCTGGCTTTTGATGCCAAAGCTTAATTGAAATAGCTTTTTCTGGTCTCTTAACTGTTAAACCAATAGTCTTCATCCTCAACTCTTCAGCTTTTTAACACTGCTGGTTACCTTTTTATCCTATGTACTCTCTTCTCCCTCAGCTCTCTTGATATCATTCTGTTGTGGTTCTCCTCTTACCTGTTTGACAACTCCTTGGGCTTCTTTGCTGATTTATCATCCATGTCTTAGGTATGGATATATCCCAAGATTCTTTCCTTCCTGAACTCTCTTCTCATCAGGGCTTGATTTATTGTTTTGTTGATTGCCTAGATTTGTGTTGGAGAAAATGTTAAAAAATACAGATTAAAAATAAGAATGTGTCACTGGCACATTTTTTGAGGGGGGGGGAGGGAGTCTGGAGCCAGCTGTTAAACTTTTACTAGCATATCCCTGGAGGGCAGGGAGCCCAAAAGACAATCAGATTGATGTCTGGAGGTTGTAGAGGGCTGAGCCATGATTGATTTACCATTTCATCACCAGCAAGGGTAGCTCTGTCCTGAGTCCTAGCTCCAATGTTAATTTGACTATTGTTTAAGGAAACTTCAGTTTTAAGAAGGAGCTTAGCTGCTTTCTGTTAGAATTTTTAAAATGATAAGATTATTGGTTTAGTTTTAAATTCTTTTTCTTCTTCAGTCCAAAAGAGGAATGTTTTGAAAAGGGCCTCTCTATTCTTCCTTAATTTGAAAATAAGCACATGTCAACCTTTTCTTTCCTCTCTCCTTTTTCAGGAAGGAAGGTTCACATCTGACAGGCAAGTTAAAGGAAGAATGAATGAAATTTTGAGATGGTTTGGATACAGTAGGTGAATGGAGTGATAGAGAAGATTCCAAATTAATTCTAAGATTTCAAGTCTAATGGATGAGGACAGTGGTACCTGATCATTTCTGACTGGCTTCTCATTAACTACCCATGTACATAGAGTTCAAGCTTTCAGCGGGTCACAGTGGGACATAGTACATAGTCAATGTACACACATAAACACATTTTAATTGAGATGCAGAAAATGGCAGGGCACTAAGCATCTACATTCTAATTATTCATGCCTCTTATCTTAAGTTGGATTGATCATACAGAAAAATTAAATGAAAGTTTTATCTAAACTGAAAGTGCAGGTAGAAAAACAGACTAATTGAGAAGGATTTCCAGAGGTATTGATGGGATTGAAGTGGAGAATCATGATACTTTGAATGAGCCCAATTTTTAGGACTTTTTAATCTTTAACTTTGGATTGGATAATTTTAGCCTCATTTTCTGTTTATTTCTGGCTTCTGGACCAGAAATTAAATTAAATATTTGATTGATTAAATTGATTTTTGATTAAAATTAATTGATTAAACACTTACATTTGATTAAACATTTACATGCAAGACACTATGTGGGATGTTGGAGATAACAAAGATAAAACAAAGTGGTCCCTGCCATCAGGTATCTTATTATCCTGAGGGAGGAAGCTGAAAGGTTGGACATGTACATAGTTAAATATAATACAACATAAGGTATGAAATAAACTAATGAGAGATGAAAATGAAAAGAAAAATTAAGACAGTTTATTAGATACTTATTCTATGAAAACAATATAGCAACCATGGCATATTTACAGAAAAGTAAGACATTCCCTTCTTTCAAGAAACTGGTGTTCTGACAGGGGAGACAATACCGGTTGGAGATTTCAGCTGCAAGTCAGATGGAAAGAAAGGTCCTTAGGATTTGGGTGGCAAGAATTTCCTTTCCTGGATCTTCAATAGCTATTGGTGCTCAGAGAGGTTACTGTTGCAGCACCCAAACGAGCAGTTTCCAGAGCCTATCTCCCCAGGGGTTGCTTCCTGGGACCATGGTTTTGCTAACTGGGCTGGAAGCAGGACTGGTGACCTGGGAGTAATGTCATTCCCTGAAATCTGAGACTTAACCTTACTGTCTGTGATAGTAGTCATTGCTTGGGAGTGGCAAGGAAAGTGGCCCCCTTTTTCATAGCATTTCCGTTCCTCAATGCTGGCATATTGTTCTAGGAATATCTGAGGAGGGAGAAGACACTTTTGATGGGGGAAAATAAGGAGTTTCAAGCTCACATCATTTTCCTGGTTGCAGATTTTATTCCATTAATGAAAAGGAAAATGGTTGAAATACTTTATTTCACTTCTACACTTTGGGAGGTGCAAGTTGTCCAAAAGTAACTTCACTGATGTAGGGAACTATTGGTAAGGACCCCTTCTCTACCAATACAGATATGCACTATTCTGTAATTTCTAGTCTCTAAATATGTTCAACAAAGTCTTGCAACTTTTCACTATATTTTATAGGTCGTCTAAATCAGGACAATAACATTTGAATAGAACTTTACTGTGCTTTATATACATTATTTCCTTTGACTACTTATAAAAAACTTTTGTAGGCAGTACAAGTATTATCCCTATTTTATAGCTGATTAATTTCCCCATTGTGTCATAATTCATAAGTGTTGAAGGCAGGATTCAAAAACATGTCTCTGCTGATTCTAAGTCTAGCACTTTTCCATTATACCACACTGTTGTAGTTCGACTGCAGTCTAGAGTATATGGTGAGGAAAAGTGTGAGATACCATAGAAAAATAGAGAATGACAGGAAAAGGGGTTTCAGCTTTATTTTATAATTGAGAACTACTAAAGAGTTTGGAGAATGGGGATGGTTCAACTAGATCTATTAATAAGGAAGAAAGTCTGGTAGCACTGTGAAGCATGGATTGAAGAAATGAGAGGGTGTAATCAGGAAGTCCAGTTACGAGATTTTTGCAATTGTCTATGTGAATGGTAATGAGAGCACAAACCAAGGTGATGGCAGTGTAAATAAAGAGGAAGCAAGAAAAGAGAGGGTTATTATGGAGGTAGAACCAACAGTAGCTATGTGTAGGATCAAAGAAAGAATAGATGATATGGTGGGGCAGTACTATAGATCATCCATCACGAAGGATGAAATAGATGATATGTTTGGGAAACGGTCCATGAACCAGATTTAGAGGTAAGTGAAGGCAGAGTTCAACTAGTTAGGTGTCTGCTGGAACTCTTCCTCTGCTGAACAGAGCAGCTGATGCATTCTAGACTTCCTTTCATATTATTTTTGTTCTTTAGAAGGTGAAGGAAACGACAAGGGGAACTGCTATTCTGGACCTAATTCTAACTCACATAAAGGAACTGACTGAAATGAGGAAAAGTTTAGAAGAAAGTAACTACTGCATCTTAGAATTCATGGAAAAAGATAGGAAAGCTGGGCTTAGATTCCCATATAAACTGGAATGGTGGGTGGGTGGGTGGAGTTGCATTTCAAAGATTTTGGAAAAAGGGGGGGCAAGACTTTATGATGCAAAATTCTACAGAGGAAGTCATCTTGGGGCAGGGAAAGCTCTCAACTAAAATCTTGTTTCAAAAATACATTATTCTGATGAGGAAGTAAAGGGGAGACTGTCTAAATAAACTGATGTACATTTATAGAAAACTTGTGGACAAACTTAAAGTAGGAAAAATTATGGTAAGGTCAGGTTACTGGGGTTGTATGCAAAAGGATGTCATGGTTTCTAAGAATAGTATCAGGAGGCAGCGAGGTGTCATAGAGGCAAGAAGGTGGCATAGTGGCTAAAATAGTCAATTTAGAGTCTAAAAGTTGGAATCTGACATCAGACTCTGGGCAAATTACTTAACTTCTGTCAGTTTCTTCATCTGAAGTAGAGGACATGTAAGAGGTAACTTGGCTGCCTCTGATGAATTCAAGTCATTAGTTCTAGAAAACTACGCGCTCTGGGTATTGAATGACCTTGTTGATGTGGCTAGAGAGCTGTTGGGAATGATCTTCGGAAACTTTGGGCATACAGGAGGAGATGAGTAAATGTCCCACTGGGGTTTGTTTATTTGCATTTTTAGAAAGAACACAAACTCTAGGCCAGTGAATTTGATTTCTATTTCTGACAAAATTCTAGAATGAATTGTTAAAGAGCACCGAGCTTTTAGAAATGGAAATGATGATAACTAAGAGCCAGCATGACTTCATGAAGAAGAGCATTCTATGCCAGGCTAACTTCATTCCCTTTTTGACAGGGTTAATAGCTTGGTAAATAAGGGGGATTCCATTGATATTGTATAGCTGAATTGCCGCAAACTATTTGACAAAGCGTCTATCCGATCTTTGTAGACACGATGGAAAGATGTGGGTTAGATCAGAGGTGTCAAACACTCAGCCCACAGGCCACATGTAGCCCACAACACTCCAAGTATGGTGAATGAGATGAAAATGTAATAGGGAAATGTTTAACAAAATAAACAAAAATAGATAAAGTTAACATGTGGTTTTCTACATCAATATGCTGCTTACAAAGATCTTTATATATGGACTAGTGGCCTTGTTTCTACCACTGGGCTAGATGATCATACTGTTAGATGGGTTTGGAGCTGAGAAAAAATAGTAATAAATCACTGTCAATTTGTACAAATTTTAATCTCATTAGAAAATATATAATATATGGGAAAAGATCTCATATACATACATACATTAAAAAATACATGTGCGTACACACATACATAGGTCTGCACACATAATATGCAGACATATACACACATATATTTAAAAAAAGAAAACCTATTGGTGCTTATGGGGATAAATTCTCAGCCATTCAGAAAACATTGTTCTCTAGAAGGACTCTTTTCCCTTGGATCTCAAATGGCTAACATTTTACTATATCACATTTTTAACCATGGCTTTCAATTTTCTTTCCCACCAAAACTTTATTCAAGAGTGGTTATGAAGCAGTTGTACTGATTTGGGTTTCACTTCTTTCTTCAACTGCCCATGCTATGGTCGTGGTGCTAATGAACAGAGGAGAGAATCAGAAGGGAGTAAGTGGGATCATATTGCAAAACCAATGATGGGATTCTAAAGAGTTGAGTTAGTTATATTTGCCTTCTTTTGCTTTGGGTCTATATTCATATGTGAAACTGTAGTGTGGAAAATTCGTATAGTGATACACACTGGTAACTGGTCTGTAAAGCACAGTTTTAGAAAGCTAAAATTGGAGGCCACTTGCTCAGGGTCACATAGTTAATATATATCAAAGATAGGTCTTCCTGACTCAAGGACAGCCTTCTAACCACCACTACCAGGATGGTTTTTATTTTAAAATACTATTCTTATTATGGATTTGACTTTCATCAATAAGGATGAGCATTACCATATACAAAGGCTGGAAAATGAGGATCATACATGAAATCATGAATCTTTTGCAATATAGCCTGCTATTTTCATAAAGAATACATCAAATTTAACATGATTGTACAACACTGCTCTTGTCCCTGTACCCCTCCGAACCTTCCTTCTGCTCTCTTTAGTGCATTTTTAAATGTTTCCTTGATGTTCTTTGTTGTTGTTGGTTTTTTTGCATTATCACTTATCAGTTTTGTATTATCACTTTAACTGACCCTCCATACTATGATACTTTTACAATAAATGTATAAAGTCAGCTTGCTTTTTTCCTCTTAAATAATATATGTTCATACCCACATTTTACAGCATTATTGAATATTTTTCAACACATAAGAATAAAAGTCTGACCGATGTTGGAAGGGCTATGGGAAAACAGACACATTAATTCATTGTTGGTAGAGTGATTTGCTCTTTTCCTCCTAAATAATATAAATTCATAACCAAAATCATGTAGCATTGTTTAATATTTTTCAGGACTAAAGGATGAAAGTCTAATGAATATTGTAGGTGCTATGGGAAAACAGGCACATTAATTCATTGTTAGAACTGTGAAGTGGTCTAGCCATTCTGGGAAGCAATTTGGAGCTATGCTCAAAAATCTAGGCATACCTTTTGACCCAGCAATCCAACTACTAGGTCTATATCCCAAAGCGATCAAAGAAAGGGGAAAAGGTTCCACACATACAAAAATATTTATAGAAGCTCTTTTTTGTAGTGGCAAAGAACTGAAAACTAAGGAGATTTCCATCAACAGGAGAACGGCTAAACAAATCATTATAAATGAAAGTAATAGAATACTATCGTTCTGTAAGAAATTATGAAAAGGGATGATTTTCAAAGAAACTTAGGAAGACTTATATGAACTAATAGAATGAAGTAAGAAGAACCAGGAGCACAACTATTAAAAATTTCCAATTTATCTTTATGAACTCTGATTGATGCAATGACCAGTCATGATTGTAGAAGACCAATGAATAAGAATGCTAACAAAATTACTGACAGGTAATGGATTCAAGGTGCAGAATGAAACATATTTTTTGGGCATGTCTATTGTGGGAATTTTTTTCTATGTATATTTGTTATAGGGGTCTTTTCCCAATGGGAAAAAGGGAGAAAAATATATTTTTGTTCATTGGAGTTTTTTGTTTTTTGTTTTAAGAATGAAACTCTAAGAAACAGGCTAACACCTCTATATGCCAGGTGTTATGGTAGGTACTGAAGCTACAAAAACAAAAATGAAAATAGTCCCTGACCTCAAGGAGCTTATATTCTACAGAGTAGGAAATAAATATGGAGACAGAAAAATTATATACAAAGAAAATTAAAAATGACTTTTTTTTTTGGTGGATGGGCTTGTTATTTGTCCTTCATTCTCAAAGAGGACTATAACTTCAGGAAGGTGATGCTATGACTCCTGCAAGTGAATTAGATTTAAGAAAGGGAGGGCTGTGCAAAGTCACCAGCCTTACTTTCTCCTCCAAAGTCATCTGAATCCAGTGGCAAGATATAGATCAGGATAATGGGAGATGGCCCCCAGTGGGTGGGTAAAATGGAAGGAGATTTAGGAAAAATTTCCACAGAAACTGGCCCACGAGCTGATTGTTGAGTGAACTCTAGGTGTTTGAAGATGAAGGAAGTGAGGAGAAAGAACATTCCAGGAATGTGGGGACATCTTGTGTAAAGTTGTAGAGATGAGAGATAGAATTTGGTGAAGAGAGTACACTGAGTAGGGCATTTTGGCTAAAGTATAGAAAATGTGTATGGGAGTAAATGGAAATAAGTCTGGAAAGCTAGCTTGGAGTTAGAAGTGAAGGATTTTAAATGTCAAAGAGAAGTGTTTGTTTTTGATCTTAGAGTTAGCAAGGTATGATAGAAAGGGCATTGAATATAGAGGATAACCTAGGTTATCCTAGGTTCAATCCTACTTCTGATACTGTCTGCATGACTTTTTGTAATTCACTTAATCTCCTTTGGCCTCAATTTCTACATCTGATTAAGGATTGGATAAGAAGGTCTTAAAAGTCTCTTTCAGCTCATTAGATTGTAAATTTCTTGAGGGAAGGGATTCTTTCTTTTTCATATTTGTATCCCCAGCACTAAGCACAGTGCCTAGCACATAACAGGCAATTAAATGTTTATTGATTGTTTGAGAGAGATGTGTGGCAGGGAAACCAATTAGGAGTTTACTGTAATAGTCTAAGAGAATGTTCACAAGGACCTGAATGTGAATAGTTATAGATATGATGTTAATGAAAAGGATGATGAACGCAAGTTATGCCTTGGAGGTTGAATTGACCAGACTTGATGAATGGATAGAATGGAATGTGGGATGAGTGAAAGTTAAGTATTAAGGAGGATTCCTAGATTCTGAGCATGGGTAGCTGGAAGGATGGTGGTACCCTCTTTTTAATCTTATTGGATAGCCCTCCCTTTTCTATACTTTGCAATCTAGTCAACTATATCTCTCTATGCCTTTCCAACATGCCTGGAATGTAGTCCCTCTCTTCCTTTAAAATACGGTTCAAGTACTGTCCTATCATGAAGCCTTTCCTTGTCCCACTAACTGCTAGTGCTTTCCTTCCCAAACTACCTTTTCTTTGAGCATTTGGCACATATTCAGTTGTTAAATTCACATTTATGTTACACACACATACACCCATATACACACATACATTATATATTATTTGTCTTTTTCATTAGAATGTTAATTCCTCCGGAGAAGAGAATGTTCCATTTTTTGCTCTTGCATTCTCAGTGTCTGGAACATGGTAGACACTTACTAAATGCTTGCTGGTCGATAGACAGAAATAAGAATTTAGTAAATAGTGGGTTTTTTTAAAGGAGGGAGGTGGATAATGAGCTTGTTTTTGGACATGTTGAATTTGAGATGTCTATGGGACATCTTAAGACATCTTAAGGCGAGGTATGCAGAGGAAGTTGTAGGTGTGTGAATATGTAGATTTGGGAGTTATCTGCATAGACATGATAGTCCTTGAATGCTAGGTCTGTTTCACTGTTGTCTTTGTATCTTCAGTATCTCCAATGCCTGGAGGATAATAGATGATTTAAAAATGCTTGTTGATTGAATGAGTGATTCATTGTGTCTTCTCTGTCACCAGCTCATGCTGGCTAAATAGTGGACATTGAGAAAATAGTTGATGGATGGACTAATTCCGAAGAATCAAAGGGGTAAGCATTGTTAATATCATCTTAAAGGACAGAGAGTTCAGAACATTTCTATTAAAGAAACATCTAGCTTTTCCAAGAGCTCTCCTGACTAAATGGGAACACTCTGGCTTACTCTTCCTTCGATACCTGTATGTATGTGTGTATGTGTTATGATGCCTGATCATGTAAATAGGTTACTTGTGTTCTCTTCAGGAAAGGAGAAGAAACCCTTCACTGGCACTCAGTGCTGACAAGGAGATTGTTTTCCTCTTTTTTTCTCTTTCAGTGTGCATGTTGTTTAGTTGAATTAGTTGGGCACAGTCTCTTTCTGCTATGAACAAATAAAAATAGCCTCTTCATCTGAGTTAATGTAATTGACTCAAGTAATTCACAGGGTATTAAAAGAATTAGAAGCCATTAGGGCTTTCTTCTCTTCCTGACAATTGTTGTTAAGACAGTCTATATAATTGAAGTAGAAGTTTCTGAATCTTGTCTTTTCCCACTAATAGTGAATTTTAGCTTCAATAATTATTCCCTGAAATCATAGAGTTTGCAGTTACTTGAGTAAATTGACATTTTGCCTTTTATGTAGTATTTTCCAGAAGAACTTGGAGCCTTAAACCTTCAAAATAGTAGCTACGTATTTTGATAATTGCAACTTTGATAATTATTGTTGATTTGTGAAAGGGAAATGGCATTTTGCTTCCCATACTAGTTGTTAAATTTAGAAAAAGTAATGGGGAAGTATGTCTACTGATCTGTCCCTTGAGACTGCATACTAAGCAACTGAGATAAAGAAAGAATGATCTTGAAAAACATCATAATGCATTGGTATGCTCTCCAAAAATCTATAGTATGCTGGATAAAGTTGAGGAGATGATAGATAATGCCTTTGCTAAATGAAATGAATTGTATATGATTTAGAGAGTTTAGAGATGGGACCATAGGAATCACTCAGTATAACTTCATTCTTCAGACAATAAAACAGCATTGGAAACATTTAAATGACTTACCCATGCTCTTTAAGCAGTACAGATAGGATTCACACCCCAAAATTCAAGAAAAATCCCAGTAACATAAAGCCCAGAGCTTCTGATGTCTATGCAAAAATACAGAAAATATGGCTAAGAAGCAAGAAAAGTTGGAGATCTATATGTAAGTTGGCAAATTTTGCATCATACGGAGTACTGAAATTTGGTGAGACCATGACTGGAAAATGACTTTGGAACGTATGACATTCAAAATTATCTGATAAACAGACGTTTCTCAGGTGTCCAGTATAGCAACTGAGATGGCTTATATCTCAGGGTACTGAAATGACTGGCAGATATTGAGCCACTATCAGTGGTCTTTGAAAGACTGGAAAAATCAGCAAGGATGGAAGAAGGGCAAATGTCCCAAGTTTTGGTGAAGGAAAGAGAAAGGAAAACTACAGGGAAATGCACATGATTTGGACTCCTGGAAATATTCTAGAAGATCTGATCATTAAAGAGATAGTTAGGGAACCCTTAGAAAAAGAAGCAGCGATCAAAGAGCTAGCCATCAAGAACAAGTCATAATGGACTAAACTTTATTTCCTTTTTTTTTTTTAAAACATTTTCCAGCTTATGATATTAAATGAAAAGGACTGTTCTAACTTAATCTAGGTTTTAAACCAAACTTTTGGTAAAGTCTTTCATCACATTCTGGTGGAAAACATGGAAAGATGTCTACTAGATGATAATATAATTTGAAAGATTCAAAATTCATTGCACAGATACCATAAAGAATGGTCATTGATGGTTTGATGCAAACTTGGAAGGAGATCTGCAAAACTTTTGTCAGTAATTTGGATAAAGGTATTCATAACATAAAAGGCAGCTAGTTGGTAGAGAGAATAGAGCACCAGCCTGGAGACAGGAAGACCAGAGCTCAAATCTGGCCTCTGATTATTTTACTAGCTGCATGACTTTGGGCAAGTCATTTAACCCTGTTTGTCTCAGTTGCCTCATCTGTAAAATGAGCTGGAGAAGAAAGTGGCAAACCACTCTAATACCTTTGCCAAGAAAACCCCAAACGAGGTAACAAAGAGTAAGACACAACCAAATAACAACAACATAAGCATTGTACTAGGCTCTTTGGATCTAATTTCCCACCAACTTCACTGCTTTTGGACTTCTTTGGATTTCTCCATCTTTCCTTCCTACTCCCTACAACTCTTCAGCTTCCTTTTGTGTATTGTCTTCCCCCTTGGATTATAAATTAAATTATATAGTCCTTAAAGGCAGTGACTATCATTTTTAAACTTGCGTTTGTATCCATATTTTAGCGAAGTGCCTGCCACATAGTAGTAGCCAAATATTTGTTTACTATTTGCTAAAACAGTCCCTGCCCTCGAGGAGCTTACACATATAATTATATACAAAATACACAAAAATCCAAGGTAGTTTTGAGGACTAGCAGTTGGGTTAATCAGGACAGCTCATATGTAGGATGAGGTGTTGAACTGAGCTTTAGGGAAATTAGGGATTCATTTTTCTATAAGTCTCTAAACTCCTCCAGAAGATATAATAGGATTTCCAGCTAGATGAGAACTTAGAGATCATTCACACCAATCCTCTCATTTTATAGATGAGGAAATGAAGGTCCAGAGGGCTAAATGACTTGCCTAGTATCATATAGTTAGAAGGCACCAAAGCTCTAGCATTTGGGTATTGTTTACACCTCTATATTATTCTGTTGATACAAAGAGAATTGGGATATAAAGTGAGTTAGGGCTCTTTTTTTGGACTTGGTAATGGGAAATAGATAGTCATAGACCAGAACCACAGAATGACAGAGATGGAAGGAAGATCAGAGGTATCCAGCCCAATTGGGAGTAGAGCAACAGTTCCTACTACATCATTCCCTGCAAGTAGTCACCAAGTCTCTAATTGAATATCTCCAGAACTCATACATTTTGAGGACTACAAGCCTGTGAAATAGAATGACCAAAGTAGGACTCAGCTACTTTTATATTCCTTACATCTTTCCTCCTCCCCCCCGCTCCATTTTTGTTCTTCTAGCTTTCACCATCTATGCATGTTAATTCACTACTCATGCCAAATTATACAAGAATGGTAAATCATCATTATTAATATTTAACACATTAAGAGCATCAGAAAGCATTAAGGAGACATGCCATATGGCCTTTAGGCACAGCTATGCAAATATTAAATGTAGTTATGATACCGTAAGTGTTTAAAGTGGTTTTGGCAATTTAACACTATATAACATGATGAAAGGTAATTTGGCTGTTATTTCCAAGGGAAGGTACCCCATGTGTGGGCTTGTAAAAGAAACTCACTTAAGTTGAGTTGTATATTACTTGAGCAACTTAAAAAAACAAACACCCAACACCATAGTTATCATTTTCTTAAAGCTGACTGTGTTCCTTTATTCATTAATTTGTTTTTAACAATTAAAAAACTGAGTTTTGATGTAATTTCATACTTTGGGAAAGTTGTAAGAATTAATCACTAATCACCCAGAGAGAGAAATTAATGTATTGTTAGAATAATTTTAAAAACATTTTTGAATTCACATTCAATAGGACATAATGGAAATTTCATGCAGCAGACTGTGCAGGCTTTAATTTCATTTCATGGGAAATTACAGCTGTTAAATTAGCAGGAGGTAGCCTCCCTCATTGTTCCTTGAATGTAATAGGAGTCTGCTAAGAATTAGCAGAAAAAAATTTAATAAAATATGTGCTATTTAAGACTTCAGAACTCAAATATACCCTATTGCTCTCAGTTTCTTACATGCAAAACTTGGCATTCAAATTCCACTTCTGTTGCTGTATTTAACCTGTAAAACTAATTTGGATGAAGAATGAACACAATAAATTCTTGCTGAATTAACTGAGTTTTTGAAGGTAGTGTCAACATGCTAGAATTCCATGTGAAAGCTGAAAGATACTACATTTATTTTCCTGGTTGGGTATTTTAATGAATAGACCTGTTATTTCTTTATGAAGCTTAGTACCCAGAGCTAGAGAAAAATATCACTATCATTGTACAATCGCATAATTCCATAGACTGAAATCTATGTATTGATTTGAAAAACATCCATAGAACAGGAAGTGTAAGTGAAATTGTGCTAAGAAGAAAAGATAAAAGGGTCCTGACCTGGCACATGAATTCAAGCTAACCACCTACATTTTTACACCTGTGTTTGACACCTCACATGTCATTTTCCTGGAAGCAACCTTGTTCTGCTCAAGGTTTTGTCAATCAATTCCTCCCCCACACCCTTTTTTCCCCTTAAACAAAAGCTGCTTCATAGTTCCTTTAAGATTAGATTTCCACATATCAACTTTGTTAGCCCAGGCAATTTGCAGAGTAAAAACAAAATTTGAGTCTAAACAAAATTCTCCTGAGCCTCCATTTTATATATGCTAATCTTCTCATTGATCACAGGAAGCAGATCTGAGA
This sequence comes from Pseudochirops cupreus, assembly GCA_028627135.1. NCBI lineage: Eukaryota > Metazoa > Chordata > Mammalia > Diprotodontia > Pseudocheiridae > Pseudochirops > Pseudochirops cupreus. The sequence goes on along the minus strand of CM053584.1, from coordinate 313,046,203 downwards.
GGAACCTTAGAATTTAGTCTGACTTAACAGGGGGAAGGAAGCTGCGACCTGGAGGCCACATTTGGCCCTATAGGTCTTCAAGCGTGGCCCTTTGACTGAATTCACTACTTTTTATTTCTTGGTAATCTTATTACCAGATTCCTGACTAATAGATTCAACTATCACCTCTATCTTTACAACTTCCAATTAATATGTATTTTCCATTCTTGCTCTCTCCTGGGCACTAATACATCTAGACCTCCATGTTCTATAGGCACCTCAAAATCAACATATCCGAAGCATAATTCATTATCTTGTCCTCTAAATTTCATATCTTAATTATCTTATTTCTCTCAAGGATACTATTATTCCTTTAGTTGCTTAGATTAGAAACCTAGAAGTCACCCTTGACCCTTCACTCCCCTTCACCCCCAAGTAATTAGGTAGTATCTTATACTACCAGAAATCAAATCTTCTTGAATTTGCCTCCTCGATAATTTTTCATGTTCATCGCCTTTTCTCTCTTCACTCTATAACTAGCCACTCTACTTCAGGTCCTCATTACCTCATGCCTGGACTATTATAGTAGTTCCTAATTGTTCTCCCCACATCCTGTTTCCCCCCTGACCCCCAAATTTATCCTCCATGCAGTTGTCAGATTTATGTTCCTAATTTGCAGATATGGACCTAACGCTATATGACACAATGACACAAATTGGCTATTATTTCCCAAGGAAGGTACCCCACATGTGGCCTTGTGAAAGAAGGCAGAAATTAAACCTTAAAGTGAGTTGTATATTACTTGAGCAACTTTAAAAAAAAAACCCGGAAACATAGTTATCATTTTCTTAAAGTTGAATCTGTTGCTTAATTAATAATTTTTTTTTGGCTTTTTAGAGGGGGTGACATAGGGCAATTGGGATTAAGTGACTTGCCCAAGATCACATGGCTAGTTTGTGTGTGTGTGTGTGTGTGTGTGTGTGTGTGTGTGTGTGTGTGTATGAAGTATCTGAGGTCGGATTTGAACTCAAGTCCTCCTGACTCCAGGCTAGTGCTCTATTCACTGCACCACCTAGCCACCCCTATTAACTTATTTTTAATGAGTAAAAAACTGAGTTTTGCTGTAATTTCATATTTTGCTAAAGAAATTTCATTGGCTTCCCATTGTCTCTAGGAGAGCATGCAAACTCCTCTATTTGGCATTTAAAACCCTTCACTAGCTCTAGCTCCAGCCTACCTTTCCAGGTTTATTGTTTTTGACTCCTAATTATGTACTCTATATATCAGCCCAACTACCTTATTTGCTGTTCTCCGTACTTGACATTTCACTTCTTGTCTCACAAGCAATCTCTAATGCCCAGGACATACTCTTTCCTCATCTTGTCTCTTGGAACCATAATTCCCTTCAAGTCTCAGCTCAAATGTTACCTCCTTCAAAATCTTTTTTTCCTTATTAATTCAGTTGTATGTTCCTGTTCAAATATCATTTATTTATACTGAATGTGTAAGCTCCTTGAGGGCAAGGACTGTCTCACTTATGCATTTTAATTCTTAGAGCCTATCCCAAATGGCTAGCATATTGTAAGTGCTTAATAAATGCATGCTGATTGATTGCTAAATTGTCAAATAATTGAATTGAACCAAACTGTTTAGTTCAAGGACACATAAGCAGCAGAACCATCGACTCCAAATCCTGAATCTATTTCAGTACCCTGTTTGCCTTTTATTATACCATCTTTCCTCTCTCATCCCTTTCTGACATGCTTAATTAAACAATCTCAGTATTCCTAAATTTCCCCTTCCTTCCTATCATCAGCTCCTTTGCTCATGCAATGAGAAAATCTTTAGGATATTATCTGTATTTCTGAGGAGGTTGTAACCAAATTTAGTTCTGGTAGTTACAGAGTATCTCAGATTCACATGACATACCATTACTGCTTTCCCATTACCCTTTTTAAAAACTCTAACTCCTATTGTATATCAATGAGGATTTATTATTTTAAGGCCTACAATGGAACTAAAACAGTACCTATTTCTTTTAAACAATGAAGTTCACTCATAGCAATGATAATTGTCATGTGAATCCTTAGCCTCCTACTCCCATGTGTCTTGTTGCCTAGGTGATTCTTCCTGGGAAATCAGGCATGAGGTGAAGCAGGTTGTAGGCAGTTACTGGTATGACTTCAGCATATCTTCTTGTAGCTTTGCCTGTGAATAAGAGAGATGTTGGTTTTAGAACTGACCTCCTTACCAGTTCTTTTTCCCCATCCAAAAATTTCTGGGTTTAGCTGAGGGAACATGTCTTTTTCTTCATATGCTTTTCCATCCTTCCAGGGCCAGTGACACTTTTTGGGAACATGACTCTTGGTTAGGTACTAATGCCATAGCATTGTGACTCCCATGGAATACATTCTGGTAGACGGCTCCATTTTTTCTTTTGAAGATTGGTGTACTGGGAATGTATACTAGCTCGTATAGCATTTGTGACTTCATAATGATTTTATCCTTCACAAAACAGAATATTTATGAAGTGTTTATGTTTAAGGTATTGTGCTAAGTGAAAGAGTCTCAACTCTCAAGAAATTTATATTCTAATGGAGAAAGATGACATATATAGGGCTCCTGGAAAACCCATCACACTTAAAAGTCTCTGATATTTTCTCATCATTAATTGATATTACCATAGTAAAGAAAATGGTTCCTATTTTAAGCAAGTGTAATTCCAATTTGGTGGCACATATTTCTTCCAGAAGACACTTTTCTGATGTCTGAAGAGTGTATTTATTAAATTACATAAAGCATGTGAAAGCTAGGGAAGGCATGTCCATTCTTGGTCCTGTTTTCTGACTTTAAGGTCAATCCTGAACTAGTTGATGCAGGGTTAGACTTTTCCAGTGACGTGAACTTTGTGATTTCTGAGATAACATTTTCATTTGTATATGACAGAGATGGTGGGAGAACGTACTGCTGAGTTCTACCTCTCCCCATTCCAACTATCCCAAGAGAACATTTATGACATTATGCTTCCCTGCAGACCTATCAAGAAGCTTTGCCCAGTGGCCAGGCATCATGGGAATTTTCTTGGCTTTTCTTGGCTGGTTGGAGGTAGTTTAGTTTTAGTTGTTTTTTCCTCCCAATTCCACCTGCCTTGTTTTTGGGGAAAAAAAGTCTAATTCTACTTGTAAACCCACTACTACACATGGAAACTTGCTACAATGACCTACTCTGTGAACAACTAGTTACATATTTCCATGACATCCAATTATAAATATTACAATATTTCTGGCAAAAGCATTATAATTTCAGATCATAAAAATACTTTGTTAAAACTCAGTTTTGGGGTAGTTAGGTGGCGTGGTAGATAGAGCACTGGCCCTGAACCATGAGGTCCATGAGGACCTAAGTTAAAATCTGGCCCCACACTTACAATTTATGTAACTCTGGCCAAGTCACTTAACCCCAGTTGCCTTGTTCTCCCTCCCTGACCCCTCCCCTGCAAAAAAAAAGAAAAAAAGAAAGAAAAAGAAAACTCAGTCTCAAAATCCCTTATAATTTAATCTCAAAAATCTCTTTTAATTTTATTGCATTTTTTTTCCTTTTCCATAATCATTTCCACTTAATCTCCCCCATTGAATCCTCCTTTGTAACAAATATAGTGATTATTATAGTGATTGAGAATTCAATTGCCTTTTGGTGTGTTACTATTTGTCTTATTGTTGTTATTGAATATATTGTTCTCCTGATTCTGCTTACTTTACTCTTCCTCAGTTAATGCAAGTCTTCAAAGATTTCTATAAACGTTTCATATTATTCATTTGTTTTCATTATTTGTATGGACATGGAATTTTATCAGTGTATCCCCTAAGGGAGGAAGCTTACTCTACCAATGCATATCATTAATGATTCTGAAATTTATTTTACTTTTATTTATTTATAAAAATCATCTTTAGAATATTTCTTAGGATACCAAACAGATAAACGATTAACTGAGATCACATGGCCCACTAAGTCATCCTGACTCCAAGATTGGCTCTCTATCCATGACGACATGCTGTCTCTCTCATAATTTCTTACAACTCAATAATATTACATTGCATTCAGATATCACATTGATATAACCATTTCCCAATTGGTGGGTTCTCATTGTTTCCTCTGTGTGTGTGTGTGTGTGTGTGTGTGTGTGTGTGTGTGTGTGTCTACAAAAGCATCTTTGTAATTGAATACTGTAACATCTCTATAGAGTAAAGATAAGGGGAAACCTAACCTAGAAGAGGGACAATAGGGGTTGGGGGTAGACTGAGAGTGCTAGGCTGGTAGTAGCATGATAATGGGTCGTAGAGGGAGAAGCAAATGTGTCGATTTAGTCTATGCATGAACTCTCACATTCTTGGTCTACTCAGGTGATTAGATGATTCGTTTATGGGAAAAAGGGTTCTAAAAATGGACTGGCATCTGTCACAGTGCGGTACATGAAGCAGATACTCAGAAAGCATTTGTAGATTTACTGATTATTACCAAATACTCAACTATAATGTTAGACTTAGAGTTAGGAAGACCTGAGTTCAAATGTGGCTCCAACGTTTTCTACCTGTGTGACCCTGGGCAAGTCACTTAACCTCTATTTGCCTCAGTTTCTCAACTGTAAAATTAGGCTAATAATATTGCCTTATCCTCTGAATTGCTGTGAGGCTCAAATGTGATGATAATTGTGAAGAACATTTCACAACAAGTAGTAAATAAGAATTCATCAATAAAAATAGCTTAGCCTGTGATATATAGTAGGCATTACATAAATGCTTACCCCCTTTCTTTCCTCTATAAGCAGTTAAACAAGTCCACCAACCAACCAAAGGAATTCAACCAAAGTGTCTACTAAGGCAAAGTCATTTGGAAATCCATTCCTCCAAAATGCCATATCCAGAATAAATTTAGTGACTGTCTTCTTCTCTCTGTCTTTAGTCTGTCTTTCAGGGGCTCATCTCCAGTCTTCCTAACCTGTATTTGGCCACTGGACCCAGAGGGCTCTGGAGGAGAAAGTGAGGCTAGTGACTTTGCACAGCCCTGCCTCACTTAAATCCAATTCACTTGCAAGTCATGGCATTACCTTCCTGATGTTATGATCCTCTTCAAGAATGAAGGATAAACAAACAACTGTTTTTCCATGACCTGGCTCTCTCCGACCTTTCTAGTCTTCTTAAATCTTCTTTTCTTTAGGTCCCTGCACATACTCCGTGTTCAGTGAAAACTGACCTCTTTGTTGTTCCTCACACATGATTCTCCATCTCCTTTCTCTGAGTATTTTCAGTTGCTGTCTCTCATGCCTGTATCTCTCTCTTTCTTCATCTTTGCCTTCTAGCTTCACTAATTTCCTTAAACTCTCAGTTAAAATCTCACTTTCTACAAAGAGCCCTTCTCAGTCCAATTTATCCTCTAAATATCTCGCTCATATATAGTTCACTTGTTGTCTCCCCCTTTGGACTGTACACTCTTTAAGATCAGGGGCTATCTTTTTAACCTTTATTTTTATACCCAGTGCCTGTCATATAATAAGAGCTTAATAAACACTAGTTGACTGAGTGACTCTCCTCTTTTATATTGGGCATAGATACATGGATTTTGAAAATAACACATCATTACAGCACCTTATTCCTTAGCCATTGTCTAAGAAATAGCCTGTATGAATACAAGGTGGAGTTATCACAATTTTAACTGTTTTTCCCCAGTGTTAAAAGCCTCTACAAAACAGTTCTCCATTGTACGTGATAGACACATTGATAGATCCAGAGAAAGGACAATCTGAATTCATTCATATACTCTTCATGAGTGTTATAAGCTTTGTGAAAAAAGTTATAGAGTTCAAATAGGATTAGAAATAGAATTCAAAATGATTAAAATGTTTATTTCTATTTTTTTTCCAGAAAACCTTCAACTCTGAAGAAGTATCAAACTTAAAAGTTTGAGATGTATGCATAGCCATCCAGGTTTTCTTTGAGATTCTGTTTCCATAGCTACATAGTTTTCAAGTTCATCCTCCTGGTAAGATCTTGGGTAGTTATGATGATTGGTTTACTACTATAGAGTAAGGAGAGGAATCATGGTACAATGGGAAAAACCTTAGCTTTGGACTATAAATACCAGTGGTCGATTTCTATCTCTGTCACATTGTATCAGCAAGCACCCTAGCATACCTAGGGCGGCTACTAGCACAGGTTCTTAGATCTGCTTTTCTAAAGGAAAGCAACTCAAAATGGGTTAACAATCTCACTTTAATCAAACGTATCATTTACCTACTTCAGGGGGGAAAAGTTGGCACCCTGAACTTCAGAGAATACAAACAGAAGTTACAAACAAACAGAAAAACAGATCAGCAAATGGCTTCCAGCGTCTGACCATTACATCAGTTACCTATTCAGTTACCAGAGAGGGAAGCACCAACATCTGGGTTTTCCACAGCCGGAGGGCTCAACGGCTGCCCAGAGTCTCTTCTGGGCAAATCGCACAACTCTTCTCAAAGTGAGCCCCAAACCAAAACCTCACATCAGGGCGTATATATAGCCTTCTCCTGGCTTGGAGAATGTCACAGCCCTCTAGACCCACTGCCCAATCACAAAGCTACAAGGCACGGGCATTCCTGGAAAACAAGCCTGGTGCCACAGGCTCCATGTGACCACATTCAGCCTATTAGGGAACAGAGTATACTTTCAAAAATCCAGGGGTCCTCAGAGTCACGTAGCCACTTTAGCAAAGGGCCTAGGGGCAAGGAAGATCTTCAGATTCCCATAACACACATAAACCCATATGACCTTGGGCAAACCTCTCTAGACCCCTGTATGTTCATTTGTAAAATGAGGGAATTGAGCTGGTTGGTCTCCAAGATTCCTTCTATCACAAAATTTAGGACCCCATGTTGACTCATCCTGCTGCTGTTTTGGGAGATTTCGATTTCTCTTTGGGCAACTAACTGTATCTAGGCTGGTAACTTGAGTAAGAACGTTTATGCCTTTTCTGGAGTAGACGAGGGATAAGCAGAATTAGAGTAAGATAAGGTCATAACTATGCTTGACTTTGGGATATGTAATTGATTCATCTTGAAAACCAAGCCATATTTTTGACTATTGAGCAACTGAAGGGTCCAAGATCATATTCCCCTTATTTTGCTAACCTGTGTAGCTGAAATGCATGTCTGTACCTTGGATCATATTTATATACTCAAGGACTTGACTTAGATCCACAGATAGTTCCTTTTAAAAAAGTCATTCTTTTGCAAGCCAAATATCCTTTTGAATTTCTTCCTTAAAATGGACTTCTTGATGGCAATTGTGGTTTCTTTTTAATTCTAATATAGTTTTTAAAAATTTCTTGAAAAAAATCTCCATTGTTTACTATAAGGGAGCTATTGAGGACAATGTGAAACTGAAGCAATTAAGTAGTACACAACACATACATTCCACAAATATAATTCTATATTATTTAAATATGTTTATATGTGTACATATAATATATCTGTAATGCATATATGCATTGTATGCATACACAAATAGAGTAACTTAAAGACAAACTAGGCAGTCTCTTAAAGTTTGAATAGGAGGGTAAAATAGTCTGATATGCACATTAGAAGTAGTATTTGGGAGATGTGTGAAAGACAGATTAAAAAAAGATAGATTATTAGCTGTGTGAGTGGGCAAGTCACTTGCCTCAGTTTCCTCATCTGTAAAATGGGATAATAATAGGATGTACCCATGCAGGGTTGTTATCAGGATCAAATGAGATAATGATTGTAAAGTATTTAGCACAGTAAAAAATGTTTGAGTTTGTATATGTGTATATAAGTTATGTATAAGTTTGTGTGGATATAGTTAATGCTATGTATAGTAGTGTAATGAGAATGGGAATCTAAAGATCTTCCCTGTCCCTTAATAGACCTAGGGGGAAGTTTGAAGACCTCTCCTGCTGTGACGTAAACTCTGCCCCCTTATAGGCTGAATGTAGTCTCATGGAGCCTGTGGTGGGAGGAGTTTGCTGAGGAGAAGCAGCACCCACAGAGAAGCTGGTAGAGAGTGAGTCTGACAGTTGGAGACAGTTGCAGAGAGTTGGGAACAGAGATGATTAGAGAAGGAGTCAGATAGGCTTGTGAGTAAATATTGATCTTGTACTGGTTTGTGGGAAGGCTAAAGGATGCTGTGGCTCTCAGCATTGTTACGGCCTCTGAATATCTTTGGTACTTCAGCTTACTGGTTTGGGGATTTGGTTTTCTGCTGTCTAAATAAGTCCTTCAGCTTTATCCTTTATCTGGAGAGTCTGGCATATTTTGCGATCAAATGTCATGCGATAGTTATAGTCACGGTCTCTATCGTGATGATGGGCACTGTAAACATTGCATTGGCACTACAAGTAGTCATTAAAATAAAATTAATGTGACATTGGACAAATAACTCAGTTTTGGATTTGCAAAATAGATTAGTTTAGATGATCTACAGGGGCAGCTAGGTGACATAGTGAAGAGAGTGTCAGGCATGGAGTCTAGAAAAACCTGTCTTCCTGAGTTCAAATATGGCCTCAGACACTTACTAGCAGTGTGACCCTGGGCAAGTCACTTAACACTGCTTCAGTTTCATCATCTGTAAAATGAGTTGGAAAAGGAAATGGCAAACCACTCCAGTATCTTTGTTGAGAAAACTCCAAAAGTGGTCATGGAGAATCAGATACCACTGAAATGACTGAACAACAACAAATATGATTTCATCCCTTTCTAGTTCTAAAGCCTATAATTAGCACTCATTAAAATTTTTGGTGAGAAACCTGTCATATATATACATATATACATTATACAAGGGAAGAAATAAAGAGAAGTTGCATACTGAGGCTGAGTAGGGAGGAATTTGATTAGTTAAAATGTATCATGGTGATCTTAATTGTGGTTGGGGTGGTATAAATTAAATGGCCTGATAAAAGATAATTCATACCAGATTACAGATTTAGAGCTGGAAGGTAATCTAGAAATCATCTTGTCCAACTCCTTGATTTTACTCTGATGCTCATATGAATTCTGTTACTAGCTCAAAGTCACACAAACAAATATTTTTCTTCTTTGTGTACAACTTAGATTTAGTTACTTTATGTTTTGGAAAATGCTCCAAAAATGAATTCAATCCAGATCATTGGATCATAAATTTAGAGGCAGAAGGGACCCTACATTTAGTTCAACCCCTTAATTTTACAGATGGAAGTTGTTCTGTTAATTGTTTGTTCTTCTGTTCTCAAATAAAACTAATAACATCAGCTGGATGATGTCTTGACTTGCTAGCGAAATGGATTTAAGTGAGGCAGAGTTGTGCAAAGTCATTAACCTTATTCTCTCCAGTCATCAGAGCTGAACGGCAAAACGAATCAAGATGACTGGCAACGGCAGTTGGAGTAGAAATAAGTGTAGTACAAGGTATGATATTAGAGGAAAGAAGGAGAAAGCCAGATAAAGTGTTTTAGAAGCATTGAGCAGAGATACAGATTACTTTCTGTAGAGTGGAAATAGATTAAGCAAACACATAGTAGATGCTTATGAATATTTGTTGATTTGAATTATGAAGAATAGTTAAATTTGGTATCAAACCAAATACTGTACTTAATTTTTTTTAACCACTAGGTGGCTCTTTGGATGCATGTTAGGGTTACAGGGAAAATTAACCTTTTAATGAAGGCATCACTATGAATTCATTAACCATGTGTTTCCTGGGTATCTTGCTAGATATTTTCCCCAAATTCTCCCTAATGAATGAAAAAGGAAAACTAGAATAATCTCTATGAAAGGCATTTAACTATACATGCAGGTACCAGGGTTGGCCTGCTGACTGTTGTGCACCCTTGCAGATCTCCTGGCTGCTCTCTGATGAGCTTTGGAAAGGATTCCTTGCTGGAATCCTAGCAAGGATGCTAATTAGAAGAAAACACTAAGATTATTCTGCTGGCTATTATGCAGAGGTCTTAGCAGCCCAGCAATTATGCTGAGGGGAAACTCAAAGCATCAAGTTTAAATCCCTTTCAAATGAGAATGGATCATAAACAGAAAAAGCAGTGAGGAAACCTCTCAATTATAGTACAATAAAAATCTATTGGATGTTATTCAGGGAAAGGTAAGCCAGTTTGCTGACTTCCTTTTTTTATGCTGTAGTTGAAATATGTTATTACTCTAGAAGAGGATTAAAAGAGATAAGATTTAAGTTGTTTTTCAGAACTGTGGGAAAGGGTATCATGACAATAGTTACCTGCCAGTTCTATTCTTCCAGGTGTGGACAGGTCATTGGGATATCCCACAGGCAACCTAACTCCTAATGAAGCTAAGCCACTGTCATGGTCAAGTGATCCTTTTGAGAAGTGTTCAGGAAGCCTTGGACCTTCCTTAAATGCTTGGCTGTGACAGATATAGGTCAGGAAGACCTACTCCAGGCAATAAGAGACCTGATTACAGTAGGGATTGATTGTCTTCTGAGATCTAGGAAAATGATGAGAGAAGAGAAATGATTCCAAGGTTTTCCTGAGAATAATAATCAATTCTTAAAGATTCTTCAGAGAAGAGGGAGATGCTACACAGAACAAAGCGCTGCAGTCTAGTACTAGCAACAGCCCAGGATTTCTTTAGATTAGGAGCTAATCTGATGTGGAAAGGCCATTCCTGAGGTAACTGTAGATCTTGCCATTCTGCTAATATACCCATGCCCCTAGAAAATGGGCCCAGGCTCAAAAGGCCTTTCTCTCATGTCAGCCCCCTCTACACCCAGCTCAAGAGCATGATGGGGATAGTACTTCTGATAATATTTAACACGTAGTTCACTGCTTTTCCTTTATCTTTGGTTGTGTTGTTGTTTGGTCATTTCAGTCATGTCCAACTCAGGCCTTGCCATTTCCTTCTCCAGCCCATTTTACAAATGAGAAACTAAGGCAAATGAGGTTAAATGACTTGCCCAGGGTCACATAGCTAGAAAGTGTCTGAGGCTGGATTTGAACTCAAGGCCTCCTGACTCCAGGGGTAGCACTCTATCCACTGTGCTACCTAGGTGCCCTGTAGCTGCTCCCTTCTGTAGGAAAGAAAAAATGAAAGATTTTGTCAGGCGATTAGATGCCTTGTGCTTCAGTCTGTGGCAAGAAATTTGATGACAACAGTTGAAATTGTTTGGCTAAAACCAGGTTTTTTAGATTTGTGGATCTTTTTTAACCATTTCTAGATTGTCGAGAGATGACAGCTGATGTGTGAATTATGAAAGACAAGTGCGTGAGAGCCCTGCTAGTCTCTCAGTGTGATAGATTACAGTATATTTATTGTGTTGAAAAGAAAGCATTTTTAATCATCATAGGTTTTTTTTTTAAATAAACTCTTCATGTCATCTGCCATTTCCTTGTTGGAACATGGAGTTGGAAGAAAGGAGAAACGGTAAAATAACCAGAGAAGACAATAATATAAAAGAGAAAAAGTAGTCAAAAGGAGAGAGTAGTTTCTAAAGCAAGTAAAAGAAAATAGAGTCACAGTGGTGAATTGGGCTTGAATCAAATGAAGAGCTGGAAAAACACAGATGATGCCATGTCCCATGGTCCTATTTCTATTTATTACATCAGATGGAATGTTCTTGTATGTATTGAAATTCATGCTGTGGGCAAATTGCTTTTTGAGGAAAGGAGGAATAGAAAAGAGAGGAGCATTTATTAAGCATCAGGCTTTATTGTGTGCTAGGCACTGTGCTAAATGCTCAACAGATATCTCATTTTATGCTCACAACAACCCTAGGAGGTAAGCATTATTATTACCTACATTTTGCAATTGAGGAAATGGAGGCAGGCAGCTGTGAAGTGACTTACCCTGGGTCAAACAGCTAGTAAGTGCCAGATTGGAACTTGAGTCTTCGTAACACCAGACCCAGTGCTCTATCCACTGCATCACCTAGTCAGAAACCTCTGCCCTTAAGGGCAGGGGCTATTTAATTTTTGTCTTTGTAGCCATGGTGATTGGCACGAAGCACGGCAAATAATTGGTACTAAATAAATGCTTGCTGATTGGTTGGTTGATCCTGGGAAGATGCCAATTCAAGAGATCCATGTACACAAATTGTAACCCCTTCCCATTAAACTCTTGGTTATATTTATGTTAATGGAGGGAATCACCTAGAGTAGACACTGTGCTAGTGAATGAATTCTAGGCAGATTCTTACACATTGTAGTTGTCAGTCTTACCCTCACCCTAACATGACAACGACACATGTAAGAAGCAGACTTGCTCATTGATTCCCTCTCTCTCTCTCTCTCTCTCTCTCTCTGTCTCTGTCTCTGTCTCTCTGTCTCTCTCTCTGTCTCTCTCCCTCCCTCTCATTCTCTATCTCCTTCCTTCCCTCCCTCCTTTTATCTCCCTCCCTCTGTCTCCTTCCTTCCCTCCCTCCCCTGAATTGCTGCTTTCAACTACAACACAACAGTGACGCTCTACTCTTGCCTGCAGACTGACACATCTGGATGCCAGGTCTGTAGCTCCACTTATTGCCACACATGTCATATGCTTGTTGATTTAAGATAGTTCTGCTCTAAGAATGACTAGAGCTTTCTCTTTCCTCTTTCTCTGAGTTCTCTAGATGAAGAGTAACACACTTTACCTAAATGGCTCCCATGAGCTTTGGGTAATTTGTGTACCTGAGTGAAGTCTTGTCAGATACTGGTGCTATAAGTTTAAAGAATATGTTGTTGATGGGTTTTCTTTATTTCTATTTCGGTGCCATGTTACAATGTGCAGAAATAAAATCTTCCACATTTCATTTAAATTAGAAATTATTTCTAGGCCATAGGAGCTACCTGTTATTGGTACTGTTTTCATTTGGAATTTGTTTATTGCTTTTAGAAACTTGAGTTGTATTTTTCATGTTTTTTTTTGTTTTGTTTTGTTTTACTTTTTGCCTTTTTGGAGGGTAATTGGGGTTAAGTGACTTGCCCAAAGTCACAGGGCTAGTAAGTGTGTTAAGTGTCTGATGCCAGATTTGAGCTCAGGTCGCCCTGACTTCAGGGCCAGTGCTCTATTCATTGCACCACCTAGCCACCCTTTGAGTTGCATTTTTCTATTGAAAATGTCCTTCATTCCTTCTGTCTGTGTATTGCTCCACTGATTTTCACCCTGTATTTCCTAAAATAAATGGTCAAATAGCATTAGTAAAAGAAGATGACTTTTCATAGGATCTGGATAAGAACACCTGCCCATTTTGCAGATAAGGAAAGCAAAGTCCATAGAGATTAAGTAATCTGACCCAAGTCATACAGATTTATTACGTATAGCAACAATGTCAGGATTTGAAACTAAGTCCTTGGGCTCCATATACAGAGTCCATACATTTTGTAGCTGTAGTAATAGAAATGTTTCTCCATAGAGTTTTGTGAAAGAAAAGTATCTTTCTCTAAATTCATTGTATTCTTATTTTTAAAATGAAATTTTACTATCATTTCTTCAGGGACTAGTGAGACCCAGCCCAAGATACTCCCATTTTGTTGGAGTCTCCCATTTTGAAACCCTATTTATGATAGCCAGTTTTAGAGCCAAGTCTATGGCTCTGGCTTCTTATAGCAACACTTATTTTCAATTTATTTTTCAAAGAACATGTTGAAATGTAGTTAAGCTAGATACACCAGTAGACTTAAACCCTCAAAGATTTTCAGTAGAGGAAATAATTACTGAATTTTCAGGATCAATGTGATTCTCTAAAGAAGATCACTGTTTATAATATTACTGGGATACCTTGACCACCATGTTCTCAAATTTGGCAAAAATAGCCATTCCTGACAACATGTTTTATAAAGTATAAAGGACACAACTTTCAATAGTAGATGACACTTTAAAATGTAATTAACCAGATAAGCCTTAACCCTCTTGTTGTGTTTCTCTGTTCCATTATGATCTCAATCAGTCTTCAAAGTCCTATGTTCTAATGGAAATGCAGAAACTCATTATCCAGCTGTTCTATCACAAGGATTTTTTTTGTGGTTTTTTTTTTTCGTAATTATCAATCTCTAAAATTTATTCTCTTTTCCTGAAAATTTGCTGCTGGGAAGTTGCTCCAGATCCCTCCTGTTTTTCTCTGATTTCTTTATATGTGTCTGATTTAAGACATGTTGCATGAAATATATGAGTAGGATAAATCAGAACCACAAACCCCAGAGGAAGTAGATTGGGCTACATTTGTTGTATATGATTATAAAACTGTTTTTCAACTGTTTTCTCAGGAACAATGGTGCTCAATTAACTCAGAGAAGTTTTCCTGTGAAGAAGGACCAGTTCCTTCAGAAATACCATCACTTAAAGGTTGGATCCTGATTGCCTACAGACCATATTCCAGTAAAGTAAATGCCTCAGGACTTTCTTTCGTTGTATTAGATTTAAAACACACACACACACACACACACACACACACACACACACAGTATAAAATATTATGGGAAGTAAGTTATGAGGTAAAACTGGACTTTTTTGATTATACTGAGATTTTTTATTACAATGACTTTTATCCAAATGATAATTTGCAAAGGAATATTTATCTTGAATCAACCTCAGAAAAAATGCTTTAAGGCACTCTCACATACTGCAGGGTTACTTGGATTCCACCAGAGTTGTATAATAATTCTAGCATATAACCTAAACTTGTACTAAAATGAGAAGTAACTATTAAATTCCTCTTCAGAAAATACCACCCAATAATCTAATAAGCAATTTTACTGAAACAAAAATGACAAAGATTTGAGTTTAATTTGTTCTTTTAAAAATATTTTCAGAAGTGGGAGCTATTTTTTAAAACCATATACTTGGTTCTATATAACTAAGTTTTTTCTATTACCCACAGCCCATATAAACATTGTTTGTGGATATGGTTAGGAGAATTTTGCAACAATGAATTCTGAAACAATGATTTTCTTTGGTCCTTTTCCTTATACAAGTCAGTTTCAATGAGGAAAATGCCTGGTTGTATACTATTTGCACTATATTTAGAAAGGAAAGAGGAGAGATGATTTAAAAAAAAATGATTCTTTTGTTTTACCATCAAGTTTCTCTTAGATTCCCTATGCCTGTATCCCTTCTTAAACAACCTTCTTAAAAATGATTTTATTCATTTATTTATTCAATAAGCATTTATGAATGTCTATTATGTGCCAGGCTAGGCACATAGGTGTTGAGGATATGAATACTGTCCTTGCCGTTAAGGAATTTGTATTCCACTGGGGAGTAGGGAGAGAAACACCATGTTCACAGAGAAGTCAATGTAAAATCTACACACAGGAATTGTTGTTAGTAATTGCTAACACTAGCAATCAGACAATCCTTGTGTAGCTTTTGTGGCCTCATGAACTGAGCCTTGAAGGATACAGGGGATTTTAAGAGACTTTTAGGAAGAGTGAATATACTCATGGCTGCAGGGTAAAGGGAGATGGCCCATGTAAAGACATGGAGATGGGAGACGGAATATCATGTAAGGGGAATAGTAAGTTGGTCAATTTGATTAGAATGTGTGTGTGTGTGTGTGTGTGTGTGTGTGTGTGTGAGAGAGAGAGAGAGAGAGAGAGAGAGAGAGAGAGAGAGAGAGAGAGTGTGTAGATGAGAAGGTGAAGGACATACAATAAGCCTAGAAACGTAGTCTGGAGCAAGATTGGGAAAGGCTTTAAATGCATAATGGGGGACCTTGTATTTTATCTTAGCAAGAAGGTTGTTGTCCTTTGTTCTTGTAGAAGATCAAAATGGCATCACTATGTTAGAGTCAAGTTACAATACATCCGACTGTGACTAATCAGACACATTTGAACTTGAAATGCTCTACCAGAGTGGTCAGGCACAAATAGTCCTTGTGAACATTTGGGGTGGATTCTCTAAATTTGCACATTGCGAGTTTCTTTTGAGCTACTTCAATTCTGCTTGCTCGTAGGGCACAACACCTTCTCTGATGATGGCACACCATGCTGGGTGGTCTTGTGCCAGTGACTCCCATGTCATACAATCAATTCCAAAGTTCTTAAGAGAGACCTGGAAAGTATCCTTATAACACTTCTTTTGACCACTATGTGAGCTCTTGCCCTGTGTAGCAGGAAGGAGCCCCTTGGGCAAGGAAATTGTGAGATTAGTTCGGCATTTAAGAAAGATCAGCTTGACCATTAGGTAGTAAGTAGATGGTTTGGAGAGGGGAGAGGCTTGAGACAGCAAGACCAGTTAGGAGCCTTTTCCTGTAGTTCAGGTGAGAGGTGATGTGAGATTCAACTAGGTAAGGCAACCAGCATTTATTAAATCCTTAATATGGGCTGAAACTCTGAGAATACAAATGCAATCAATAAGACAGTTCCTGTCCTCAAAGAGTGTACAGTCTAATTGAGGAAGACAATGCACAAAAGGGGGCTAAAAAGTAGAATGGGGGGAGGGAATGTGGAGGTTGGGAGGAAGATATGGGGTATGGTGTTGAAGACTGGAAAGTCAGAAGCACCACTGGAAGGGAATAAAAACTGGTCTACCTGAACCCTTTCCAAAATTGGAGGCTGTGGGAGGGAAGAGATCATCGATGGAAGAAGGAAGCTGGAATTGGCAGATGGATGTCTAGGGTGAGCAGGCTACAGTCATCTGGTGAGTTTTCAGAGTAAAACTGCAACAGAGGCATAAAACTAGGGTGGAAAGTCTCAAACTGCTAGCTCAAACAAAATAGTATCAAAGAATGGCCTGAAAGCTAGGAGAAGCAATGATATGGGAAAAGCTATGAGCTGCTGAAGTTATCTATAAGTGATACCTCCTTCTTTATTGACTTCAAAACATTTGTTTCCACCTGCTGATTCACAACAGAAGGGGTGAGAATTAGGTTAGTTTCATCTCTACATTCTGCAGATTGGGCAGGTGATTTTTCAACTGTGTGGTTATTATGACAAAATTTTAAAATAACAAAAAGTGCAAGTTCTATGGAGTTATTTATAATGAGGGGAGATATTTTACTTGAAATTTGGATGGGAAGCATCAATATCTTGTAAAGCAAATGTTCAGAGAACGCTTATTCATAAATTTGCATCATATGGCTGGGAGGTGAGAGGGAAGTTGTTCCTTAAGAAAATCTCAGAGATGTGTGTGAAATGTGTTAGTTACAGACATCAGGAAGGACAGCTAGGTAGCAAAGTGGATAGAGCTCTGGGCCTGGAATCAAGAAGGCATCTTCATGAGTTCAAATTTGCCTTTAGATACTTATTAGTTGTGTGACTCTGGGCAAGTGATTTACCCCTGTTTGCCTCAGTTGCTAATCTGTAAAATGAACTGGAGAAGGCAATGGCAAACCACTCCACTATCTTTGCCAAGAAAACCCCAAATGGAGTCACAAAAGAGTCAGATAAGGCTGAAATGACTGAACAACAACAAACAAATAGACCTCATGTAGAGAGAGGATTTTGGAAGGGTATTGGTTGGACAAAAGTGAATAAAGCAAAGAATGGAACAAAAAAGTAGCATCTAAAAATTATACTCAATAGATTAACCTTGAGGAGATGATTTAGGCATAGACTGTTGTCCTGGTCTCCCATCAAATCTCTAATTAGATTGTTCATTTTACCATTGCCTTTGTCTGTGTTCCTGGTTTATTTCTGTCCCTTAAGGACATGGCAAAAATTCAAAAGTGAAGTATAAGTAGTTGAATTTTCAAAATCAGTAGGGAAAGATTCAATTAAGAAACTAGAGATTGATTCAAACTTCAAGTGGATATTATTTTGTTGTTTTGATTTTCTTCAGACCAAGCTTCAGTGAAAGCTAGGGGTCCTTGGGCCCCCCTAGACCTATTTTTGATGCTGACTGATTTGGAGCCAAAGTTGGTGGTTTTTAAAATTCATACAAGTGTATGTAATACCTCTTGGAGTCCCCAACCTCTCATCAACTCAGTGTTTGTTTCCCCTCTTCCACATCTTCAGGGCAGCACCTTCTGTGGTGTAGTCCTCATCTGCTGCTCCAGTCTAGACACCAGCAGGAATCCTCTTCATGTTTTCTATTCTCTTCAAGTCTCGGTTTTCTAAGTGAGCAACTAGACCCGCTCCCTGGGAGCTGGGCAAGGAACTTTGGTCTCATTCAGATGCCAAACAAAGCTCGACATTTATGCACGTTTAGCCACAGTGCAGTTTTTGCATGTTGAGATGGTCGTAAATTTTAAAATATAGTAAAATATTCTTGGAGGAAAAAAATAGCAGATATCCCTTCTGGTTGATGTTGTACATTATCAAGGCAACAATGATGGAAATTAGATAACTTTTGAAATTTAATTATAACATCAACCTACATACAGATTTTAAGTTAGTAATGCTTAAAACTACACTAAGGCTTTAAGGCATCATGTATTTCTATTTACACTGCCAATAAATACTATGACCACTACTACCACTACTACTACTACCACTACTACTACTACTACCACTACTACTACTACCACTACTACTACTACTACTACTACCACTACTACTACTACCACTACTACTACTACTACCACTACTACTACTACTACTACTACTACTACTACTACTACTACCACTACTACTACTACTACCACTACCACTACTACCACTACTACTACTACTACTACTACTACCACTACTACTACTACCACCACTACTACTACTACCACTACTACTACTACTACTACCACTACTACTACTACTACCACTACTACTACTACCACCACTACTACTACTATATGTGGTAGGGGAAGCATCTCATATTCTGGATTGATTGCTTTTGTAAGAAAAAAAAATCATGTAATGGCTTTTATGATCAGAGAAATCTGTGGACCCGCCCAGAAGTTAAAATGAAGTAATAAAAGTGAGAGCATCTCCTTTACATGTGTGTATAATATTCTTTTAGGTCCACGGACAAAGAATATGATCTATAAGTACAATGCTTTATTTCACTTTTCAGTGTTACTACTACTACTACTACTACTACTACTACTACTTCCTACTACTACTACTACTACTACTACTACTACCACTACTACTATTACTGCCACTACTACTAGTACTACTACTAGTACTAGTACTACTAGTACTAGTACTACTACTACTACTACTACTACTACTACTACTACTACTTCTACTACTATAACATCACCATCACTATTTTGATTGATTCTAAGGTTTGCAAAGTGCCTCATACACACACAAACATGATTCTATCTAATCACTCTTGACTGAACAGTCTATGTAGTCTGCATCATAGTCTCAACATTCAGAGATTAAGTACCTTGCACAAATTCACACAGTTAAAAATCATCTGAGATTTGGTTGAATTTAGATTTTCCTGACTTCAAATTCATCTCTCTATTTTCTATGTCCACTTCATAGAAAAAACATCTCTGACTCTGTGCACACTGTGGAAATTAAGTGGGAGAAAGGAACAGACATACTTTATTGGTAAATAAAATTTGGAGTAAATATTAATTTTCAACTGCATGGTGTGAGGCATAAATTTGGTTTGGAAATGAAGTGGAAAGAAACATGTTAATGGCAGCATATTGATTCCTGTTGTCATTGGAAAAATTTTATTTTTCTTACATAAAAGAAGGTCACACTATGCTAATACCCTGGTTAGAGTTTCAGAACTCTCTTGATGTTCCATCATTTTCCAATGTTCTTCAGTTGGAAAATGGGAGGTTTATTTTTCCCTTTTATATGTGCTCTTTCAAAGTTAAAAGTCATGTTGTACACATTCATTTTTTAGGTAACCCACACGGTGAACTAATGGAGGTGGATCAAAAGGGCTTTTCTCTCCATTTTAAAGGCTGGGAGAACTGAGGTAGAGCAGATTGTGACCTTTCTGAAAACTTTTGGAAGCTTCTTTACCCTCAGGGCAATTTTCCCCTTCTCTGTTACTTTAACAGTATCAACAGTTGCCAGACTCTACACTAACAGCTACTCACAGAGAGAAGGAAGAACACAAACATCAGAGAGGAATTCTTGGAATTTTTTCTTTTTAACACTGAAAAGTGCAATAAAACATTGTATCTACAGATCATATTCCTTGGCTGTGGACCTAAAAGAATATTGTGCAAACATGTAAAGGAGTTGCTCCCACTTTTATCAATTCATTTTTAACTTCTGGGCAAGTCCACAGATTTCCCTGATCATAAAAAGTCGTTATGTGATTTTTTTTTTCTTGCAAAAGCATTCAATCCAGAATATAAGGTGCTTCCCCCACCACATACTTGCAAGCTATTATGAATATCTTACTTTATATTAACTAAGTATATTTTTTTCTTGCAGCTTTTGTTTCTACTAATTTGAATTTACCCATGGCTGCTGATGGCAATGACATTGTAAGTACATTTTTAGAAAGTCTTTAGCTAGAGAGATATTAGTGGTCAGATGGATGTAGAAGAACACTTAAAAATCATAGCTGGATTGATTGTGTGCTTGAATGACTATTTTTTTCTCAATTCATTAACTACAATGGAGCTAAATTATAGTATCATTAGCTTCCAGAAGTTTTATATTCACCAAGTGTTTGATTAGACTTTTCTCTTTAGCAATCTAATTATCATCCAGCAATACTGTGTATCTGTATCATATTGTCCTTTGTTTTAAAGTTAGTGTCACTGATGACCTTATCATGTGTGAATACAAAGTTCAATAGTACTAGTACCTTTATTTCCACTGAATTACATTTTCCAAAGCATGTCCATGTCCATTATCTCACTTGGTCCCACAACAACTGTGTACAGTAAAGAGGGCAGTTGATGGTACTTCTCCTTTATAGATGAGGAAACTGACTCATAAAGAGGTTAAGAGAATTGTGATGGAACTTATGTTTAGAACAGGACAACTGAAAGCTATTCTTTGCTTAGAGGCAACAGATTTGATAAAACAGAAGGAAAAAATGAAATATATGCTAAGGTGATGGAGAAAGAAGTGGCAAATTATCCTAGCACCTTTGCTAAGAAAACCCCACTTGGGGTCACCAAGAGTCAGATATGACTGAACAGCAACAACAAATGCTAAGGTGAATGAATTTGGGGCACAGAAGCAAAGTGGACAATGTTGGATTGAGGACAAATAAAGGAAAAACAGAAATATTGCAATATTGGGAGAACATTATAGATGATCCCAACCAATCAGAGGATCATAGATTCAGAACCAGAAAGGAACTTGGAAGTTAATTTTAGTGATCATCCCATGGTCATGCCATTCATATTCCTTGGTTGTGACTTTAAAAAGAATACTACATATATATATATATATGTATACACACAGACACACACATATAAATATACCTATATATATGCATATGTATATATGCAAAAGGATGCTTTCACTTTTCCTAATTTACTCTAAATATTTGGTTTTTCTTCTGGGCTCATTCCAGAATCCCAGAGGCAGAAATAGAATCTGAACCTGGATCTTTTGACTTCAAATCTCGTATCTTTCTATCATGCCACACTATTCTCCTAAGGAGATGAATAAAACTTTACTAATATTGATTATAAAGTCAGTATCTGGATATCTACTGTCAGTCTCACTGATAAAAGCAGGGTATGTGATTATTTCCTTGCCTTTCTGATAATCTGATTTCTTGCAAAGCAGAAAAAACAATGAAGGGAATTGCTTCTTTGGATTTAATTCTGACTAATGAGGAGAAACTAGTCAGTGAAAAAGAGTGGAAAACTTAGTAGGGGAAATGACCTAATCATCCTAGAATTTGCAATTTTGAAAGAAGGCAGTTATCCAAAAACATTTATTATGTGTTTACTGTATACTAGACTATGTGATAGGCGTTTAGGAGGTGCAGCAGATAGATATGAAGAAATATGGCCTAGATGATTGTTAAAGTTAGTTGCCTCCTGAAGCTGGTAGAATATCCATACATAAAGATGGCTAATTAATGAATAGATTAATGTTGCAATTAGAGGAAATTTTTCTTGTCATTTGTACTTTGCTATTCAACATTTTGCCAGCAACTTGAATGAGGATCTAGAAGGTGTGCTTATTAAAATTTCTGATTAAAAAATCTGAGCTAACTAAAAAAACCCCCCAAAAACCCAAGAACAAAAACAGTGTAGTTATATTAATGGATGACAAAATAAGTATTCACAAGTATCTCAACAGGCAAAAATGATGGTGATATTGAATGGGTATGAGTCATAGAATCTCGTTCTCTGAAAAATTAAAGTTGAGTCACCCAAAATGCAGTGGGAAGGTTCAGGGTGGGTGTGAATGGGTCATGACACAATACCACTCAAGAACTGATCAAAAGATGTGGCATACAGGAGGCAATAAGAGAGGTGTATGACCAGAAAAGAATGTGGGCTGGTCATGTGATGAGAGCAAGGAAAAAACCAATGGACAATGCATTGGGAGAGGTGAGATTAGATGACTTAAAACCATAGGGTCATATATGAAGATGTGGAAGGAATATTGGAGACCATCTAGTATATCGCCCTTATTTTATAGATAAGGAAACTGAGGGGCCAGAGAGTTTAAGTGACTTATCCCAAGTCACGCAGGTGATAAGTTCCAGAGTCTATATTCCAGTTCTAGGGCTCAAAACCTAAAATTCTTTCCAAGGCACTGTGCTTTCAGCTCCAAGGTTCTATAACTGAAATCACATAGGATTAGTAGAGGTGAATTCTTAAAATTATTAGAAGCAGCAAGGTAGATAGAGCTTTGGACTTGGAGTCAGGAAGATCTGAGTGTAACTTACTAGCTGTGTAACCCTGGGAAACTCAGTCTCTATCTCCCATAGATTCTTTACCTCTAATATAGGAATAATAGTAGTACCTGTTGTGGCAAGGACAAAATGACATCTTCATCATCATCATCATCATCGTCATCTTCTTTTCTTCTTCTCCTTCTCTTTCTACTTCTCCTTGTCCTCTTCCTCCTCTACCACCACCACCACCACCACCACCATCATCATCACCATCATCACCATCATCATCCTCATCACTATCATCAAGTTGAGCGGGACTAGAACCTGGATTTTTTAACTCCTAATGCAGGGATCTTTCAATTGTGACACATGATCTTCTTTCTTTTCCCACTGAGCAAATATATTATCTGTCCATCAGTTGCTCATTCTTGTAGAGTGGAGAGCTGTCACTTTTCATCTTATGAGTGTTCTAGGCCAGAGCAAATCATCCTAACTCTGACCTCTGTTGCTATTTCCCTCAGCAACTGTTGTTTGTGCTATACTTATTTTGTTCTCCTGTATTTCTTCTCTCTGCCTTCCAGCAATTAATTTTTGAGAAATAATTTACAAGGTTTTTGGAATTTTCTGCTGTCTTCTGTCCTCCATACAGTTCAGGAATCAGATTTGTGTTCTGGTTAATAAAGCTTTGGATTTTAAAACTTTCATTTTAGTAGACTGATTATACCTAGAATTTTATTTCTCATGATCCTGTCTTGTTCATTTAATTTGGCATGGTTAACAATGCTAATGAAACCCAATTCTATACATATAAAACTATGCAGTTGGGATCCTGATGTCACATTATTTTGGGTTTGAATACAAGTTTATCATGTTATCTGCTTTGTTTTCTTCATCAAAGTAGCTTGCAGAGTCTTTCAAAGACCAAAACTATATGTGAAACCAGGTGCCTTTAAAATACATATATTTTATTTTTTCCCCAATTATATATTAAAACAGATTTTTTAAAGCATTTAAAAAAAATTGAGTTCCAAATTCTATCCCTTCCTTTCCCCCTCTCTGAGATGATAAAAAATCAGATATAAGGTTATACATATGCAATCATGTAAAATATTTCTGTATTAGTCATTTTGTATGAGAACACTTGAATAAAAAGAAAAAGAAAGTCAAAAATGGCTTCAGTCTGTATTCAAACAATAAAAAAAAAATAAAAAAATTCATCTGGAAGAACAAAAGATCAAGGATTTCAAGGGAATCAATGGAAAAAAGTGAAGGAAGGTGGTCTAGCTACACCAGATCTCAAAATGTATTATAAAATGGTAATTATCGAAATAGTCTGGTACTGGATAAGAAATAGAGTGGTGAATCCATGGAATAGATCAGGTAATATTACATTATAGTAAATGACCATAGTAACCTAGTATATGATAAAACCAAAGAGCCAAACTTTTGGAACAAAAACTCATTATTTGACAAAAACTGCTGGGAAAACTAGAAAAGAGTATGGCAGAAACTAGGTATAGACTAACATCTCGTACTATATACCAAGATAAAGTCAAAATGGGTACATGATTTATGCATGAAGGGTGATACCACAAACAAATTAGGAGAGCATAGAATAATTTATTTATCAGATCTATGGAAACAGGAAGAATTTAGGACCAAAGAAAATTTGGAGGGCCTTACAAAATGTAAAATGGATAATTTTGATTATCTACAATGAAAACATTTTTGCACAAACAAAACCAATGTAACCAAAATTAAAAGGAAAGCAGAAAAATAGGGGGAAATTTTGCAACAAGTATCTCTGATAAGGAACCAGGTGCTTTTAAAGATCTTGAGGTATTGATGGTCTGTAGGTTCATTATGAGTCAACAGTATGATTTGGTAGGCAAAAAAACTTAATGCAATAGCTTGCATTAAGAAAAACATAATAGTACCTAGAAGAAGAGAGGTAATACTTCCATTGCATTCTTCCCTGGTCGGACTACTACCTGAGTAATGTGTTCAAATATGGACCATATATTTTAAGAAGAACATTTCATTTAGCCATTGACCTGGGTCATTTTGCCAATTGTCCTGTTGCCACTGTCCCAAATCTCCTTACCTGGACCAGCACTCTGTATTTTGCACTAACAGTCCTACTTGTGGACTTTAGACATGTCCTAGTTCCTGTGGTTATTAATCCATGAAACTCTTGAACTCTCACCCTAGAAGTAAACAATTTTGCTTTAGGACAGAGAAACTCTAAACTTACTTACCCATATGTAGGTGGCTACCAGACCATATCTAACATCCTGTTTGAGTATTTCCCTAGGACATGTTGCTACACACATATCCCACTCCTTCTTACTCCCTACCTACTTTTTTACCTCTTGACTTGGGCATGGTAATCAAATCAATTTTATCATTTTTTCAGGAAAGGGGATTGTCAATTGACTGAGTTGTGGATGAACTGACCATCTGATTCCCTTGATGAAGTGTCTCTCTAGCTCCCCCTCCCTGTATGTGTTGTCTCCCGTCTTACAATGTAGGCTCCTTGGGACCAAGGGCTGTCTCGCTTTCTGAACTTATATCCCCAGTATTTCCTAGAACATAAATTAAAATAGCACTTAGCATATAGTAAGTGCTTAAATCCTTTTTCATTTCATTATGAATGAATTCAATTTGTATCATACAAAGGAGAGGGTGACCAAGATGTTAAGGGTATTGTAGAACACGTCATATAAAAACAAATTTAAAAAAACTGAGGATGTCCAACCTGAAGAAGAAAAGACTTAAGGGCCACACAATTGCAGTCTCAAGTATTTGGATAATTGTCATGTAACAGAAGAGTTAAATGTGCTCTGTTTGATTCTAGGTTTGAGAAATAGGAGCAACTAGTTGTCTTTTGATTACAGAGAGGCACGTTTAACCTTGACATAAGGACAAACTTAGTAATAATTTATTTGTTATTGTTGAGTTGTTTCAATTGTGTCCAACTCTTTGTGATCCCATTTTGGGATTTTCTTAGCAAAGATACTACAGTGATTTGTTATTTCCTTCACCAGCTCATTTTACAGATGAGGAAACTGAGGCAAACAGGGTTAAGTGACTTGCCCAGGGTCATGCAGATAGTACGTGTCTGAGG
The DNA here is from genome assembly GCA_028627135.1 of Pseudochirops cupreus. NCBI lineage: Eukaryota > Metazoa > Chordata > Mammalia > Diprotodontia > Pseudocheiridae > Pseudochirops > Pseudochirops cupreus. The sequence goes on along the minus strand of CM053584.1, from coordinate 313,020,449 downwards.
CCAGACTGAAACTCAGGAAGATGAGTCTTTCTGACTCCAGGGGCAGCACTCTCTCCACTGCTCTCCTGAAGTGAAATAAAGTTATGGATTTCTCCTCATTGAAGACCTTTAACAATAGATTGGGATGGTTACTTGTCACTAACATTGTAGCAGTAATTCTTGATCAGGTACAAGTTGGGATAGTTGGTCTCTGATGTTCCTTTCATTTCAAGATTCTCTGAATTCTTTCACAACAAATTGTACCATTTAGTGCACTTGGACAGGACTTTTTAGAAGTCTCATCACGGCCTAAAAGAATCAACATATTCCTAACATTGATAAAGAGCTAAAACCACAATCTAATGGATTGTTAGAATTGAAAATTCCCCCTTAATGCGATCTAATTTAATGATCTCATTTTGGATATGTAAAAACTGCCACTAGGAGAGAAAAACGTGTCTTGTCCTCGGTCATTCTGGGAGTTAGTGGCAGAGCTGAGATTGGACTTCATTTCTCTTGACAGTTCCATTCTCTTTCTACTGTACCATACTGCCTCAGAGTGAATTCATTCATCCATAGGATCTAGATATTGGCACAAGGAAAACAATTGTTCTTATTTTCATATTGCTCATAAAGTATTTTAAGATATTTGTGATATTCTTCAACTCCCATTTACTCCATCAACATAACAATACTGATTTTGTGATAACTATATCACTGGAAAAAAGATGAGCAACTTCCTATATCCTTTTGTTCCTAAAAACTGTTATTAGAATTCTTTAGTCCAAGATATGAATTAGTAAAGAGATATTTTAATTATGAAAGGTAAACACAGACTCACTTAAAAAAAAAAGTGGGATTCAACGGAAATTTGAAATTACCTATTCAATCTCATTGCTGTCATGTTCTTACCGTAGGTCTAGCACCTTCCAGACTTAGTCTTGCCATGGAGGCATGCCACACTGAAATGCCAATATGGAAAGTTACAGAATTTTAGCATCTTAGATTAGAGTTCAACAGTAAACACTGAAATAGAATTCTGTTTTTGAGGAAGGAATTCAGTTACTCCATTTCCTTTAACTAAATTAGTGACTTGGATTAAAGTGGTCAGGGAAAGTTTCACAGAGCCTTGAATTAAATATTGAAGGTTGTGTACAAGGTGGATGGTGGGGGGAGGAGCACATTTTTGGTGAGGGTAACAGCATGAGTAAAAACACAGATGTGGGAAAGCATGAGATGTATTTAGGTACTGTGAGAAAAATTTTTTTTTCTTTTTCCTCCTGCCACAGATAATTTTCCACATTTTTTTCCAAGTACAATATGCTTATAATGTCTGTTCTTATGTTGGTATTTAAGTTACAGAGCAGTGATAATAATAACATTAAATATAGTTGCATCTTGCATTTCTGAAAAGTTATACGTGAATCAAATGTTTGTAAATTATTATTTTGAATGTACTTGGGAATTAAAAAACAGATGTCCTGTTTTTCATCTTTTTTTTGCAAACTGAAAAAGATTGCATTCTAATTCAACTTCTCTATAAGTCTAGAATTTCAGAAAAGGAAAGGAAAACACAAACTCACTTAAGAATGTGGGATTTGAGTTTACATAAAGCGGGATGGGTTTTTTTATATTTTTAATAGCCAATATCATGGCAACAAGAAGAGATTATGAATCAGTGAGTCAATCAACAAACCTCCTTTTGTTCCAGGCATAGTGCTAGACACTGGCATGGAAAGACAATAGTGAAAATAGAAGTTGTCCCCAAGGAGCAAAGAAAGTATATGCATATATTGGTATAGCAGGGAGGGAAGCATCATGCCTTTAAATGAGGCACTTTGTGAACTTTTTTTTCTCTCTTTGGTAGGTAATTTCTCTCCCCACCTCCAGCCCCCTTTACCCCTTTGGATGACCTGGAGTCAGAGCAACCTTGTGTATGTGGGGATGTTTCCCTAATATGGCCCTATGCATTTTAAAGAGGCTCATAAATCTGTAAGGGGATGACACCATACCCTTTCTTTCCTGCAATGTCACTGGCTGACTGAATTGTCAATTGCATTGGGCTAGCCAGAGACAATTTAAATTGGTGGTTATATCCAACTAGCGAATGTGATTCTTTCTGACAGTTCAGCCAGTCATTGACATGGGACAGAGGAATGCTGAAGGATGCTATCCAAATCCTGCTGTCCTTTCTTCCTTTCCCCCTCTGCTTGTTAGACACAGGAAGAAGGTCCCTTGGCAGCAGACAGAGGATGTAAAGTCCTAAAATGCCAAAGCACAGGCAGACATTACTGAATTCTCAGACTGCTGATGGTGACTTCCTTGCTCCTGGTAAGTACCTAGAGGGAAACAAGAAAAATGTAAGATGGATTACCTGCTCGTTCTCCAGCTTACCATCCGATTATTTAATTGAAGAGACAAGAAACAAACATAAAGCTACCAGAGAATTCAGGTAGACATCTAAGTGCTAATAAGAGAAGGGGTCCTTGAAAGTATGTTTATATCCCCATTCAAATGTAAGCTCCCTAAGGACAGGGGCATCTCTTCCTTCCCACCCCCATCCCCCACCCCTCCTGCCAGTCTTTGTATCCTCAATACTTAGCACAATGTTTGGTATATAGTATATGCTTAAATAATAGTTGACTGACTGACTGACAGGTGGAGGTGAGGCAACTTTTAAATGCCATTTCAAAAGAAGTTGTTGTTTAAGTGGAAGTGGGTAAAAGTGTAGGCTGTTGGTAAGTGACTTATCTTTTCCATTTTACTTTTCTTCCTTTGGGAGATGTTTACACTTTCATGACAAGTTAAAGTATGTGATAACAGTTTTTCTTAGCCTTACTGCTAAGTTAGCAAAAAAGGCAGAACTTAGACTGCAGAGTACTTAATGGTACATGACAAAACCAGAAAGGAAATATACAAAAATAAAGTTAGTGCAGTGATTTCACATTCCCCTGAAGTGTTTAGGACACATCTTCAAGAAATCATATCTCAAAAGTCAGGAAATACAGCATCTAAACTACTTAGAGCCCGATAATGTAACCTATATGTCACATATCATTTTCCTTTGATTAGACACAGAGTGTCATTTCTTTTTTTTTTATTAATAATAAATTTATTTTATTAAATTTTTTTTGAGTTACATATTTTCTCCC
>CM053584.1:312965397-313016818 GCA_028627135.1 Pseudochirops cupreus | reverse complement strand
GCAGCTTCAGGCCAGGCTGGTTTCGGTTCGCAGTGCTGATATGGTTCCTCGTAGCCGAGCTGACTTTAGTGGGAAGTATCTTTGTGTGCGTTTTGGAGTTCCAGGATTGGTTTAAAGTTCTATTTTATGGGTATTTTGGGGTGGCTATGTGAGAGCTGCGATGTGTTGCTGCTGCTATGCCGCCATCTTGGCTCCGCCCCCCAGAGCGTCATTTCTTAATAAAGTGTTTAAGAAATGAAGAAAAGTAAATGCTACTGTACAAACCTTCTTCATTTATAATAGTTAAGTTGTTGAGCTGAATGTCAGGAAGATCTGGTTTCAGAGACTGTCTTTTATATTATGATTCTAAGCAAGTCACTCAACTGCTCACTGACTCAGTGTTCTCTTTTGTAAAATGGGAGTACTAGTATTTCACTGCATAATTGACACAGATTTTATGCCAGCTTTTTCATTTGCAAAAAGTGATGTGAGACCATTATGTGAAGCTTTTTTAATTAAAAAAAATTGTGCTAGCATTGCTTAAACATAATACTGTACAGTTTAGCTAGTGTGGGAGATGCAAGTCTTACCATATCATGGGACTTGCCCATGATAGCTTTGCCTGCTCTTGGCTCCCCTTGTGCCCATAGCTCTTCATTGGGTTGAGTGACAATACCATTAGTACTGCAGTGTTCTAAACAAACCATATAAGTTGGCTTTTGGATATATACTGACAATGCACATTTGATGAGAATTCTAGGCTGGTGGCTGGCAATGTGTGAGAGATAAATGTGTATCCACATAACACTGGCAAATGCATTGCTGCTCTGTTGACCTTGCAAGTGGCATGATGAGCAGAATTACACCATGTGATAATTATATGATGAAAGGTTATAAAACAATTTTTGGCCTGAAGAAAGCAGGATGCGATGATCTATGGGGTGAAATACAGCAATGGCAACTACCTCCCAGGGTTGTTATGAGGATCAAAAAAGATATTGCAAAGCACTTTGTAAACTTTAAAGAGTGAAAAAATGCATTATTATTACTATCCTTGATTGCCAAAGACTTTAATGGGAAATAACAATTGTCTTTAACATTCTATAAAAGTATATGTTATTTTATTTTTCCCAATTACATGTGAAGACAAATTTTTAACATTAAAAAAGTTTTGATTTCCATGTTCTATACCTCTCTCCCTCCTTCTCCTGCCCCTTCCTTCAATCAGATATAGGTTATTCATGTGCAATCATGTAAAACAAGAAATAATAATTTTCTATATTGGGATTTTCTGTTTTAAAGGTAGATCCTTAGAGTCAATGAACATGAATATCTATATTTAATTTTGTTTTCTTTGTAATCATTATGTATACTTGGTCTCATTAGGGTACAACTTGTGGACTTAAATCTTTTTGGTCCATTGAATGCTTATTATATTGACTCAAAATATGTCTAGTGACTTGGGAATATGTAATTGTAAAGTTTTATTATAAGTTAATGATGATGATATAAGAATGATGATACAGGCTGTGTGTGAAAATCAGTCTTAGTAATATATAGTCACAACTTGACTGTGGAGTCAGATAAATTAGGAGATGCAAGACAAACATATACACCATTTTTATGTCTGAATTATTCAGGTGGGCATTATCCCTGTACTTTGACCTCAGTTATTTACAATTTTTAATTTTTAATTATCTACTATATTTTTTCATATTTTAAATCATATTTTAAATATTTTTAATCATCTATATTTTTAAATCATCTACTTTTGAGCAATTACCAAACTTGGAAACTTCACAGAATCACAGACTCAGAGTGGAAGGGACTTCTGTCCAATCCATTCCCTGAAGAAGGAACTACTCTAGAAAATACCTTATGGATTAATGGTCACTTAATCGTTATCTTGTAAACTTTCAAGGAACAATAGCAACCATCTATAACAACCAAGAACATAAATAATAGGAAACATTGATTATTTACACAATGATTCTACTGTGATAAAAGGTTTGGCGTTGCCACAGTGTCTTGTACTCAGCAAATTTGCGAAAAACTCTAGTGCAGAAAAATGAATTAATAAATTTCCCTGGAAAGTTTAATCTTAAGGTAGTTGGGTGAATTCTTTCTGTTTTGTCTGTGATGTTTCCATTGAGAAGAGTGAGCCTTGAATCTGGACAAGGTTCTGGCAATTAGTTATGATCTCTCTTTGGAAACCATTATTGCACAACAACATCTATCTATCGTTCCCCAAGTACAAACCCACAAGTGTGACTTTCTTCAGACTGACACTGAGTTCCTTGGTTCTACTTCCTGTTTTGAGAAGTACGACGTGGCTGACATTCACTGAAGTTCTTAAGACAGTACTTTGTTTTCCATCCGAACAAATTCAGCTTTAAGGTCCTTGGAATATAATAATAGCTAACATTTATGTAGTACTCCAAGGTGTTCAAAGCAGTTTACATATGTTATCTGATAGATATCTCATGATAACCCTGATGCTATTATTATTCCCACTTTACAGATAAAGAAACTGAGACTCAACGGGGTTCAGTGACTTGTAATGGGTCACACAGCTAGTAAGTGTCTGAAACAAGATTGAAACTCAGATCTTACTGACTTTAAGTATAATACTATATCTACTGCACCACCTGATTGCCTAGAAATATAATATAAAACTGAAAGAGATGGAAACTCCATGATATTCAATTTATAAAGCCTATTAAGGATGGTGGGAGGGGTATTGTGGGGAGTTACAACCAGTTTGAGAAGTTCTTTGGATTAGATACAATCTTGGATTAGGAGGATTACTACCAGTACAGATCAAAGTTTAAGGCTTCTGAAAATAATAAATGAAATGTCATATTTTATTTAAGAAATTAATCTGTAAACACCAACCTGATTTCTGATCAGAACACCTGGGTTCAAGTCTTACTTCTGGTACTTTTTGGATTTGTGACCCTGATCAAGTCACTAAAGTGATAGATGTGGTGATTTATAGGCAACTTCATAAAACTGTAAGATGCAGAGAAGGTACCAATTGATATTGGTAGAGGGAGTGTCTTCATTGAGAATTCCTTATACCAATGAAATGATAGGTATGAAAAAAGTACAATTTCCCCAAGGCAATTCAGTGTGCTCTCTTTCTGATTTTAGGGTTCAGTTCAAGGTTCATCTTCAGTGTTTGAGAAAAATGGCTGTGCAGTGGGTAAGAGTATTGAACTCGGAGTCAGGGAGTTGAGTTCATTGTTGTGTCTGACTCTGTGACCTCATTTGGGGTTTTCTCGGCAGATTATGGAGAGGTTTGCCATTTCCTTCTCCAGCTCATTTTACAGATGACAAACTGAGAGGCAAACAGGGTTAAGTGACTTGCCCAGGGTCATGTAGCTAGTAAGTGCCTTACACCATGTTTGAACTCAGGAAGACGAGTCTTCCTGACTCCAGGCTCTGCACTCTCTCCACTCTGCCACCCTGAGTTCAAATTCTACCTCAAACAGTTAGCTGTATAACTCTGGGACAAAGTGCTTTACCTCTTTTAGCCTTGGTTTCTTCTCTTTAAAATGTGGATATTGATAGTATCTATTGCACAGAGTGGTGAGGATTAAATGGGTTAACATATGTATAATGCTTTGTAAACTCTAAAGTGCTGTATAAATGCTAGCTTTTATTACTACGGACTAATTCAGTGGAGTGACCATTTGATGGCCCCGTCAGGTCACAATATGGTTAATATACATTTCTCCTCTACTTGGTTTTATTTCTTGTGTAGATTAATAGGTCAATCAGTTTCAAGCGTCTGTGAATCTAATTGAGGAAGTCCTTTAGTATTCTGGAACTTCATCCAGTTTATTGATTTTACAAATACTTTTCAAGTGCCAACTATGTACAAAGCACAGTGCTAGGCTCAAATACATAATGCTCAAATGAATCTGTGATATCATCATTGTAGCCTCCAGCTGTGATCAACCCATCCAGGCCCAATCCTCCAGTATTACTCTCATCCATATCATCCTATCAATTTGCTGCCAGGGACTAGAGTGGGGTGACACAATGTGTTGGTCTTATTTGAATTTTCTTGACATAGAAAGAATAACATTGGAGTGCTGAAATTGTTGATAAATTGCATGCTCTATTTCTTTTCTTTTTTTCCTCATGCATTTCTTTGATATCATCTGTATCACTTCTTAGTTCCTTGTATGTCATATGTTTAGCTTGATTATGCTTACCACATGCTTTTCCGTTGTTTTGAGTGATCTGCTGCTTCATTCGGAGAATGTAATATTCTTCAGTTTATAGTCATGTAACTTTACCAGAAGATTAGGATTAAAAGGACTGACACTCGCTTCAAAGTAAAATTCGAGATCATTAAAAATATAGTACAATTTGCTAAGGGCAGTCTTACAGGTTTTCTTCTTCCTGATCAGTTATGGATGGACCAATCACATTGTCCATTTTCAGTTTCTGTCTAAGATGTGTATACTGATGGACAAATTCTGTAGGCTGTCTGCCCAATGGATTTTCATAGTCTGAATTATAGTCATTCCTTATCCACTTTTTTTTTCCTGTGTGTATTGTTGGGCCAAACATGTTAAATAGTTATGAATCTCATTTAGAAAGTTCTGAATTGTTTTGAGAATTGCTACAATCAGCATAGTGTCATTTGGAGAAAGAATTGTCTGGAGGATTTTGCCATCTATAACTAAACTTCCTTTAACTGTACATTATTTTTCCTCCACATCCTTTTAGTGATCACGTATCTTTAGTGAACAGTTAATATAATCTTCAGAAAGTGTCAGACAAGGTTATCTCTATTGCATTTTTCATGGAATCTTGTATAATTTTGTCATATGTCATATGTCTCATAGGAGACAACTTGCTAGAAGTGATACTTTAAGAAGGTATTTTGCTAGACCCAAATGAATGTTCTTTTTAATAATAGAAAACAATTAGCATAGTGAGAGCCTATATTCTTTACATATTTCAAGTAATAATATATTGTAAAGATGTAGTCTCCTGTAAAATATACCTTGTAAAAGTCTTTCTGTTGCTTTCTCATACCTTTATAAAGGGTGCCCTGATGACTGCATAGCTGATCTATTTATTGCTATCTTATCAGTCCTGATTCTTCTTGAATTCTTTTTCATTTTTACATTTAATTTTATTTTTATTCTGAACTTTCAAAATGCTGAATTAGTGGAACATTGTAGAACTGTAGAGCTTGCTTTTCTTTTAAAGAATATAATAAATTCAGTAGAAAACTTTGAAAACTGTCCTTATGGTGATTACTTCTGGTTTTCTTCTTTTTTTTTAGAGGAACTTTATGGGAAGTACTCTGTTGCAATTTTCCCCTCACTTCAACTTACCTCTAAAATTGAAAAAAAAAAAGAAAACAGCTTCAAACCTTTGTAATAGATATGTATAGTCAAATCAAACAGATTCTGATATGAGCTGGGTCCAAAAATGTTTGTCTCATTCTGCATCCCGAGTCCAATGCCCCCTCATCAGGAGTTAGATAGCATGTTTTTTCACAAGTCTTCTGGATTCATGGTTGGTCATTTCATTGGTCAGAGTTCTTAAGATTTTCAAAATTATTTTTCTTTTAAAAGCTGTTATTGTATACACTATTCTGCTCACTTCTCTCTGCATCAGTTCACATAAATCATTCCAAGTTTCTCTGAAACTGTTTCTTTTTGTCATTTCTTATGGTGTAACAATATTTGATTACATTAATATAATATCATTGTTGATCCTTTTCCTAGTTGATGAGCACCACCCCCCCCATTAGTTTCCAGTTCTTTGCTACTAAAAAAAAAAGAGCCAGATAGAAATATTTTGTACAACTGTGTGTTTTTTTTCATTCTTCGATTATTTTAGGGTATAGGCCTAGTAGTGGTATTGTTGGGTCAAAGAGTATGCACAGTTCAGTAACTTCTTGACTTCCTCTGATTTCTGATTCTATTAAATATCCTTTCCTTCTAGATATATTCTCCTTTCTCATTTTCCATAGTACTGATCTGTCATGGTTCTCTATCATAATCCTTCAAATTCTTCCTTGCATGATTATCATTAAGCTTCCCAAGCCCTAAGCCCGTTGAGTGCTTGTACCACAGGAGTCTCCAAGGACTCTCCTCTTCTATTTCTTTGGAATTTCATTAGTGCCCAAGAATTCAATTATTATCTTTGTGAAGATGACATTCAGATCTACTATATTAGACCTTATCTCTTTTGTGCTCTCTGACCCTTTTTCTCTATCTGTTGGCCATCTTTTCTTGAATGTCCCATAGGCATCCCAAATACATAATGTCCAAATCAGAACTCATTATCTTTCCTTTAAATTTTTGCCTCCTCTGAACTTTTTATTGTTGCTGTTTTTGTTGGCATCACCGTTTGGTAAACTAGGAATAATTCTTCTTCTCTCTCATTCATATCCCTACATTGCCAAGATTTGTTGGTGCTACCTACACAGCATCTCTTGTACCTGTCACATTCTCTCCACTCCCATAGTGGTTCAGGCCCTCATGAACTCTCCCAGGGACTATTGTAATAACCTCTTAATTAGTTTCCCTTCTTCGGTTCTCTTCCCACTCCAATCTATCCCCTACTCATCAGCCAAACTGATACTTCTAAAACACATTTGACTTTGTCCTTTCCTAATTTAAGAAACTTCAGTGGCTCCCAGGATGGCCTCTAGGATCAAAGACAAACTTGTCTGTTGGAGCTTTTCAATCTGGCTTCAACTTATCTTTCCAGGCCAATTGCACATTGCTCTCTCCATAGAAACTACATGCTTTTCTCCATAAATAGCTGTTCATTTCCTGCCTTCATGCATTTATGCTCTTCTATCTCCTTTTTATTACTTCTGACTCTTGGAACCCCTAGTGTTTTTCAAAGCTTAGTCCAATGGCCACCTCTTCCACAATACCTTTCCCAATTGCTATAATTGATAATGTGCTCCTATTCCTACTAACCTTCATTTATATATTTTGTATATTTAACATCCCGTTATAATAATAACTTGTTCTGAACCTGGGGAAATATAATGACCTTCAAGGTTCATATAGTTCCCTCTTCTGTAGTTTTAGGGAATTTATTTTAGATTAAAAGTTTTTAGTTCAGTCACCATCACTTTGAACCACTAGTTAGTAAAATTCAGAGATATATGAGGTTTTCAGGGAAGACTAACACCTCTCCCTCTGTGAGGGCTTGCTGAACCCTTTTTAGGGCCATCCACTTGTGGTGTCCACCTTCACCCAATTCTCATCTGTGGCTCCAAGAAGTGGAAGCATGTATAGAGGTTGTGGTAAACAATATGGGTAGATGGGCTAAACCAGGTTGAGGATAACCAACAGGTCTCACACTTGTCAGTGAATTAGGGGGATATCTACCATAAGCATGGGAAAATATCCCCCCAGTGGAATGTGCAGATGAGAACAATTTGTTCCAATGGCTATGAAGGTAACTAAAGCAGGCACTATGGGATGTTTAAAGCCTGGTCAAGCATCTAAGATGCCAAGGTCATCCACTGCATCCTGAGCCATAGCCAGTCATCTTGACTTTTGTTCTTGCCATTGGTCTTTAATGACTCAGGAAGAGAGAGAGAGTTAGGCTGATGACTTCATACAAACCCTGCCTCACTTAAACCACAATTCACTACAAATCAAGATATCACTTGTGATGTCATAGATCCTTTAAAAAAAAAGGATGAACAAGTAAAATTTGTAATATTTACACAGAATTTGGGCTCTCTGCCTAAATTTACATTTCTTTCTAGTTCTAGTTAACCCTTGGCCAATTTGTCTTTAAGAAAACATTTAGGTTACTGGAAATGTTTATGTAATGAACCAGCAGATTGTATCATCATATCTGTAGAAAGAAAGTCACTGCGAGGGAAAGTTGGAGAAAGAATAGCTTTTTTCTTGGGAGCTCCCTCAATCCTTGAGTAGGTGCTATTAGCTTAGGTCTTTTGCCTTGAGATATCTGTCGAGTTGATCTTCCTTGATACTGTCCTTATCTGTCATAGATCAACCCTATCAGTGCTTTTTTCTTTCTCTGGTTGCCTCATGGCTGCTGTGTTTTTGTTTTTTGGGTTTGTTTTTTTTTTTGGTTGTTGTTTTGCTCTTTTCTCTCCTCTTCCAACTCTCAGAATCCCTGTCTGGTTTTGAGATAGCACTTTCCTTTTATACTAATTCCCGAGGGAGTGACTGAGTCTATCAAGTAATGGATTTGATTGATTCTAAACAGTGGATAGGACTTGTTCATATTGACTGTTTAATTCAAGAAGTATTTTTACCTTATAAAAGTAATCATTTATAAGTGGGGGAGATGATTACTTGAGTCCCACCCTTACATATATAGCCTTTACTTGTCTGTTAATATACTTTATCTTCATACTAAAATATGAGATCCTTCAATGTAAGTAATGTTTCACTTTTGTATTTCTAGCACCTAGAGTAGTGTCTTGTATATAACAGGTATTTAATAAAGGCTTGATGATAAGTTATTAAATTGTTCTCAGAAAAAGTTTACATAGGTGGGAAAGTAGGAATATCTATCAGTAGTTCTCAATTCCTTTTCTTTTGATAGTAATAAAGTCTGTAATTTCTTTCCCCCATGCCCCACACCTTTAGGATCTTTCCCTCTTTCAGGTACCCTATCCATTAATGCCTTGCTGTCCTCAAAATTGTGTCACTCCCATCACAGATCTCCTCTGTGTATACCTGACCTAGTTCAGATGCTTTTCCCATTTCAGTTTTTTTTTTCCAGTGCTATTTCCACTTCCTACCTAAACACATCTGGGATTGTGATGCTTGCTGGTTTTACTGTCCAACGGTGAAAAGAGTTTGTTACAAAAATCTTTACTGATGTTTTACACCTTTCTTTCGTTAATTCTTCTTCCCATTTTATCTTCAAATGTCTGATGGATGGCATTACTTACTTTAGACTATTGCCAAGTTTCCTTTAAATTTTTTCTCTCTATGGCTTCTTTATGTTTTACGAGGTAATGTTGCTCCTAATCTTTCACCATCCATCTTTGTAAGAAATTTAGTCTTAACTGATATTGTACTTGGTTGCCATATTTCTTTGCTTGTCAAAGAAATTAAATAAGTCAGGCACTAGGACTAAGTATATGAAGATAAAAACAACACAAGCCCTATTGTCAGGGGATTTATTGTCACTGCAATGTTCTTTATCCCTAAATAAGAGTACTTGGAGTGATTTACCTTATCAATTCTAAATCACTCTTTCCTTTGGATTCTGCGCCAGACAGCTGAATTCTGGTCTTACACCAAAATGCAAAAACATGGTCCCTGCTCTCAAGGAGTTCATATTCTAATGTGAGGTGACAACATGCAAAAAAAAAAAGTGTACTTTCAAGTTATATGCAGTATAAGTGTAAGTCTTTGTACCCTCAGTGTTTGGCACATATAATGGAATATGGTAGGCAATTAATAAATACTTGTTGATTGAACAATTGGTTGTTTAACTGATTGAAGGTGAATTTTCAGGGAATTACTTTCAGGAAGTTAAAAAAATTGGAAAACATATTTTGAGATTAAAGAAAAAATATGAGTTCTCAATTAGTCAGAAGCTTTATATCTCTCTCATAAAAATTTCCTTCAAAAAGTTGGGAGACATCAAACTTAGAAGCACCATACATCCCAAAGAGTAAAATTTTAACTTTAGAAAATGACTAATTTCCAATGTGGGATTCTGCCTTCCCACAGTGAGATTACTGACCAACTAGAGAAAAGGTCAAGAGCAAAACCAAATTAGAAGAAAGTATAAAGTTGAGAAGATACTGCATGAAATTGCAGCAGTTCCAACCTGACCTATTTAAATAAACTGTTGACTTTGATAAAAGAGAAATGGATGTGGATTCTAAGTGTCTCCATTTCTCAGAACAGTTAGCCAATATAAAGGAACCACTCCAACAAGGAAGCCAAAAGGACTCAGAAAATTTGGTCCCCTTGCCAAGTGAAGAGAAAAATGCTGAGACCAGTGCTGTAAGCCAATCTGCAATACATTATGGAGAGCAATAGAAGTTTATGAACAGTATTGTTATAGTTTCATCAAATAGTCAAAAGGAGCGGAAGGGAAAATAAATACATAGAAGGATTAGTTTGAGACTCAGGCCAGATTTTCTCCAAGGGTATTTAGAAATGAAAACGAAAGGACAGCAAGTATCCATGAAATAGAGCAGATTTGCTAATGTTTTATAAAATGATTTATTCTCATCACTGATGACAGTGGAGCCACAAGTTTTGGATTCAACACCTTAGTATTCCATGTGCCTTACAAAGAAGTGGAAATAGTGTTAAGAAAATGAATTTGGGAGGAGCTGATGAATCTGGTGAAATATATACAGAAGAAAACCATGTTGGAGGTGACATAATTTTTGAAGGCAGAAATCTATTTTAAATACCTTAAAAGTTATCAAAAATATGAAAAAAGGATTACAGATGGTATTATTACTAAGAAAATGGAAGCCCAGGAGACACTGGCAACTTAATAACTCACATACCTACTTTATCATCTTCATAAAAGTCTTTAATTGGATAGTCTATGCTTGTAATAAGAGTATCTATGATGAAAATATAAGAAGGAAACAAGATAGGCTTTCATGGTTAATATTCCACCACAGACTATATCTTCTCAATTATGCAATTATATTGAGTGTTACAGGTAATACAAGATTCTACTGTGCCTATTGGGCATCATATCGTTAATTGTTCACAAATAACTGACTTCAACCGTACCACAATTATGATGGGTGTAGATTGGGAAGGGTAAGAATGAGGTATGATTTTTCCATTGTATACTGAAAGTTACTTTGTCCTTAATACTTGTTGAAAAAACAACTGAACGATTTCCCCTCCTGGCCTTGTGCTCCTTAGGAATGACTCTTGCTTACCTCTTTTTGTCATTCTCTTTTGCGCTGTCTTGGTTCTGTTGGGTCATTGCTCTTAAACTCCTCCCCTGAAGGCCACAACCTTTCTTTCTAGGCTCCTTTCTATTCTGAGTTCCCTTTGCCCAGGAACCTGTTCTCAGCTAGGTTTAATTTACTTGCCTTAAAGGGTTGTTGTGAAGGAAATTCTCTGTAAATCTTAAAGTTCTGTTATTATTAACCAATCTAATGAATTTATCTGGGCCGTTTTAATGGGTATTAATAATTTCCTGTGTCACTTCCCTGCTGTAACTTATTTGCTTCTCAATGGAGGCCTCATGAGACAATATGAAGCATCAGTTCTCAAACTTTTACGCTCTTACAAACCGAAGGCTCCCAACACCTTTTATTTATTTGTATTTTTTCTACTGATTATTTGCTGTGTTTGACATCAAAACCAACAAAATTTTAAAATTTATTTTTAATTCCTTTAAAAATAAGAATGGACTCATTACTACATGTTTATAAAGATAACCACTTTTAAATAAAAATTACTATATTTTCCAAAACAAAAAAAAATTAGTGAAAAGGCTTTGTTTTACATACTTTTGCAAATCTCTTTGATGCTGGTCTAATAGAAGACAGCTGGATTCTTATCTACTTCTATATTCAATCTGTTGCAATGTGTTATTTTGGTTGAAGTATATGAAGAAAATCTGGTCTCACATAGATATATTATTGGAAAAGGAAGGATTATTTTAATAGCCTTTGCAGATAATCACGTGCATTTTTCTTTTGATATTACACCAAAACTCTAGGGTGGTAGGTAGTTCCTTAAAGGTTCGTTGCAATGTGGTTTCTGACATTTCTTAGTATTATTATGAAAACTCTTTTGACCTCACTGACCCCCAAAAGGGTCTCTGGGACCCCTAGGGATCCTAGGACTATGCTTGGAAAATCACTGAAGGAATTTCCATATTTGTATGAGTTTAACATCAAGTTGACTGGTCAGTGGGAATGATATTATTAAGGGTCATGGGGGTGGCAGCAGCTTTGAATTAGCCCTAGATCACATAATTGCTCAGAGAAGGTCTTATCTTGAAAATAGTACTACCTACATGCATATATCTCAGGGAACTTATAAGAAGTATGCAAATTCCTTAGTTGTTGTTTGTTTTCAAATGGCAAATCTTAGGATTTAGAACTGGATAGAGTGCTGTATTTAGAGTCATGAAGACCTGAGTTCAAATATGAACTTAGAAACTTACTAGCCTTGTGGTGCTGGGCAAGTCACTTCTTCTCTGCCTGCCTCAGTTTCCTCATCTGTAAAATGGGGATGATCATCAATGTCCCTGGATGTTGTAAGGATAAAATGGGATATTTGTAAAGTGTTTTGCAAACCTTACTGTGCTTGATATTATAGCTGCTTATCTAATTCAAAATTGTTTCTCTGTGTTTAAACTTTCCTTTACTAGTCTTAGAATAGAAATACAATATAAGAATATTAAAAAAAACCCCAACAATCAGGAAAGTGAAACCAAGCTGTTTATTTTCATTATCAGTGCTGAAAGAAACGTGAAGCATACTTAGCCTTTGAATTTCATAAAGGGACTGAGTCTTAAAATATATTTTAAAAAGTTCAAAACATTCTTGTCTATTATGCTTCCAAGCATTTTGTGTCATACACCTGACACTTGTTCAATACAAGAATACACATCACAATAAACTATACAAAATTCCTTTTGAACTTTTCTCATTGATTCTTCAGTTACTCAGATTTTTCTTTGGGCTATGCATATTCCACACTCATTAATGTTAAAGGGTAAGTCATTACACATATTGATTCTGTATAAGTAATGCTGAACTAAAACAAATTTAAAAAGTGGAAGTTTCCCAAAGAAGGACAAATGAAGGACATTTTTTTTTTTACTATAGAGAGAAATTAGAGGAAGACAAGAAAGGAATTATTGGCTAAAATAGATTTTGTGTTTTTTATATTTATAATAACTGGGACTTTAAAAAATTGAATCACATATATGTGTGTGTAACAGTTCCATCTCAGATAAATTTGAAATGCAATAAATCTGTCCATTTTCATATAATATCTATATATACATATATATTGCTTGAAATAATATTATAGGGTAGAAGTTAATTGTGAATTTTATCCTTCCTAGAATATATTTACAACAGTCTCATATAAGGAGAATATAAAAGGAAATAGATTTCAATCACAACAGGAGAGATTAAGTTTAAATATAGAGAAGATTTTCTGGATGGGAAAGTTGGATAAATACAGATGTGTTACCAAGGAAGACTGGAATTTCCCTTTCTGGAATTTATTTACCTGATGGGATTTTAGTGTAACCCTGTAAGATGTGGCTTCAGTGACAATCCTATAATTGCATAACCTGTCTTGAAACCTTTTCACTGTTTATTTAAATTACAATCAGCACTTAGAAACTTTAAATAGTGAGTAGGGTTAAAGTGTAAGACTTTTCACTTTCCCAGATCAGGAGAACGTGAAAAGTCTTTACTATTATAATATATATCCGTTTATATATTTTCCTTTAAAGAACAGTATTACTTTCTTGACTCAAAAGTACTAGTGAGAAAACTGCTTGTGGGTGGAAACAGGAAACACTAGCGATAAAAACAATGTAACATTTTTTTCCACATTCAACTCTTTGTACCTCAATTCTAATTAGCCCATTTTGTGCTTCAGCTGGTAGCTTTCCTTTGTATGTCCAAGTGAAGCGGTGTTGTTGAATCTTGTTTTCGTTGTTGCTTTTGAAGATTCTATCCTGCACGTGAACACCACCACCTCCTCCCTCTTTCTCTCCTTTACAAATGTTACAACATAATCAGAAATTTCCTCTTTTCTTTCCTTCCTGCGCTTCCTGCAGGTTCCCTTGCGTCAGAAGCCGAGGAAGAAAACTCAAGGTATTGTAATAAGAGCTCTCATTTGTTCCTTCATTATTTATCGTTATTATTATAATTTTGGATGTCTTCTTTGGGATCCGATTTTTTTTTTTTTGCCTGAGTATCGTGAGCCTGGGCTAGCTGGCAGGCAGCTTGACTCGTGGTTATTTTTCCATCGCTTCTGAGAAATGACGACATGCTGCTCATTTGGATTAATCCCTTGTGGTATGTCAGTAGGGCTTGGAGATAGTGGAATTGAGAGCCTGGGAAGTAGCTTGACGCTTAAATGGGCATTAGTCCGCACACTTCTATTGCATAACTGCAGCTCTGGTGGCTGGCTGCATGCGGCTAAGCTGTGCAGTCATATGCCGGCTGGTCTAACACACTTTATTTTCTAATTTACACTGTCCAGTAGCACGTTTTTTTTTAATACTACTCATATACTGAACACTGCTCCTTCCTTCTTGTTTCATTTGTTTTACCTTTTACATAGAAGCGATGCATTTTGAAAGCTAAGGCACCAGAGGAGGTGGCAATTCGTATTGCTCAGACTTGTTCTCCAGGGAACTCTGGGGTGCGTGATATAGCAACTTGGAGACATTGGCTTAAGTAATTGATTATTTTAACAGGATCTTTCTCGGGCTTCCCTGAGCACAGAATAATCATTTCCTTCTTGGGTTGAACGCTGTGCAGGTTTCTTCACAATGAGCCGGAGGAGGATATCCTGCAAAGATCTGGGACACGCTGACTTCCAGGGGTGGTTATACAAGAAAAAGGAAAAAGGCACCTTCCTCAGCAACAAATGGAGAAAGTTCTGGGTTGTGCTCAAGGGGGCATCGCTGTACTGGTATGGCAATCAGATGGTGAGTGCGCTTTCCCCCTAAGCCCCTGAGCTTTGCTACCTGATTGCTGCTGCTGGGGCAGGGCATGACTCCAGGGAGCCCAAGGGCAGGCTCCACTCTAAGCAAAGGAAGTGATTCCTCAGTGGATTGACTGACACCTTGTAGAAGCCCTTTCTCCATCAGTAAAATTGTGAGAAAGTCAATCTTATTTTATCAAGACAAAACCTCTCCACCGTGCTTTTTGCCCTAAAACTCTAAGCCATTTGTGGAGGGGGCTTTCAGATTTCATCAGTTAATTCTGGAAACGATTTCCTCATTTCAGATGAAAGATACTGAAGAATGATAAATTAAAAAAAAAAAAAAGATAACGAAAAGCAAAACTCCCTAGGGGACTGTCCCTAATGGGCACATGTCATGTATGCTGCAGATTGTTGATTTAAGAGAAACTACTACAGCTTATACATTGCTTTTGCTTTCTTCTTCTTATATTGTGAATTTTGCTGGCGGGATAGTTACCAGCTGTTTCAGCTTTGTGTTTTGCCCTGATGGCTAGGGTTTTGTCATTAAACCACACTATCTCCTTGTAACATACTGCTTTGCTTGCTCTTGATGAAGTGCTTGGAAATTCAGCCAGTCTTTCACAGCTTGATTTAAAATATTATGGCCTGCTTCACAAACCAGATTTCAGTTGTATGGGACCAGAAATAATTAAATTTTAGAAGGGGCCAGTGATGTTTAGAATTTTCATTTGTGTTTGTGCTTTAAGTGTTTTCCTCACTTCTGTCTTGCTGGGTTGATAGTATATTATTATTTTATTTTTTGGATGAGAAAATTAAGGTTCAGAGATTAGTTGGGATATCTATAGTTACATAGGTAGCATTAGAATTTAGTTTAAACTAGAACTTCTGACTTTAAGTGGTACAGTGAAAAGATCGCTGGCTTTGACTTCAGAAAACCTGAATTTGAGTTCTACCTCTGACAATGAATACTTTTGTGACTTTGGGCAGGTGGTTTAACTTCCCTGGGCCTCAGTTTCCTCTTTTGGAAAGTGGAGGGGGATTAGATTACATGGACTCTGAGGTCCCTTTTAGGTCTATGATCTTAGAACTCTAGGTCTAAACGTTGTTTTCCATTATATCATTCTGACTCAGAGGGAAGGCATCTCTTTCCCCATGAAATGCTGAGCACCTGACTTATATGTTATTAAATACGTATATTAGCTATAATCCTGGTGCTTTGGAAGATAGCATCCATTAATAAAAAAAGCCTCCTTCTCTACCAAATATTAGGAATTAAAAATAATATTCTCCTGTGATTATGTCTACATTCATATGCATCTGTTAAGCTTTACAATTTTAGAGCATGAAACTTTGTACACGAGTTGCTTAGATTTCCAACAAAATGCTGTTGTTTGATTGTGGGCAAAATCTTGAGCTGACAAATTTCACTTACCAGGCACCTATAAAGAATGTAATTTTAGGATATTATATTTAACTGGGTTACAGATGATAATAACAGCTCAAATGTGTAAATATTTTAAGGCTTACAGAGTGTTTTCTTCAGCACAATCCTGTAAAATAAAGAAGTGAAGTAATTTACTTACGTTCATATAGCTAGTAAATAGTAGAGCCAAGACTTGAATCTACATCTAATCCTAAAGCTGAGGGCCTTTCTATTATACCATACTATCTCAGTCATTGATCTAGATTTTCCATATATGCAATAAATATATTTTTTGAGGGGAGACTAAGAGGTTAGTGGGAAACTTTGAATTCTAAGGGAGATAATACAGAGAAGCAGAGTGGCTTAATGGATACATTACTAGACTTAGACACAGGAAAATCTGTTTTCAAATCCTACCTCAGGTGCTTACTAGAAATATGACTTTGGGAAAAATCAGTGCCTCCGTTTCCTTCTGTGTAAAATGAAAGGATTAAATTTGATAGTTTCTAAGATCTTTTCTAGTTCTAAATCAATGATACTATGAAAAATCTTTTGCCTATTGCTATAAATGTGTTCTGAGCCACAGGGATTGGATATATGCTCTGACTGGTCCACCATTGATTCCTTTTGATTTGATTTTTCCTTATGAAAAGTACTGCATAATTTTGGGTAACCGTTGACAGTTTTATGTGTATGTAGCTTCTCTTTTAGAGTTGGTTATTGGGGTCATGGCTTTGAAAGAACCCCTATTGAGGAAGAAAGTAAGCTCACAGTTGTTCATATACCTCTTTCCTGTCCCTGATGTTACCTGAACTTCTTCCCACCCTGATGAACAACACTCAAGTTGCAGAACATTAGCTTGAATAGTTATGATGACCAGTTTCAAAGAGAGAGATACTGCTAGTACTTGGGTGGGGTTTATTACGTTAAATTGGTCATATATAGAAAAGACACCTCCTCCTCTGACCCTACTCTGATTATTTTTTTTCTCATGGAGGAAAAGAGTCAGCAGTGAATCATTAGTTGACATTCATAATCTGGCCATTAAGTTAGTATACAATTGAAAACAAGACCCAAAACACATACTTAGGCAAAGATTACGTTTATTTCCAGCCTCTAACAGAATTCAGTTTCAGTAATATTGTTGGTAGCTCTTCTTTTGGTATCTCTGATGGAGTCATCAGACAAGGTCTTGAGCCACCTCCTTTCCTGTTGCCTTCCAAATTCTTTATTTTTGCCTAGTGACAAGTCCTGTCATTCACTGGTTCATTTCTGGGTTGGTTGGGAGAAATGAATCCTCCTTTCAGTTGAAGTTTAAGTAAAAGTATTAAGGTCACCCATGATTTTTCTCAGAAGTTTTATGCTTAAAAGTCAGAGCAGTAGAACTGAGTCTTCCACAAAAGCCACAATTTTCCCAATAATAGCCTTGTCAGAAAGTGGTACATGTAGCTCTTCTAGGAAGATTTCTTAAAAATATACTGTGCTTCATTCTCGCAAAATCTCAAACCTATTCATAAGGATATGGCTTAAATTGGGGCAGTATTTCTTAGTATTCCAGGTCCAAGATCTTTTTTAATTTTTTGCTTGCATGGCATGATTGGTTGGGGAAGTTCAAACATATATGGCATGGAAAACAGTCTCTTTAAAATGGTTATGTTTATGGAGAAATGGAAAGAGCAAGATTTAGAGTCAGAGGAGCTGAATTCAAATATTGCCTCTACCACACACTATCTGTGTGAACTTGGTTGACTTTCATTTCCTCATCTGTAAAATGAAGGGAATGGGGGGGGAGACTAAACGATCTATACTTTTTTAACATGAAAGAGAAAAACTATACCAAACCAGCTTTGCCAGGGTACCCTCTTATTTTTATTTTAATAATACCCCATGAAGGTCCCAGATATAGAAATTGACATGGGTTGGGTAAGAATGTTGCTTTTGTAAATCTCTTCTTGACACTTGGTACATGGGGACTTAAATGGATTTTGTACTATAATCTAGACCAATGATTCTCAAACTTTATGAGCAGTCCTGAGACCGCTTTAAACTCATTAAACTTATCGAGGATCCCCCAAAAGCTTTTGTTTATGTGGGTCATAATTGTTGATATTTACCATGTGATGAATTAAAACTTCTCAGTATTATTGTGAAAGTAATTTTGACCTTATTTACTTCCTGAAAAGGGTCTCAGGGACCCTGAGACATCAAGTGTTGAGAACGGCTGATTTAGACAATTTCCAAGCTCAAGGTTACCACAGACTTTGCAAAGCTTAAAAATAGCAGCTGCAACAGGTCCTACCCTCCTACCTAGTAGAACCAGGCAAAGGAGATGGATTTGAGAACATGAGGATAAAGATTTGGAAAGAAGGAAACATGCAAATATCTAAAAAAGCATACACCATTCCCCTTCTTAAAAACTCTCGGTAGTTGTTTTGTATAATAGTGGAAACTCTTCAGTATGAATTTTAGGACTTTTACAGTCTGACTCCCACTTATCCTCCGTCTAGCATTTCCTACCACTACTCTTCACAAATTCTAAATTCTAGCCAAATTAAATGATCTTTTTCACACCATGGCTATGTCTGGAATACATCGCTTCCTCATAGCCGACTCTCAGAATCCTTGTCTTCCTTCAAGGCTTAGCTAGGGTGCCACTTCCTAGGAGCAGCCTGCCTCGATGCTTCCAATTCTTGATGTTTCCTCCTTACTCACCTTTTATTTGCATGTATTTTGTCCCCCCTTCCACCTTCAGGAGAACATCCCTGAGGGCAGGGACCGACTCTTTTTTATTTTTTTAAACCCTCAGCAACTAACTCGATGCCTGGCACGTGTGTTCTTAATACATTTTAATTGAACAGGGTTGTTGAATTATGAAAATAATCATTTGACCAGCATTTACTAACCACCTGTTATATGCCAGATTTGGTACTAGGTACTAGGGATGGAAGGTATGATGCAAGAAGGCCCTTGCTCTGAAGTAGTTTCTATTTTGCTATGGGAAACAATATATTCACAGATTAGTAAATGCAGTATATGTACAGAATAAATTTAAAGTGATTGGGGAAAGGAAGAAGGATTTTACCAATGGTGAGAGTCAGGAGGAGCCTCTTAAAATACATCAGCCAGTCAGTCAGCAAACACTTATGAAGTGCTCACCAAATTCCATATGCGTGCTGGGAGCTGAGCCTAGACTTGAAGGAAGTCTTGGGTCACCAGAGGCAAATGTGAGGATGAGATCATATTGGGCAGATGGACAACCTGTGCATCTGCAGAGTCAGGAAATAGAATGTTTTATAGAGAGAACAGTAAGTGGGTCAGTTTGTTTGGACCATAAAATAGATAATGCTGGACAGAGGAGGAATGCTTAATCACCTGGAGAGACAGGTTAGACCCAGATGCTGAAGGACTTTAAATGTTAAACAAAGACATTTGTATTTTATCCTAGAAGCAATGGGGAGCCCCTTAAGCTTCTTGAATGTGGGAGTATCCCCGTTATCTCCGTGCTTCAGGAACGTCAATGAAGTAGGAATATCAGTCTCTGAGTAGAGAAGAGATTGAAGAGGGAGCAGACCAGAAGCCAGGAAGCTTAAAATATCATAGTGAGAAGTGAAGAGAATACGGATTGGAATGGTTGTGATAGGAATGGAGAGAAATCAACCTGTGACAGGGATGTTGTGGAAGAAGAATTTATGAATCTTGTTGATTGATTGGAATTGAAGAAGACATATATATTGCGAACCCAGATGACTAGAAGAATGGTGATACTATTAACAGGAATAGGGAAATTAGGGGGAGGTAGATATTTAGGGGGAAAGGCAATGAGTATAATTTTGGACATGATGAGTTTGAGATACCTGTGGGTCATTCATATAGAGATGTTCACTAGGCAGTTGAAGATGTGGAACTAGATCAGGAGAGAGAAGAGGACTAGTTAATTAAATCTGGCATTAATTTAGAGATGATGGTTGAATCTATGGGAGCTTATGAGATAGTTCTTGTTCAGTCATTTCAGACGCTTTGTGGCCCCATTTGGGATTTTCTTGGCACAGTGGATGGAATGCCAGGCCTGAAGTCAGGAATATTCATCTTCATGAGTTCAAATCTGGCCCCAGAAATTTAAAGATGAATCTTCCTGACTTCAGACCTGGCATTCTGTTAACTGTGCCACCTTGGGGCCCACTAGTGAGATTACCAGAGTGTAAAGAGAAGAGGAGAAGATCCAGGATTGTTTTTTGGGGTATACCCATAATAGGGTGGGGAATATGGATAAAAATCTTACAAAGGAGACCAAGAAGGATTGGTGAGAGAACCAGGGAAAGAACTGTGGTAGAATAGTGTCACAAAAACCCAGAGGTGAGAGTATCCAGAAAGAGTGGGTGATCAATAGCATCATTTCTTGAAGATACCTAGAAAGATGAGAATTAAGAAAGGTCATTCCATTACAGATTATTGGTGACCTTCACACAATTTCATTTGAGTGGTAGATATGAAAACCTGATTATAAGAAATTGAGAACGGGGTAGGAGGTGAGAATTATTATTTTCCTTTCATAGATGTTACTTGCTCCTTTACTTCAGGAGCTTTTAATCTGGGGTTGCTTGAGTGGTCAGTGGATAAATTTCCTTTTGCTCCAGGAACTTGGATGGGAAAAAATAGTTTTTGTTCAGTAACATTTAACTGAAATTAAGCATTTACTTCAGTCATTTAACAACATTATTCTGAGGAGTCCATAGACTTCACCAAACTATTAAAGGTCAACATGACATTAAAAAAAATAAAAGTTACGATGCTAGGTTCTGTAGGGCATTTTTTTTTCCAGACAATAGAGAAACCCAGAACAGGAGATAACACCTAAAATTTTCATACCATTCATCCCACCCTCTCTTCTCTCTTTACACTTTCTCCCTGGGCAATGTCTTCTTGTATGATATTTGATGTAATCTCTTATCAGATCTATCTATCTATCTATCTGTCTATCTATCTATCTATCTATCTATCTACCTACCTATTTTTCTATCATTTCTATCATTTTCTATCATTTACCTTTCTATGTACCTCTTTGTCTCTATCTCTCTCTCCAGTTCCATATAACCAAATTCCTTTTAGACGCTTCAAACTGGATGTACTGTGGGCATCTCAAACTCACCACGTCCAAAACAAAACTCAGCATCTTTCCTCCAAAAGCCACCTTTCTGAACTTCCCTGTTTTGGGGAAGGGCACCACAATCTTTCCAGGCTCCCAGGTTTTCAATATCTTCTTATCTTTGACTCCTTCTCCTTCACTCTCCATATCCAATCAGTTGTCAAATGTTGTCATTTCTGCCTCCACAACATGACTGTCATCTGTCCCCTTCTCACTATTCACATGGTCACAACCTTAATTTAGACTCTAATCACTTCTTAGCTGTACTATTATAGTCACTTTGGTCCTCACCACCTTAATTTTTTTCTTCTTTAATCCATCTCCCTACTTAACTGCCAAAATAATTTTCCATAAATGTAAGTCTCACCAGGTCAGTCTTACCTAATAAATAAATCTTTACTTTCTAACTCCTCTGTTTAGCTTTTTAAGCCCTTTACAACTTGCTCCCAAACTACCTTTCCAACCTCATCATATCTTACTACCCTTCCTCAACACTCTAGTTGTGCTAAACTAAGCATCTCTCTGTTCTTCACATATGATTCTCTTCCTTTTCCCCAATTTTGTACCAGTTGTCCCACATGCTTGGCTTCATCCTCCCCCTTCACTTCTGCCTCATAGGGTCCCTAATTTTCCCCCAATATTCAGCTCAAGTGCTACCTAATGCATCAAGTTTCCCCCAGGCTATTGCCCTTCTTTTCTAGAAGATCTTGTATTATTATTTTTTCTACATATACTTCTGTGTGTGTATGTTGACTTCCCAGATAGCATATAAATTCCTTGAGAGCAGACAGCTAGGTGATGCAGTGCTAGAGCACTGAGCCTGGAGTCAGGAAGACCTGAATTCAAATTCAACATCAGATACATACTATCTGCATGATCCTGGGCAAGTCACTTAACCCTGTTTGCCTTAATGTCCTCATCTGTAATATGAACTGATGAAAGAAATAGCAAACCACTTCAATAACTTTGCCAAGAAAATGTCAAGCAGGGTCATGAAGAGTTGGACTAAAATGACAGAAAAACAACAAATCTTCAGTGCCTGGTACATAACGAATGGGTGCTGAATCAATGCTTGGTGATTAAATAATTCCTTGATTGACTTCTTTTTTTTCCCGAATTTTTGAAGGGGGGAAGCAGGGTAATTGGGGTTAAGTGACTTGCCCAAAGTCACATGGCTAGTAAGTGTTAAGTGTCTGAGGCTGGATTTGAACCCAGGTCCTCCTGCCTCCAGGGCCAGTGCTCTATTCACTATGCCACTTAGCTGCCCCAGTTGACTTCTTTTGTATATATGTGTTATGAATGTATGTACATACACAGTGTGTGTGTGTATATACATACATACATACATATATATATATATATATATATATATACATACGTGTACTCCTATCACATACTTTATTCCTTCTTAAAAAACTTAATGTTTTAAAAGACAATGGAAAGGAACCCTACTTTTCTGCTGGTGGCTCTGGATTTTTTTGGGGGCACCTATGGAGTATATTTAAGCAAGCTAGTTTTTAAAATCACTTTATTCGGAATGACTTTTAAATTACATTAATTGAGTGCATTTGTGATGTCCATTGAAAATAGAAAGGCAAACTGTTCTGGTTCTTTTGTTATAGGTGAGAAATCTCACTTGGACATGTTGAAATTAGTCCAAATTAAAAAAAACAACAACATACAACCCCCACCCCCCCAAAAACAAGTCACCAGGATCACTCAGTAAGAGTAAATGTACCAAAGCCCACAATATGTATTTCTACCTCACTGCATCCTGGGAAGTTATCCAAAACTTGCTAGGAGAACCAGGTTGTTGCTGTGGAATGTAGCTAGAGTAATGAGGGTAGGTGGTGCTTAGGTTAGCCTGGGACCCTGAATTTTGCCTATGGAAACACAGTTAAGAAGGGTTAATGATAAAATTCGTTATATCTCCTATAACTACTAAAGACTTTTAAGGTTGTTTGGGAAAGTAATGTGTAGGAATGGCTTCTGCTACCCCTACCACTTCCGACATGCAGCTCAACGTTCCCAGTTGGCAAAACCATGTTATTTTTTTTCCCTCCCAGACGCATAGTTACGCCTTTCCTTCATTCTGTGAGTAATTATCAAGTGCCTACTCTGTGCAGAGTGCTATGTTTGGTTCTAGAAAGTAATTATATAAAGATAAGTAAAATCTTCCTTCTTTATAATCTATTAGGAAGGAATGACATGATGCAAATAACTATAACCTAAAATACAAGTGGATAAAAGGTACAAATAAAGTACTGTAAGGAGTTCAAGGATGAGGTGGCTTTCTCATCCTTGTTGGAGGGCTAAGGGAGGGCTTCATGACTTAGAGATCATTTGGAGTGGGTCTTCAACAATAAATGGGATTTAGTAAGGCAACAGGGCAGTTAGGTGATGCAGTGGATAGAGTGCTGGGCTTGGAGTTAGGAAGACTCATCTTCATAAGTTCAAATTTGGTCTCAGAGACTTACTAGTTGTGTGTCCCTGGTCACTTAATCCTATTTGCCTCAGTTTTCTTCTCATCTGTAAAAATGAGCTGGAGAAGGAAATGGCAGAAGTATTTTTGTCAAGAAAACCCCAAATGGAGTCATGAAGAGATGGACGTGACTGAAAGAATTCAATAGCAACAACAAAAAAAAGCTGGAGAAAGAAATGGCAAACCACTCCAGTATCTTTGCCAAGAACACCCAGATGGGTCATGAAGAGTCAGACACGACTGAAAAACAACTCAACCAATAGAGGGGAGAGTATTCCTAGGGTGGGGAATACGGAAACAGAGGTGTAGAGGTGGGGAAAAAAGCTAAGCTGTATTCAGAGAATATCAATAATGAGCCACGGTTATATATTCTACAAATAAATAGCATTTGACTGAAATAAATCAGGTATGAACAGACATGAAGGTGCATTACAACAACATTGCCTTCTACCTTATACCTGTAGCAAACATTTTTAGGTTACATTTTTATGCCTGTGATTTCCGATGTCCATCATAAGGTTGTCCAGTAAAGTCGTTTGTAGGAAAGCAGCTCGGTGAACTGAAAAGAACATTGGATTCAGTTATGAAAACTGGATTTGAAGTCAGAAGAATTAGGTTCAAATCTTAGTTCTGATATTTACTAGCTCTATGGATTGGAATTGAACCTATGATTTCACTGGTATAGGAAACTTCACCTATTAGTGTTGATTGGTACCTTCTTAGGGACTTGTCTAGATCACCGAGGGGTTGATCTGTCCAGAGTCATGTGACCAAAATGGGGCAGAGACAGGATTTGAAACTAGGTTTTTCAGGCTCTGAGGCTGTCTCTATCCACCATGCTTTGTAATCTTTGGCAAATGACTTTGTTGTTGTTTAGCTGTTTTCATTTATGCCCTCTTGGGGTTTTCTTGGCAAAGATACTGGAGTGGTTTGCCATTTCCTTCTCCAGTTGGTTTTACAGATGAGGAAACTGAGGCAAACAGGATTTTTACAGAGTGTCAGTTACCTTATGTGTTACACGAGAGCAGTGTGCGAGAGATGTTTCCCCATTCTGAACATCCTATTAGATTCTTATTTCTTCTTTGTACTTTGTAACTAAGTTCAGTATTCTGGGGTTGTTACTGTGCTTGCTTAGTAAACCTCATGTATTATGTATATTATCTAACAAAATTAGAGCCTCATTAATAATAATTATGGTAATAGCTTGAGATAGCTTTGTGCCGATTAGTTAGCATTGGTAAGAAGATTGTGAACTTCCCTTACCAACCAATGGTAAGGTGGCACAGGGGTTGGAAGTGGGGTTAGGATTATGATAAAAGAAATCTGTGAGCTCCTGCAACTTGTTTGCGCTCCTTGGTTGGCACCACTTTAGGTGCTCTGGGAGTGCCCTTTCTTGAGAAAGCACAATAAAGATTCCTCTGCTTTTACTACAATTTTCTGAGTCTCCGCGAAATTATTAGTAAAGGTCTTTCCATCCCACACAAGTGGACTGGATGATCTCAAAGGCTTTTTTAAAAAATTTTTTTATTTACTTATTTACTTTTAATTTACAAGATTCAGTTCCACAATCACTTGAATTTCAGATTTTCTCCCCTCCCTTCCCCTCCCCCCCCATGATGGCATGCAATGATGTATAGGATCTGCAAATACTTTCACATTGTACAATAGTTTGGTCATATAGAAGGGTTGTAACCAATGAGTGATCACTGGGAAAAGAAAAAAAAAGCAAAACCAGACATGAAAGAGAACGAACAATAGCGTGTTTTGCTTCAGTCTCCATTTAAACTATAGTCTTTCTATATCTTTCTCTGAATTTAGGTATCTCCTTCCATCCTGAGGCTTGTAGAATTGTCTTTAGCTGTGCGTTGTTGAGGATAGTCCAGTTTATCAAGGTTGGTCATCATATGTATGATGTGTCTGTGATTGTGTACAGGTTTTGTCAAAGGCTTTTTCTTAACCTTGGAGCATCAGTTTTGTTATCTATAAAACAGGTGTAATAATACCTGCCCTGCCTACTTCCTGGTGTGGTTGTAAGGGTCAAATGAAATTATCTTCTATGTAAATCTGTTTTCTAGATTTCTAAGTACAGTATAGCATTTTCATGATTGCCACATATATCAAGATTATTTAAATATATTTCTAATACAGACAATGAAGTATATTTACATTCATGCCAATGTATTATATAAGGTGCCTGTCATCTGCTTATATTCAGAAAATGTTACAGAATATGCTAGTTCTTCCAGCTGGCATTTTACTCCCTTATATCACTGAGGAACATATGTAGACTATCACAGGGTGTCATCAGAGTATATACATGGATATGTCTCTGAATCATTCCCTGTAGCAAATAAATCTTTGCATGGCAAAGTCTGTGTGATTGCAAGGAATGGTGAGTAGGCTAGGATGTCGTTTTAAATGATTCAAATTCTGGAACAAGGGTGTCCCTCATTTTAAAAAAAGTAATGCGTGCCTAGCACCAAGCTAAATCTACATAGTGCAATGTAAGCTCCCTGAGGTCAGCATTGTTTCATTTTTGTCTTTGGACCCTAGCTCTGACCATGACTCTGACCATGATTTCTGGCATATCAATCAATAAGCAGTAAACAAGCAATGAATATTGATTAAGTTCTTACTGTATACCAGGTACTATTAAGCCCTGGGGATATAAAGAAGAATACTTAGAAGGCACTACATTGATAAATGTGTATTGAATTCAGTTGAACTGAGGTAAAGATGGCCCCTACGTTAGAAGGAGATTAATAGCAAGTTGGGGACAAGCTAGACATAAATGAAACAGAGAATAATGCAAGGAAATCAATATATATGAGGCAGATTGTATGTACTGAGTGATGGAGGAATTGAGTAAGGGAAGAATCATTGTGCGGTAGATGTGAGGGCAATGTGGCTGCAATATATCTAGTGCTGTGCTGGGAAATATTGAACAATTGGCCTTCTGCATCAAAATATGCATGTGATACCCTTTTAAGTTTAAATTGCATTATTAAGATTTTCTCTATCTCTTTATTAAGTCTAGAGTCCAGGGCTGGAGAACCTGCTACCTCGAAGTCGTATGTGCCCCTCTAGGTCCTAAAGGGTGGTCCTCTGACTGACATCAAACTCCGTGGGACAAATCCCATTAACAAAAGGATTTGTTCTGTAAAACTTGGATTCAGAAGCCAGCACCCAAGGACCTAGAAGGCCACATGTGGCCTCAAAGCCACAGGTTCTCCACCCCTAGTCAAGACAATTAACACAACAATAAACTAACTCTGGTGTGTATGTTTGCTGATTTTCGAGGTGTAAAGGGCTCACACCTTAAATTTAACAGTTAAGGTCAGGTTGGAGCCGGCTCCCACACATTCCTAAAAGGGTGTGACACAATGATCTCCACTCCTGACATTACTATTGGAGGTAGTGTGGTACAGAGGAAAGAGTTCCTTATTGGAAATTAAAGGATTTGTATTTAAATTCTGAGGGCTCTGTTAACTAGTCCCTTTGTGACCTTGGGCAAGCCACCTGTTTCCTCATTTGCAAAATGAGGGGGTTGGGCTGCCTGGCCTCTGGAGTCACTTTCAGTTTTAAATTTATGCTCTTATCATTCAGTTCTGAATGGCTACTTGATCATTTCCTTTGTTCTTCATTATTTCCTTTTCGCTTTTCAAAAAAAAAAATAAAAAAGAAAAAAGAAAAGAAGGAGTTATGAAGATGAATTGATGGTCAAATAAAATGATCTTCCCCATTAGAAGCATACCTTTCTTCCTTGTAGGGTAGAGTTAGTCTAGAAATATTCTGTGGAGAAACTGTGTCTCAAACTGGGCCCTGTAGTCCCAGGTACATAATGTATTAGGTGATGAGACTTAAGGGGACATGATGGCTGTTTGTAAATATTTGACAAGCTGTCCTGTAGAGGACAAGGTTGGGGTTGTTCTCTTTGGCCTCACAGGGCAGAACTAAGACCAATGAGAGGCAGATTTCATGGTTTCCTGATGATGGGAGCTTCTTTGAAGTGTAATGGGCTGCTTCAGCAAGTGATGAGTTTTCCCCTATTAGTGGTCTTTCAGCAAAGGATAGGTGAACATTTCTTGACAGTGTTGTAGAGGGGATTCTTGTCCATGTACAGGTTGGACTAGTTGGCCCCTGAGGTATTTTCTTACTCTGGAGATTCTGTGAGTGGGTAGGATTTTCACTGTTTAAAGAGAAGGGGTGGGTTGGTATGTTTTTTATAGGAACAACAGCACAAGAAAAGGAGTGGACATTTGAATGAACCAACCATTTGTAAGGAGTCTGGCCTCACTGGTGTGGAGGGATCTTGTGGAGACTACTGGGGGATGACTTGAATGAATTGGGAACTGTTGATGAAAAGACTTCAGTATTGGACTAATGAAATGAATCTCCATCAAATAAGCCATTCCTAAAAGAGCTCTACTTAAAACCTTGAAGGGTATGTGAATTCATCTATGCAGGTATGTCTTCTGCAATCACAAACCCTTTCACACCCTCCTATGTATTTTTCTGAGCTGCTATGGTAAAAAACAAAACAAAATAAAGCAAAACATGGACACTTGGTCTCTAATCCTATGATGATAAGCTCCTCTGTTCCTTAAATAGACTAATCTGAGCTCATACTTAGTAAGATCTATTGACCACTTAATGAGAAGACAGGACTCACTGGAAAAGATGCTGGTGTTGGGAAAGTCTGAAAGCAAAAGGAAGAGGGGATGACCGAGATTGATGGATGATGTCACGGAACCAGTGAACAAAAATTTGGAGAGACTTTGAGAGATAGTGGAGCATGGAAGGGCCTCATATGCTGTGGTTCGTGGAGTCACTAAGAGTCAGACATGACTGAATGACTGAACAAAAATAAAAACCGGCCTAGCTTTGAGAATCCAGGCTACACTACAGTGTGTCATCAGAGTTAATGGAAGAACAGAGGCATGTAGGGTAGACTGCGGCAAGGGGTGGGGAAGAGAAGCTATGGGTAGGAGACCAGTTAGACGACCATTCCAGGAACAACAGGCACGAGGTGGTCAGTCGGTCAGCCAGCAGGCATGTATCAAGTGCTCACTGTGTGCCAGGCATTTTGCTAAGTGCTGGGGATACAAAGAAAAGCTGAAACACTCTCTGTGCCCCAGAAGCTCACATTTTAATGAGAAAACATCATGAAAATAACTGTGTACACACAAGATAAATGAAAAGTAGTTGGAAGGCAGAGGAGCTAGGAAGGTCCTCCTAGAGAAACTAGGATTTGAGCTGAGTCTTGAAGGAAGATAGCAAAGCCCACAGGTGAAAGTGAAGAGGGAGAGCATTAGCAATAGCCAGTTCAAAGTGCGGACTAGAGACAGATTTTGCATGTGAGAAGCAGCACATAGACCAGTGTAGCTGGATTGTAGTGTGTGGAGGAGGCTGGTGTATAAGAAACTAATTTATTTTTGGTGGAGGCATTTGGGGTTAAGTGACTTTCCCAGGGTCACATAGCTAGTCAGTGTCTGAGACTGGATTTGAACTCGGGCCCTCCTGACTTCAGGACCCGTGAGGTCCTCTATCCACTGTATCACCTAGCTGCCCCCTATTAAAAAAACAAACTTGAAAGGTAGAAAGAGGCCAAGGTTATGGAAGAGCTTTAAATGTCAAATACAAATAGGTCCTGATTAGTTGAATAATGATTCTTCCCAAAGTGGTCACATTATTCAGATCCACACTATATTTCCATTGGGCTGGAATGAATTACCCTATTTTACATAATTGTAGCTTCAAATAATGTGAATTCAAATACATGTGATTCGTTATTTGCCTTTATTAAGACCTAGCTCTAGAGAACTTTTTGATCTTGTAGGTAATAGAGGCAGACCAGAGTTTATTGAATGGTGTTATAACATGGTCAGACCTATCATTTTGGCAGCCAGATGACTGATTATTAGAGATGAGAGATAGTTGAGAAAGGGATCTAACATAGAAGGCTGTTGTAGTAAGTCCAGGGGAGAGGTGAGAAAGACCTGAACTAGAGTGGTAGCTAGGTGATGTACTGCGTATGAGAAATGCTGTGAATGTCCTGGATTGGGGTGGCACATAGGGGATTTGAGAGAACCCTCTAAATGTAGAACTAAACAGGATAGAGTAATGAATTGGATAAGGGAGAGGACAAAGGGGTAGAGAGAGGGGTGAAGTTTAATATAGGGGCAGCCTGATGAATCCATGGCAGAAGTGAACAACAAGGTCCTTATTAGGCTGAATGAGTGAATGGGTGAAATTTGACAATATGAAAAGTGGAACTGATTGTACTTTTTTATCACTGCTGTCATTTTAATTGCAGGCAAGTGGGAATGAGTGTTTTAAAAAGTAGCTGATAGTTTGTTTAGTTTCTGCAGGGAACATGAATCTGCTACGGTGTGCTAATTATTCTTCTGCTTAATGGATCATTGACTGTCTCCCTTTACTAATGACTTACTATGCATTACAGTTTGCTGTGTCAGGAGAGTCTCTGAAAAGAGGTGGAGGTTGATGCAGCAGGCCATTCTTTATCTAAACTCTGAATAATGTGAGAACAAATTGCTTATTTTCGGATTTTATATTTGTCTCTTTTCAACTGGATAACTATTGTTTCTCCCTAAATTTTCCAGCAAATTTTTTTTAGCTTTCTTGAAACATTTTATGTTATTAAATGCCTGTTTCTTTGTCTCAGCTGAAAGGGAGGGATAGAGGGAGGGAAAGAGAGAGAGAAGAGAGAGAGAGAGAGACAGACAGACAGGGAACGGAGAGAGATGGAGAGAGACAGAGGCAGACAGAGGCAGAGACAGAGACAGAGAGGCAGATAGAGAGGGATAGAGAGAGATAAAGCAAGAAAGAGAGTTAGAAAAGAGAATGAGATAATAGGTATTGAATCTGGTGAAAGGAAAGATTGAGTTCAAGTCATGGTGACTCTGATTCTTTTTTAATATTCATTTTATTAATATCTTTTGTTTTTTTTTTTTACACTATCTGCATTTCCTAATGTGTCTGTTCTTTTTCCCTCTCCCATAAAGTCATCTTGTACTAAAGTAAAAGAGGAAAAAAAAAGTCCAGGAAAAGTATAGCCCACTTCTATAAAGTCTGATGTATGGAGCCTTCCACATTACTCCACCCCCACCTCTGCCAAGAGATGGAGGAAGTTCCTTCTCACGTCTTTTCTTAGGGACAGGCCTGCTCATTGCAATTTTATTGCATTCCATTGCAGTTGCTTGGTTGCTATTGTTTTGTCATTTGCATTTTGGTAGTCAGTATGTAGATTACTTTCTTGGTTCTGCTTATTTAAATCTGCATCAATTTATTTGTCTTCTTATGCCACTTTATATTCATCATATTCATTGTTTCTCACAGCAGTATTGCATTATACTTGAGCACCGTGTCTTGTGTAGACATTCCTAGGCAGACAGGCATGTACTTTGTTTCCAGCTCCAGTGCTGCCGTAGATAATTTTATGTCTGTTGGACCTTTCTTTTGATCATTCACTTCCTAAGGGTGTATACCTAATATTTTGTGACTTAATATCTAGGTTATGTTTTGCAAAGTACTAAATCCTCCTTCTCTGTAAAATGAGAGACTTAGATTGACTTGACATTTAATGTCCTTTCCCACTCTAAATCTGTGACCTCGTGATTTAACTGACACTGTTTCCCTCATCATGATGGTATAAGGAAGGTATTGCACATAGGTAAGTTATTATTTTTGCGTTAATAGAAATGTGCTTAAGTACTTGTTGGTCTGATAAAAGACTTCTTGATTTGGTTTAGTATAGGAAGGGTTATAATAGGGCCAATTTACAAGTAATTTCTTGGAATACTTTGCTATTTCTCCTAATTTTGGAGTTCCATAGAACATCAGGGCATTCTGTGAGGTTTTTAAGGTTCATTCTCTAGTATACTATGCTGATTCTAGCAGAATCCTTCTTCGGCCACTTGTCATAGCCTGTACATTAGCTCTCTTCATCTTTCAGAACTTTTCTTGTCATCTTGCTCACTCCCATTGTATCACACAACCACATAATTACAGGATTTAAAGGTTAGAAGGTACCAAAGTGGATTCTAGATGAATCCATACATGAAAAGGAATCTCCATTCTAACATACTCAACAAATCATCATCTATCCCCTTTCTGAAGACCACCAAGGAGGGCTGGGAGTCCACCACCTTTCTACTTCTGGAAAGCTCTAATTTTGGGAAGTTTTTCTTGGCCTCTTGGCACCTTCCACCCTTTATTCCTGGTTCTCTCCTATGGGGGAAACAAAATAAGTCCAATCTATGATGACCCTTTAAATACTTGAATACAGCTATCACACCACCTCCTCTCCCTAGTCTTCTCTTCTCCCTCACTAAATGTGCCCAATAGTTTAACTGATCTTTGTATGTCATGAATTTAAGGCCCTTCATTAACCTGGTATTTCTCCTTCTGGATAGTATCCAGTTTATTAGCCTCCTTCTTAAATTTGATACCCAGTGTTCCTCATGTTATCTTTTAAGGGCTGAATAAAATGGGATTATCACATGTAGGTTTGTGGAAACTATTCCCTTTATAGGGCTGCTAAGTTTTATAGTAGACTTGGAATCGGGAAGACTCATCTTTCTGAGTTCAAGTCTGGCCTCAGACACTTACTATGTGTGTGACCCTGGGCAAGTCACTTAACCCTTTTGCTTCAGTTTCCTCATTTGTAAAATGAGCTGGAGAAGGAAATGGCAAAGCACGACAGTATCTTTGCCAAGAAAACCCCAAATGGGATCATGAAGAGTCAGACATGACTGAGTAACAAGAACAACAGCTTCTTAATGCAGGCCAAGATTGCGTTAGGTTTTTTTGGCTGTCATATCACACTATTGACTCAAAACAAAGCTGGTTTTCTAATTGTAGGAATGCCATTCTTTTATTCAATCTATTGACTTTATCAACTCAGAGGATGTTTATATTGGGGGAACCTTAGACACTCTTCTTCAGCCAATTCACTATACAGATGAAGTATCTGTGGCCCAAGTGGCAAATTTGGGACTTGAACCTAGGCCTTTTGACTCTTAACTTTAAAAATGAGAGAGTAATCTGGAGATAGTTCCTATTACATAATAAGATATGTATGTATATATAATATAGATACATATATAATATAGATATATAAAATATACAATAAAATTTCTATTAAATACTTAAAAATATAAATATTTTTGAAATGTTATATGTTAGGGACTTGAGAATGGTGACTAAATTAGGTAGAATGAAGTTTAGAACCATAATTTGGAATTTTTGTACATGGGATAATGGGAGAATTAATTAAGGTGGGGTTGTCAAGAGGAGGCAGCATGCCTCAGGATATTTGGAAATTGCCATGCTGCTGAAAAACTGGCCACTGCTGGGAATGCTGATGGAGGTGAAGGGCTTTTAGAGTTTAGCCATTGGTTAGCACAATATGTCTTGAGATTGGGCTATTTCAGCTTTAAAATTTTGGACATCTTGGAAAAAATTCAGTTATGGCTCGGATGTAGACATTGAAGAAAAAGCACAGGACTGGGGGTCAAGAAACAATCTTATGTTTGAGTCTTGGCTCTTCCCCAAATTAGCTTTTATGCATTTAACCCTTTTTGTCACTTTGACTCATCTGTAAAATTGGTATAATATTTACCTTCTTTACCACATGGAGGTTTTGTGAGGATCAGATAAGATAACTTTAAGTGAAAAATTCAAGGTCTTGATAAATAAATGGCATTATTGTACCTGGAGAAGAGATGTGCTTTTGAGTGTTGGGTGCATGAATTATTTTTCTAATGATTTTATGCAATAGAATGAATTCCTGCAGGGCAGCTGTGGCATCTCCTGTTCTTACTATTCTAAAACCAATACCCTTGTCCATCTGTATTGGATGGTTTAGTTTACCTAACAAGAGGATGGATCAACTGCCTCATTGCATTCACCCTTGTTCTGTCATTTTTATTCAAAAGGAAGTTACATATCATACATTTTTCACTGGCAAGACTGATGCACACATTTCTCCAGAACCAGAGATGAAAAGTGCCCAGTGGGATATATTCTGAACTTTTCCTGAGCTCTGATGGCTTTATTGAGAAGTAATCATTTGGAGAAGATTTGCTGCACCTTTGGATCAAGCTGTATCGCACATGAGGGACACAGCTGCTTTTCCAGCTGAGCTCACTGATAAATTTGTCTGTGATGGTTTAGTACACTTTGCTTGTTTTTAACCACCCACCTGATCGCTTTCCTATTCCTCAGCATGTTTTAAAGAGATTTTTAAAGAAAACAAGGGTAGCAGAAGACATGCAAAATAATGAATAAGATTTAAAAGGCAGTATTTTAGGAGGAAATTAGTTTCAATACAATATACATTCATTTGCTATTTATTAAGCACTGCTATGTACAAAAGCTTAATACTGTACCCTGAAGAAGATATAAAGATTCTCTGCTTACCTTCTATTTTTTGACCAACTCTATTGAAGCTTATAATCTAAAATTTAGCTAAATGAATGACATATTTTTTTCTAGTCATTTAGTTGGTAAACAAACATTTATTAAGTACCTACTATATGCCAGTTCTAGGGACAAAAAAATGAGTTAAAAAGATGGTCCCTACCTTTGAGGAGCTTACAGCCTAGTGGAAAAGACGATAAGCAAACAAAAATGTACAAACAAGCTACATATGAGATAAATAGGAATTAAATGAGGGAATTAAGAGGGATTGGGAAAAGCTTCTTGAAGAAGATGGGATTTTTGTTCCGTTTTAAAAGAAGCAGGGAAGCCACTAAACAGAAATGAGTAAGGAGAACACTCCAGACATGGCAGAAAAGCTAGAGAAAATGTCCAGAGCAGGGAGATAGAGTGTCTTTTTTTTTTAAATCACTGACTTGTTTATTCACTTTTAATTTACAAGATTCAGTTCCACAATCCCTTGAGTTTCAAATTTTCTCCCTTCCCTTTCCCCCTGCTTCCCCATGGTGGCGTGCAATCATATATAGGATCTGCAAATACTTTCACATTGTACAATAGTCTGGCTGTATAGAAGGGTTGTAACAAATGGGGTGAACAATAGGAAAAAAAAGAAACAAAACCAGACATGAAAAAGAACGATAGCATGTATTGCTTCAGTCAGATGGGGTGTCTTATTTGTGGGACAGCAAGGAGGCCAGTATCGCTGGGTCAAAGAGTTCATATAGGGGAGGAAAGTATAAAAAGATTGGAAACATAGGAACATGTTATGATAGGCTTCAAATGCCAAACAGAAGATTTTTAATTTGATCCTGGTGTCAATAGGGAGTCCCTGGAGGTTATTGTTGGAAGATGTGGTATTTTAGGAAAATCACTTTGGTGGCTGAATGGAGGATTGATTAGAGTGGGAAGAGATGAGACAGTTACACCTCCCAGTAGACTATTGCAATAATTTGGGTGAGGCGATGAGGGGCCTGCACCAGAATGCTATCAGTGTTAGAGGAGAGATGGGAATATATTCAAGAGATGTTGGCAAGATGAAATCTACTGGCCTTGGCAGTAGATTGGATATAAGGGTGGGGAGGGAAGAAATAGTCAGGAGATTAGGATGACTCCTAGGTTGCAAACCTGAGAAATGGGGACAATATTTGGAAGACGCGTGCTAGAGAAGCAGCTTTTTGAGTTCAAAAGGAAACTGAATTAGAAGTCAGAAAAATATGATTCCAGTGTCAGCATACTGGCTGTGAGACCCTGGGCAAGTTATAGCCTCTCTGGGGCTTTGCTTCCTCCCCTTCCAAGTGAGGATCTCCAGTGTGACTTGGAGCCTTAAAATCTGATGAACTTCTTAAAGAAATAGCAAAGAAGGGCATTGACTGCATTTCCCAAATCAAGGAGTATATGTTTGCCCTTCCTCACTAACAAGGTTAATGACTGGAGTACTTGAACATCTGTTCATAATCCTTCCTTTTCTCTTCATCTGCCCCTTCCCCCCGTCCCACAGATGGGCCTTTTTGTCCTTTTGTGGCTAACAAAGATCTGAAGACATTAGAGTTCTCATGTCACATTAGAACCTGTGAAAACAGCTGTCTTTGACACATTTGAAAATTGTGATTAAGATGCAAAGGTAAATGTGTGAAGACAGGAGTCAGTGTTATCCTGAACGCTTCATACTTCTTTTCTTCTCACAAGCATTCATTTGTTTTCCCAGTAGCTTTTCCTTTCCTGGGTCCTCTGTTGCTGCCAATGGTGGCTGCTTGTGATTTATTCTGAAGCATAGAATGTAATTTATACAGCAACTGGGGAGTTTAATCAAATTTGCTCCCACGCGTTCAAGATATGTTCTTCTCATTTAGTCTTTTATTTGGCAGCTCTCTTTTCATATCTTTCCTACGTGACCAACCTGTGACTGTCTTTATACTAATTTAGAGATGCTCATATCAATTTATTTGGTATGATTTAGTGAATGTACAGAGCCTGAAGAATTTAACCATGTGTAAATGAGTACTTTTATTTTTGAAAAATAAATACATATAGAAGGATGGTTCACCATGCCATCCACATACAGTTCTTTAAGGATTAGGAGACATTTTTTTTTCTCATGGCAACACTGTAGTTCAGTAGTATGAACGTTATTCCCATTTTATTGACAAGGAAACTGAGATTCAGAGAGATTACTTAATCCTGGCACACAGCCACAGGTGGCAGAGCCTATGTCACCTGTATATGAATATCTATTCAGTATAGTATATGAATTCAGCCAGGAATATGTTGGTAAGCATTTAATACCTATCTCCAAAAAAAATACACATGACACACTTTAAAGATTAATATACATTATTAACATTTTCCCCATCTTTTAAAGTATAGATAATCAACAAAACAATTCATCAAGTCCTGATTTGTAGCATTTGCCTGTTTTTAAGGTATAAATGTTCACTTTCAAAATGTAGCAATTGACTCTCAGTTAAAATGGTATGAACTGGTTCCAGCACATCCCTGAATTCCAGCCATCTGGATTCCAAGTCCAGTCCTTCTGCCGCTATAATCTCAGTGTTTCTCTCTTTGTCTCAGTCTATCTCTGTCTCTGTCTTTCTCTCTCTCCCTCCCTCTCTCTATTTCTCTCTGTCTCTTTCTGTTTCTATCTCAGTCTCTCTCTGTCTCTGTCTCTCTCTTTCTCTTCTTTTCCCCCCTTTACTGAAGATGTAAAGAAAAGGGGCATTTGTCTACTATGGCTAAAAAGGCCAGGGTCCGAATTACACAGATAAAGAGAGTATCAATGTTTGAGTACCAAGGTGTCTTCCCTACCTTCTCTACTACTGTGGAGATTAACACCATCCTCCCAGTCTGTCAGATTTGCAACCTAGGAGTCATCCTGGATTACTCACTCTTTCTTACTGTTTGTGTGCAAGATGTTGCCAAGGGCTGCTGATTTCACCTTTGCACCATTTCCTGAGTGTGTCTCCTTCTTACCTGTCACGCTGCCACCACACCAGTGCAGGCCTCATCCCCTCCCACCTCGATGACTGCAATAGTGGGTTTCCTGTCTTAAGTCCAATCCATTCTCCATTCAGCCACTAAAGTGATTTTCCTAAAATGCAAATCTGATAATGTCACCCCCCCCCCCCCTATTCAGCAAACTCCAGTGGTTCCGTTTGCCCCCAGGAACAAATACAAAATGTACTGTTTGGTATTCAAAGCCTTCCATAACCTACCCCCCTCCCACCTTCTGTTCTTCTTCAACCTTATTCCCCAACATGTAGTCTTCAGAAATACAGTGACACTGGCCTCCTTGCCAGCCCCCACACCAGATTCTCCATTTTGGCCCCAGGTATTCTCTCTGACTGTGGCCTGTACCTAGAATACTCTCCCTTCTCTACTCCACTTACCACTCTGGCTTCCTTTAAGTATAAACTCAAACCCTGCCTTCTACAGTCAGCCTTTCCCAACCTTGTAATTCCATTGCCTTCCTCTGTTAATTATTTTCTTTTTATACTGTGCATACCTTGCTTTGTATATATTTGTTTGTATGCCCCGCATTAGATAATAAGCTTCTTGAAATTGGAGACTGTCTTTTATCTCTTTTTGTATCCTCAGAGATTAGCTCAGTGCCTGGTACACAGTAGGCACTTAATGAATGTTTATTTATTTGAACTGGATTGCATTTATCTGGGTCTTATAGTCCACATATGTGAGTCTGAACTTAGAAAAAGCAGTAGATATGATTTCATTGGTATAGGGAACTATTATGTGGGCAAATTGGTTCTTTCTCTGCAACATTCTGTCCTAGAGAATGGGTCAATGGGGTCTTGACCCATAGTTTAAAAGTGCTGGAGGGATTGAGAATGGAAAAAGTTTAAGAAGCCCTTCACTCTAAACCACTGAGAGTTTAAGTGACTTGTCCAGGGTCACACAGCCAATGTGTGTCAGAGGTAGTACTTGAAGTCTAGTTTTTTTGGCTTCAAGCCTGGCTCTTTATCCAGTCCCTGAAGCTGCCTTGATCTACATTTACGAAACAAATGCATTGGAAGGTGATTATGAGAAACTTCTTTCAGACTTTTACAAAGAGATTTATTATAGACTTCTTTTACAAAGTAAGGTCTCCAGTTGACTTTATTTCTCAGGAAGATGCTAACCTGAAGGTGATTACGATCTGCATGTGCCTATGAGCTTGACAGGTCCAATATGAGAGCAATAGCCACTTGTATACTCGTAGACTTAACTATTTAAAATATTATTCAGTATAAAAATTTAGATTTCATTTATAGCTTTTCTGGGAATATAAATTCATTGTGTGGAGTGAACATTCTTTTCTCTTTTTGATGTTTGTCAAATAGTTGTAAGATTTTAATATTCAGCCTTTAAAAATGAAAATTATAAACACATCAGGATTTATTGGGTTTGAAAAAATTAGGATTCACTTAATTGAGCAAGGATATCTTTGAAGCCAAGTGGATTGGTTATAAGATGAAAACTGTCTGCCTCTGGGCTACTTGGTTAAATTTAGGCTACTTCAGTTGAGATACAGTTAATTCCATTGCGTGATTTTTAGTAGGAAATGATGACGAAGGCCTGTGGTCACTCAATAGAATGACCTGTGTTATTGGGCCGCTTTGTGAAGTCTGTGACACCCTATTCGAGGGATACTTTCTGGACTTGGTTTTTCCAGACCACCTTTTACCTGTCCTGAATGGGAACCTATTTATCAACACCCTCACAATTAGTGTTAATTTACTCTGTCAGGGGTTGGTGAGGTGTATGGAAAATGAAAACGTTTCTGTATGGGTATAATGTTCTGTATACAGGCAGCTAAGGGAAAAGGTATGATTGAAACAAAGTGAAAAGTGAACTCTGGGTTCCTGGCTTATGGCTAGCTGTTATTTCCCCTGGACCATGTTGTAGGAGGCAGTTATTTTTTAAAAATTATTATTCAGTTGATCCAGGGTCCTGTAAATTACTACAATTCTAAAAATGCCATGTAATCTTCCAGAATTAAATGCCAATAGGCAGGGTATACTATTTTCTAAAATCAATCTAGCTCCTCTAGATTCTCAGGTTAAAAATATTGAATGGAGAGGAAAGGCTGAGGCTGCTGAATCTTCTGAGCTTGGAAATTCTGGGTTGCAGCAAGCTAAGCTGATCCTGTTGTCTACACTAAGTTTAGCATTAGTGTGTCAAGCCCCTAGAAGCTGAGAGCTACTAGGTTGCCAAAGGAGGGATGAATCAGCCCATCTCTGAAATGAAGCAAGTTAAACCATGTGTGCCAATCAGAGCAGGGCTGTCTGAGAAGCCCTTTTTACTTCCAGCCTTGAAGAGATAGGGAGACCTAATCTTTAAAAATAAAAACAAAAA
This sequence comes from Pseudochirops cupreus, assembly GCA_028627135.1. Classification (NCBI taxonomy): domain Eukaryota; kingdom Metazoa; phylum Chordata; class Mammalia; order Diprotodontia; family Pseudocheiridae; genus Pseudochirops; species Pseudochirops cupreus. The sequence continues at coordinate 312,977,318 of CM053584.1, read as the reverse complement.
CCAAACAAAACCAAAAAGCCAAGGGAGGAAGGTGGGTGGGTGGGTGGGTAGGTGAGATGGAGCAGATATTGAAAATAAGTAAATTTATGACAAATCAGTACGTTGAAGAGCAAGCCACTGCTGTGGGAAAGGGAAGAATGAGAATGATTAAAAAAACCTTTCCTTCCTTCCTTCCTTCCTTCCTTCCTTCCTTCCTTCCTATTTACATTTACCTCATGGTTGTAACTTTACATAATTATAAGGTTGATTTTTAAAATACAGAAATAGGGCTTCACTTTTATTCACATAAAACTTCATTCTATCTATCCATATCTATCTGTCTGCCTATCTATCTACCTACCTGCCTTCCAGAGTAAAACTAGGATTTACAGTATATGCCCTCCCTATATCATTGTGATATATATGTATACATATAATATATAAAGTATATATACATAAAATATAGTAATATAAACCCATATGTGAACACATGTATATACATATGTGTGTATATACACACACAAACGTGTATGTATGTATGTATAACAGAGAAAAAGAGGAGAAGCAGCAGAAGCAAAGTTGTTATTTTCAGTCTCAATGTCCTGATAGTTAATACAGGGGAGCTAGGAGGCTCAGTTGATAGAGTGCTGGATTTTGAATCAGGAAGACAATTTTATGAGTTCAAATTAGGCCTCAGACACTTATTAGCAATATGTCTGTGGTCAAATCCCTTAACCCTGTTTGCCTCAGTTTCCTTTTATGTAAAATGAGCTGGAGAAGGAAATGGCAAACCATTCCAGTATCCTTGCCAGAAAAATCCCAAGTGGGAGTCAAACACAACTGAAAATGACTGAACAACAGTTAGTATTATTTAGAGGGGGAGAAAAGCAACCAATGACCATGAAACCACCTGGAATTTAGGTGAAGATGAGTAAATCTTGCATCATTCATTAATGATTAATCTCAAATTACCATATGATGTCACATTTCTATAAAATACCAATTAAACTCAGTGTCATGAATATTATATTCAAGTGGCATAGACTCCGAATCATCTTATTTCTGAATCAATAATTGCTACGTCAAGAAATACTTTCTTATATGCCCAAAACTTTGTTCCTAATTGTTTGTTTCTATTATTTTCATGTTCCTCTGTTTTCTCACTACTAGAACTATTTTTTTCACCTTTAGAAATTCTAACTCTAGAATAACAATCAGCAAATTAGCCACATACTTACTGAATTCCTTTTAGGAGATCAGCATTTCAGTATGTATTGTGGTGGAAATGAAGAAGGATAATTCCTGTGATATCACAGTTGCGGGGACCAAATATTATTCTACTTTAAAAAAATGTTGAGTTTAAAATGTTTGTACTAGTGAAACTGGCATTATTAGCCCATTTGGCTTGTAGAACTTTCCTCCTATTTGTACCTACTAATCTCAATTCACTGCAGAAGAAAGAAAATTAAATTTGGAATTAGAAGATCGGTCAAGTTCTGACTACCTTTCGCTCCCTGTATGACCTTGGATAAGTCTCTTTAAGGGCAGCTAGGTGGTACACTGGATAGAGCACCAGGCCTGGAATCAGGAGGACCAGAGTTCAAATGTGACCTCAGACTCTTACTAGTTTTGTGACCTTAAACAAGTTGTGTAACTCCATTTGTCTCAGTTTACTCATCTGTAAAATAAGCTGGAGAAGGAAATGGTAAACCACTCCAGTATCTTTGCCAAGAAAACCTTAAATGGGGTCATGAAAAGTCACAGACAATTTAAACAAATGAACAAACCACACACACACGTGTGCATGCACATACACACACACACACGATCTCTTCAGTTTCTTAATCTTTAAAATCAAGGAGTTGAATCAGATAATCTCTAAAGTTCTTATCAGCTATAAGTCTGTGATCTTCACAGCAACCTAATAAGAAAGGGAAGACTTTTTTTTTATTACACTGACTTCTATGAATGAGCAAAATGAGACTCTAAGAAGCTTTGTGGCTTACCTAAGTTTCCACAGCTAGTAAATAATAAAGACAGGGACCAATCCAGACCTTTGGACTCCAAAGACCTCTCTGTGCTGCACGTCATACTGCTTCATAATAAAGCCTCCTTTATTAAATATTCTAAATTCTAAATTTAATGAATGTTGAAATGAAAAGAGAATATTTGCATATGCAAAGTGAACAGCAAAAAATTTATATGTGAAGTTACAGATCTCTAGCATATATATCTATATAATGTTATTTTTTTTTAAAGTTGCCATTCAGTGCTCATCTTGTGATTAATTAAATGTACTCCTTAGAAACTGCTTTTCTAGTAAAGCACAGGAAATTAACTACAGCAGGAAGAAAAAAACCCTTTAGAAAAGCTATGGGGAAGTCTGAGTAAGAAGTGGTTTTAAAATTTTATTTAATTTTTCATTTTTATGGTGAGCTTTAAACTGTAGTAAAAGCTCACTTAGAAGGGCTTAGCAATTTTGAATTTGATTGCTTTGATGAACCTTTGCCTGTAAAAATACCTTTTAATGAACAAGGATAGGTTATTGGAATTTCTTTTTACCCTGCTCAAAAGTTAATTACAAATGACTCCTTTGCATAATTATTAGTTTTGTTGACAATCTTCAGATCTCTTGCTTATCATCTAAGCAAGGAAACCTCAGCATTGCTCTTCTGGGAAAGTATGAGAAAGAACTGGGTTGTTCATGCTAATACTGGAAAGGAACGTGGTCTGGGGGTCAGGGGAACAAGATTCAGCCCTGACTATCTAGCCACGGGATGGATGTTATTCTTGTTAATACATTTTCTTTCTTTCTATTCAATCGGTCAGATATTTACTAAGTCCTTATTCCCTGGCTCTGGAACTAGGCTGTGATACTATGACCAAATCATTCAGCCCTCAGAGTCTTAGTTCTATCATCTCTAAAATGAGAATAATGATACTGACATCACCTACTTACAGATTTGATGTGAAAAAAGTAATTTTAAACCATGAAAATATTATATATCCATTTTTAAAGCTGGGAAGTATCTTAGAGGCCATGAAATTTGAAGCTCTCATTTCATAGATGAGGAAATGGAGACTGATAGATGTTAGACTTGCCAGATCTAAGCACACAGCTCCTGAGAGTCTAAGACAAAATTTGAACTCAGGTCCCCTTGACTCCAAGCCCAGCACTCATCTATACCACTTAGAATGCTGTGGATTTCAGGGGAAAATTGGGAAAAGTTCTGAAATGAGATAGGGAACTGGAAAAATATCTTATCTTCTGATTTAAATGACTTTGAAGTATTACTTTGAATTATTCGAATCATTACTTTGAAGTATATTCTCCAATTTTTAGGTAAGAAATAAATTTAACTAAAAATGCCTATTGCATGCACCAAGTTTTGTTTTTTCTTGAACAGTCTGTCATCAATATCCTATTTCTTTCTATTAGTTGGACTAACTGAAGGAAGAATATAGTTCTTAATCATAAGAGCTACTGAGAGATTCTCTCAGGGTTGTCTGGTCTATGGAGCTGGTGTTACTCTCTATTCTTACAATTTTCCCCATTCCTTTACACCTCACAATACACTTAAAAAATTAATTCATTTAAAAATTGTCGCATGGTTGTATACCACAGTCGCTCTCCTTAACTACCAATCACCTCATTGAACTCTTGTAATAATAATGGCTAGCATTTATATAGTGCTTTATGGTTTGCAAAATACTTTTAAAGATATTTATTTTGGGGCGGTTAGGTGGTGCAATGAATAGAGCACCAGCTCTGGAGTCAGGGGGACCTGAGTTCAAATTTGACCTCAGACACTAAACACTTACTAGCTGTGTGACCTTGGGCAAGTCACTTAACTGCAATTGCTCTGCCCTCCCCCCTCCAAAAAACAACAAAAAAAAGCTATTTATTTTTCTTACACCACCTCTTGGAGGTAGATGCTATTATCGTCTTCATTTACAGATGAGGAAACTGAGACAGGCAGCAATTAAGGGTCTAGCCCAGTGTAGCACAATTAAGGAGGATCTGAGGCAGAATTGGAACTCAGGCCTTCCTGATTTTAAATCCTGTGCTTTAGCCAGCATGCCTCTTCTCCAACTGTTATCTAATTTATAGGTGCCCGGTTTCTTTTCAGTTGTTATTTTTTATGTGGTACTAAAGTGGTGCTATAAATATCTTGGTATATATTGTGGTTGTTCAGTCATTTCAGTCATGTCTGACTCGTGAACTTGTTTGGGGTTTTCTTGGCAAAGATACCAGAGTGGTTTGCCATTTCCTTCTCCGGCTTTTTTGACAGATGAGAAAACTGAGGCAAACAGGGTGAAGTGCGTTGCCCAGTCACTCAGCTAGTAAATGTCTGAGGCTGAATTTGAACTCAGGTCTTCCCCACTCTAGACCGAGAACTCTATCCATTGTACCACTTAGCTGTCCATCTTCATTCTTTTTTCATTCTTTTTCATTCCTGTTTCATTCTCTTTTTTTTCACTTCTTTAGGGTATATGTCAAGTAATAAGTGGCACCATCAGTTAAAGCCTCCCATTGTCTTTAGTGTAACTACTTCTAGCATCTTGTCTTCTTTTTCAAGGCTCTTGCGATGGTTTTTCTGTCTCTGTGCCTGCAGAGAGAGTCTCCGCGTGCTGTTGCGATTTAGAACAGTAACAACAACAGCAGTCACTTGGAGGCCAGTCTTCTGATGATGGGCCTGTATGAACGGGTAATCTGATAAGAGAGCTTGTTGCTGAGTCAGTAGAAGTTTTTCAGCTTGACAGAGACTTTCAGAGCTTGTGCTTCCCTGATAAAACCCTCAGAACCCAGGTTGCCTCCATTCCATGGTGAAACCCAGAGCAGAACCTTGGTAGAGACGTAAAATATACATGGTGGAGAACTGAAATTCATATTGTGGTGACTTGTTTGATTTTGACATGAAGATGATCCTGAGTTATTGTCTATAGCAATAAATGTAACATGTTATAACATATTATGTGCATATATGCATGTATCATATAGATATAATATATAGAGTAATACATGTGGTTGAAACTTTATTCATTGTGAATAGGTCATCATGTCATGCAGGTAACCCTCAGTTTTATATACATGCAATATATTTCAGGATATGTGATATTGTATATATTATGTATTGCATACACATATTATAGGTATTTCAATACATATGATGTAACCCTAACGTATAATGTATAAGTATACGTACCTATGTGTATATGATTGTATGTATAGCTTCAGATATGTGGTTTTTTTGGAGGGGGGAAGGTAAGGCAGTTGGGGTTAGGTGACTTGCCCAAGATCACATGGCTAGTTTTTTGTGTTAGGTGTCTGAGGCCAGATTTGAACTCAGGTCCTCCTGACTCCAGGGCCAGTGCTCTGTGCACTGTGGCACTTAGCTGCCCCCACATATGTACTTTTTTTATTTCATTGGTTTAGGGCACCTCCATTGAGGAAACTCCTGCCAATGAAGATCTACAGAAATGCTCAGAGAAGTCTCAAAGCGTTGTTTACTGTTTAGTATTTAGTTGTTTAGTTGTTTCAGTCGTGTCCAACTCTTCATAACCCTATTTAGGATTTTCTGAGGAAAGGTAATGCCATTTCCTTCTCCAGCTCATTTTGCAGATGAGGAAAGTGAGGCAAACAGGGTTAAGTGACTTGCCCAGGATCATACAGCTAGCACATACCTGAGGCCGTCTTTGAACTCTGGTCTTCCTGACTTCATGCCCAACCCTCTGTCCACTGCACCACCTAGCTGCCCATTGCCTGGTGTACTAGGAGGTTAATTAAAACTTGTCTAGGCTTACGCCAGGATGTATCAAAGGCAGGACTTGATTTTACTGACTCCAGGGCTGATCCTGCATCCACTCTACCAGGTTGCCACTCATTTTCAGGATATGGGCTACTTTTAGTAAATCAGAATCTGCTCCCAGCACTAACGTTATTTTGAATTTTAATTTCAGTGCAAATTACATGCTTTATTCTTCTGGTTTCCTATTTCATTGAACGGTTGATGGATTTTTCTCAATTCCTTTTCTTTGATTTTATTCTTATAGTTTTGTTTCATAAATGTTAGTTTGCATCTTTCCAAATCTAGTTTTTCTATTATAATTTGACAAGACCTTGTTCATCAAAATTAGACCCTTTTTCAATAGTTCATGTTTTAGTGAAAGACCAAGTCCCAAACCATTTGGAGATCAATTGTTTTCAGCTTTGGATTGCTGGGGTTAGGTGATAATTTGCCTGAGAATCACTGGCAAGATCTACTACAGGGGACTCTATTCCAATTCATTTATTTCCATTACATCCAATGGACATTTATTAAGTTCCTGCTGTGTGCACGGTGTTATGCACAATTACTAGTTGGGGCAAATACAAAATTTAAAAAGATGTGATTCCTTCCTTCATTGATGGTGTCTTACAAAGAGCATTCAATTAATTGCCTGCCAGATCTGGAACTTAGGAGGAGGCAGGCAGAAATTTCATGACTCTCAAATATTAACTATCCTATTCCTGATGACTATATTTGAAGGTATACTTTGTGAATCAGATTGATAGTAATGACAATAACATTATTCAGTCACTTGTAGCACTTTACAGTTTATGTTGCTATCTATTCATTATCTTAATTGATCTTTACAATAATCTTGTGAAGCATGAAGAGCAGGGTTAATTCTCATTTGACCAGACATGCCCAGAGAAGTAGAATGATTTATCCAAAGACATATAACAAGTGGGATTGAATGTATCGCAGTGGTCTTCTCTGGATTTTGTGTAATCTATTGCCATACCTTTCCAGAGCAGTCTGGCTTCATCCAAGTCTCTAGGAATCAGGGAATGGGGTATGTGCAGACTCTTGAGTTCAGATAAGAAAATTAGGTTCAATATCATTTAGGAAGGAGAAAACACCCCATTTAGAATAGCTGCATCCCGTGGACCAGGGTTTTATTTTATTTTATTTAAGATTTGAGGTCCTACATGGAAGGACTTATCATATGGATCATATTTAGCAAGGAGACAAAAATGGGTATCGGTCCTTCCACTTTGATCAGATTGGGTGGGCCATCTCTTAGTGTTAAACTGCCATCTTAAAATATTAATTTTGATATTAAAAACAGCTACAAAGTAAAACAGGAGGAAGCATGTTATGTTAGCATGAGGGTTGACTTTGCAGTCAGAGAACCTGGGTTCGGATCCTGCCTCACACTCCTATGTATGACCCTGTGGGTCAAACATTACCTACTCCTTCATTTTTTCACATATAAAATCATAGAATTGGACTAGTTGACTTCTGAGGTTCCTCACAATTCTAAATCTATGATGCTAGAAGCTTATTATAGAATATGAACACTATTTTCCATTAACAAAGTCTTGTAATATTTAGAACTTTCCACACAGTGCAATAGCATAGTGTTTGGCTTCTTAACATACACCCTGTGAGGAAAAACCTTGAATATCTTGCATGCTCCTGAGTGTCTCTACCTAGCAGATACTAGAAGGCTCTAATCTTTGTAGATGAGAAGATATCCCAGCATATAGTAGCTAGTGACCTGCTAACTTGTATTTGTGTGGCGTTTTTAAGGTTTGCAAAGCACTTTATGTATATTTTCTTGTTTGATCCTGGATAACCCAGCTCTTTTTTTAACCCCCATTTTACAGATGAAGAAATTGAGGATGAGAGAGATTTGGTGACTTGTCCAGGGTCACACAGCTAGTCAGAGGAAACATTTGAACCCAGATCTTCCTGACTCCCTGTCCAATATTCTATTCATTATGTATTGGCCTTCACTAAGATTTAATCCTGTCATAGCTATGTTTCTTTCTTTCTTTTTTTTAATTTTAATGTATTTTTTTTTGGAGGGGGGAAGGCCAGGCAATTGGGGTTAAGTGATTTGCCCAACGTCACACAGCTAGTAAGTGTGTCAAGTGTCTGAGGCTGGATTTGAACTCGGGTCCTCCTGACTCCAGGGTCGGTGCTCTATTCACACTATTCACCTAGCTGCCCCCCATAGCCATATTTCTTTATCTTTACCTTATTTCCTAAATTCAGCTTGTCTAGTCACAATAAGATACACTGAGGATAAGTGTGTCCAATTCAGATTTGTGATTTGTACTTCTTTCAGGCAGAGAAAGCTGATGGATTCATCAACTTGCCTGATTTTGCTGTGGACAGAGCTGCTGAATGCAAGAAAAAACAGTGAGTCATCACATGTCACAAATTCCTGCATGGCCCATACTAATATTCACCTAATTCATGCTCATTGTGCATTTGGCTGGGTGGGGTCCCGACGTCAAAAAGGGGTGTGGTGGTTCAGAAGTTAATAAAGGGAGCCTGGCAAAGTTGACTAGGGATAGAAGACTTTCTCTTCATGTGTGTTGGACGTTGGCATTCCACGAGAACTGAACAGCCTTTTAATAGGCTCCCATAAAATTCTACAGTGGAGCCCTGTGTTCTGTGATGCGAGGGAACTCCATAAGCAAGTCCTCCTTTGGAGGTCAGGAGATCAGATGCCAAGGTTCTGTGCTGGTTAGTAATTGAGATTCAGCAGATCTCCCTCCACATAACTGTAGGCATCAAGACAAGTAAGGCCAATGCTGTTTTCTTGTTTAAACTCTTTGTGAAACTATTCATGGCATGGATAGTCATTTATCTTCCAAGCCAGGTCAAATTCTAGGCTAGCTCTCTGCTGAAAACAAGTGTTTGAATATAGTACCTATTGTACAGAGGTAAAATGGAATTAGGAGAGGTTCAGAGCTGGAAAAGGGACTTAAGGTCATCTAGTCCAAGCCTCTCATTTTGTTGATGAGGCCTGTAAAGGTTATGTAGCATGTACAACATTACAGGGCTAGGTAAGATACAGAGCTAAGACTGGAACCAAGTTTCCTGACTCTCAGTATCCTTCCCTTTCTATCCCAGTGTCTCACTATGACTTCCCTAATGATGTCTTTTCCTTTCTCCCCCTTCCCCACCTCCTCTTTCCCCATTTTGTCTTTTACTTTCAATTAATCTGTTTCCTGATCCAATCAAAAGTCAGCATTCATCATGGTAGTAGCTATCCTGGCTTATAATAGTGTTTCAAGAGCCTGGGTTGAGTTGGATGGGAGGTACTAGCTACCCTTTAGGTGTTGGGGACTTTCGTGCGGCCGGATGTGTGCACTTTTGCATTGACTTAGGGTGGCTTTTGGTTGGTTAGCAAAGACAATCTGGCCATATGGTCTGAGACTTCTGGTTTAAAAGCTGATGTCAGAATAGCCACTGAAAAACATTTGATGATTAATTTCAGTATTTCAAGCTTTTATTTGAAACTGAGATGAATTCCGATTTTGTTCTTTCTTTTTGTTAAAAGTGTGTTGTGTCTGTTATGAATTTAGGATGCATAGAATTGGTTGTTACTAAATAATTGAAATATGAGAATTTTTATATCTGTTTGTCTACCTTGAACTTTAATTACAGCAGATCGGAATACATGTATTTTTTATTAATGAAACTCCAGAAATTATTATGTGATCCATGTCAAAGTATGACTAACTGGGCAAGGCTTTTAACTTAGAACCCTCCTGTAAGGTAATGTTCTGAAAGACTCCTTTGGAGTTAGGGCCCTGAAACATCAGGTGCCTTTCTAAATTTCCTTTGTATGTTGGAGGGATCTTCACTGAAAGATTGGGTCAGTTATTCTAAAATGAAGCTCCTTCCTCTGCATCTTTTCTTTGTCTTAAGCATTGACAAATCACGTATTCTTGACCAAATGAAAATGGTATAATCTTATTTTAAAGGGAATGTCTTAAATATTAACTAACATTATTCTCTCGATCATGGGAGGAATTGACTTGTACCTTTTTTTGTGGAAGCCAGTGAATGGAATAGGCAGCATTTAATCTGTCTGAATAACTTTTTAAACTTTTGCTGATATAGCTATGAATTCATCAAATTCTATTCTACATTAACTTCTCACATATCTTTGCTGTTTTCCCTTCAAGTGCTTTTAAGATCAGCCACCCACAGATCAAGACTTTTTATTTTGCAGCAGAGAATATGCAAGACATGAACATGTAAGTAAATAAAACAGCTGCTTGTGAATTTTTATGGGCATAGACAAATTTGGTGACATTTTGGTATTTTGGATGCCGAGCAAGGGTCAGTTTTGTCGTTGTTGTTGTTTGTTTTTATTTCTTAAAATTCAGTTTTATTTTTTTAAATTAATGAAAATCTACCTTCTCAAACTCCTGTTGAAAAACATCCTTGTGATAAGATATGCATAGCCAAGCAAAACAAATTCCTTTTTTGGCGGTGTCCAGAAAATGATGTCTATCAGTCTGCCCCTTGAATCCGTTACCTCTCTGTCAGGAGATGGGTTGCGTGTTTCATCATGAGTACTTTGGAGTCATGTTTAGTCATTCCTTTGTTGTTTTTGTATACATTGTTATTCTGGTTCTGCTTACTGCATTCTGTATCAGTTCCCAGGTTCTTCTGAAACTGTCCCCTTCATCATTTTTTACATCACAATAGTATTCCTATGGATCAGTTTTGATTTTAAGTGAATTTCATATTTCTGCTGCTTCTGATATTCCCATCCTTGTCTTTTCCAGAACGTATCGGTTGTTTTCATATTCTTTCTGTAGGATATGGAGGTATAAGGGCTAGAAAAGAAAGTACAGCTGAAAATTAAGTTCTTTAAAATTAATTATGGGATACTTCTAACATGAACAATAAATTAGGAAGGAGGAAAGAGTGGCCATTTCAAGGTGCCACTATTGTTAATATTATATAAGCTGTGAAAATTAGAGAATTAGGAAAATAGAGCCTAGATGGAACCACAAGTAAATTTCTCTGTTTTCAGCAGATGCCATCTGTGACATCTCAGCTGGTATCCACCATGGGGCCATATGGAAGTGGGCATTTATTAAATACTTTTTGGTTGTCACCATGAGATGCTTGAAGAATTTCTTGGCAGAATACTCCACAACCTCCTGCCATATTCCTTTGACGAACTTGCTGTCAGAAAGATTTTACTCTTAGTATAAATTTGTGTCTCGAATTTAAACCCATTTTTTTGTTCTGTCTTTTAGAAATGTGTGTGATAGATACTCAGATGGTAGCATCTCTTTGGTTTATATCCCTGTGCAGCTAGAGTGGATTTTAATTGATTGTGAACTTATAGGGTATAGCAATGAGATGGCCTTACTCTCTTCACATCTGATATGTGCATATGGATTTTATATTTGTATATTGTTTCACCTCATTACCCCCATCACATCACATCTGATATGTGTATATTGCTTTCTTATTATATTTTCTTATTATCTGTTTATTGCTATTCAATCAATCAACAGGCATTTATTAAGCATTTATTTATACCTGGGACCATCCTGGCTGCTCTACAAATACAAAAAAGGAGCTTCTCTAGGTTCCTTTTTGGTTGTGTCCAGAGGAGTAATACCGGAATAGTAAAGGGCCATGAGATTATTCTGTATGACAGTTGATTGAAGGAAATAAAGATGGTTAACTTAGGGAAGAGAAGATTTAGCACTTGGTAGGGGAAGGACAAGACAGTAGCTCCATGCATTTGAAGAAATATCATCTGGGAGAAGCATTCAATTTTTTCTGCTTGATGCTAGAATAGAGATTGTATAAAGGCAGATTTAAGCTTAATGTAAGGAAAATTTCCTCACAATTATGGCAAACTTAAAATGGAATAGGCTGCTTTGGGACATAGTGGGTTCCCACCAGTAAATGTTTAATAGCTGGCTCTTCTATACTCACACCCCCAGCAAAAAAAAAAATGCCAGGGGGGGGGGCGGGGGCAGAGCCAAGATGGCGGCGTAGCAGCAGCAACACATCACAGCTCTCACATAGCCACCCCAAAATACCCATAAAATAGGACTCTAAACCAATCCTGGAACTCCAAAACGCACACAAAGATACTTCCCACTAAAGTCAGCTCGG
>CM053584.1:312948547-312964897 GCA_028627135.1 Pseudochirops cupreus | reverse complement strand
GGCTGCTGTAGCTCTCAGGAAGGTGCTGGGTCCCTTTCCTACTTACTTCTGGCTGACTGGATAATGAAGACTCCAGGACCGAGCCCATGACCGCGATCTGGATCCAGGCCGCTCAACGGGAGAGCGCTTGGCTTCTGAACGATCGCTTAGTCCCCCTGCTGTCTGCAGGCTGCGGGCATGGAAGCTGCAATGCAGAGGCGGGTGCAAAACCTCTGCCTTTTGCTTTCCAGCCCTGGAGGCCTTTCGACCTAGTTCTGAACACTGATCGCAGCTGCCGCTAATCCAAGGCTCCTCGGCTCCTCCCGTCCAGCTGCCCCCGGGGCTTAGCCAGGGCTTCAGGCCAGGCTGGTTTCGGTTCTCAGTGCTGATATGGTTCCTCGTAGCCCAGCTGACTTTAGTGGAAAGTATATTTGTGTGTGTTTTGGAGTTCTAGGATTAGTTTAGAGTCATATTTTATGGGTATTTTGGGGTGACTATGTGAGAGCTGCGATATGTTGCTGCTCCTACACCGCCATCTTGGCTCCCCATTTTTGCATTTTTAAGAAAAAGAGCACAGTAACATTTTTGAATATAAGAAGGAGATCCATTTCTGTTTTCAGTGGGCACAGTCATCTTCAGAAGAGAGGAAGGAATATTTTTTGGGGGACTTCCACTTATTGATTCTTGATGCAGAGGGTAATGGCAATACACCTATCCTCCTGATTAGTCCTCATAGGGCTAATAGTGAAGATTTAAAACAAGTGATCTATTGTTCTTTTTGTTTGTTTGTTTTGTTTTTTGCTTTTTGGAAGGCAGTTGGGGCTAAGTGACTTGCCCAAAGTCACACGGCTAGTAAGTGTGTCAAGTGTCTGAGCCAGATTTGAACTCAGGTCCTCCTGACTTCAGGGCCAGTGCTCTATTCACTGTGCTACCTAGCCACCCCATGTTCTTTTTGTTTTAATGATATCTATAATTATGCAGAAGAAATCGGTTAACAAACCATTCATTAAAAATTAATCGAGTGAAAAATATTTATTGCTAGACTGTGACATGCATTCTTTTGTGGTTGTGTATTAGTCTGTTTATCAGAAATAAGTGCTGAATACAGATGGACCACTCAGATGGAACAACACAATCTCTACAGAATGCAAATTGTGGGTGTCTCAAAGGGTAATGGAGAGAGCTGCATGGTAGACATAAGCAGTCTACAATAAAAGTGACAAACCCATGGCCCCTCCTGATTCCCACCAAACTGGATAAAAATGTAATTGGGAAATACTCAACAAACTAAAAAAAAATACATGATAACATAGATAATGTCAATAGGTAAATTTCCAAGTCAGTGAATGGCCCTTAAGGTTCTTATGTATAGTTTAATGGCCCCATTTCTATTTGAGTTTGACACCACTGGTCTGTTCTATTTCCAGGGATGTCCTATATATTGGATATGGTGTAAAATGTATCACCTAGGAAACAGAATATATGATTAGAAAAAGAGATATCTGATGAGAGAGAGAGAGAGAGAGAGAGGGAGGGAGAGAGAGAGAGAAGGAGGGAGGGGGAGAAGGAAGTAGAGAAATAGAAAGAAAGAGAGAAAAGAGGAAGAGGGAAGATGAAGGAGAGAGAAAAAGATTTGTGGAAAGCTTGTGTTTTACTAGTACCCACAACATGTTAAAAAAAAAAACCTAAAAGAAAGGCTTCCAGAACATTGAGATTTCTTCTGAGGCCATATGGGGGAACATGGACAAGAATCACACAGGATAAGGAAAAAGCAGGAAGGATATATGGGTCTAAGTATGGGGGTACATACCTGTAATTCATGCTTTTGGGGAAGCTGAAGCTGGTGGAACATTTGAGCCTGGAAATTCTTAGCTGCACTAGGGCTATAGCTGATGAGCTGTTTTCACTAAGTCTGGCACCAACATGGCGGCCTCTGAGCAGAGTGGGATCACCAGGCTATAATAAAGTATAAACGGGTACAGGTTGGAAAACATGGAGCAGGTTAAAGCTTCCATGCTGATCAGTAGTGGGATAGGACCCGTGTGTGCCTACTGTATTTCCAGCTGGGGTGAGATAGTAACAGTCTCTCTAAACCAGACGTGCACAACTTGGCAGTATGTAAGGGCCAAAATTAAAATGGGCTAGAATTCTTCTGGCCTCAGATAGGTTTTTAGCAGCTCACTTTGAAGTGAAAGTAACTAGAGACTGATGATGGTTGGGTGCCTTGGGTCACATGACAAACAGGAGAGAGTGGGCAGTGGTGGGCTGCCCAAAATCCTTTGGCAGGCTGCAAGTGATTTGCCTGCCATATATTGTGCAGGCCTGCTCTAAACACACACACACACACACACACACACACACACACACACACACACACACACCCAGAAAAATAAAAACAAGCAAGCCAGAAAAGATGTTATAACAGCGATAGAAGGTAGATTCACATTTCACGTGAAGGACATCTAAGGTGCACTGAAGTATTATGATACTATTTAAAAGACTCAAAACATAGAATGAGAAGATAATTGCTTATTATTCCATTGAGATGTACAATTTATGCTGCATTCTTAAACCTTCTATCACATTCATCCTCTCAACAAGCTTATGTGATAGTTATTACCAAGTATTATGACCACCTCAGGGATGCTAATGATGAAATAGCATGAGATGATTTCGGTCACATTACCTTCAGGGGTCCCAGTCCCAAGAGATTGGTGAATTAGCAGTAGCATCTATTTTGTAGAGGGAGCCTCACTTGAGACATCCTTGGCAGATTATAATAGTCATGAAGCTTCCAAAGACTTTGTTGGATCAATTCGATAAATGTCGAACAGTTTTGTTTCTCTTTTTCAAAAGAACACCATCTTCCGTCTTCCATATTTCCCAGCCAGATTTTGTTTTCATTTTCTCCTGTTTGTGAATAATACACATGGAAAGCATTGGGTTGAAATAATATTAAGTCTTTTGTTTGAACAAATGAAATTTATAAAATATAATTAGCCCTCAGCCAGAGAGCTAAACTAGTCAGAACTTGGCTCAGTCACTTTTGGGTCAGTTTACAATTTTAGCAGAGATACAAAGCTGATGTGAGTAGGGAAAGAAAGCAAAAAAGGGATACATTTTTCCCAAAGACACTTTTCTTGAAAAATTTGTTGTTGGTGGTGGTTGTTTGCTTTTTGGAGGGGGGAAGGTAGGGCAATTGGAGTTAAGTGACTTGCCCAAGGTCACACGGCCAATTTTATTGTGTTAAGTGTCTGAGGTCGGATTTGAACTCAGGTCCTCCTGACTCCAGGCCCAGTGCTCTATTCACTGCGCCACCTAGCCGCCTCATCAAATTATTATTTTTGAAGGGAAAATATGAATAAAATACCATAAAGGGCTTATATTTTCCTGTATCTCTTACTCCCTTCAAATGATTAAAACAACTTATATAACTGGAAATTTAAAAATAGAATCATATTTGGTTTGGACAATATCTTTTCTCAATTTTCAGATGTCTTCTTTATTCACTGATGTCTTAAGTGATTTGCATGTGGCAATTTGCACGTCCAATCTCGCAGTATTCACATATGCTAGATAAAGTCTACAGAGTTTAATCAGTGAATCAACAAGTGTTTGTCTGTGGCTAAATGGCTTCTGTCATCAATAAAGGTTTTATTAAGTTTGTTCTGATTTTATGTCTAGTTAGGGCTATCGTAGTCTATTAAAACTAAAAATGTGATTGGTTCTTCTTGTGAACATGGGAATTTGTGATACAAACAGGAAGGCAATCTGTGTTGTAGTCTAGTTTTCTTCTTTGATTAGTAAGTTTTAGTTTATTTTACTCTTGGATTGGGGTTTTTGTTATTTGTTTTTGAAAAGTTGAATACCTGTGTACTGACTGGATTGAATTAGAAGAATCAGTTCTGCTTTGACAGAGTTGTGTTCTGTAGACGTGTTAAACCTGAATTTTTGTAATGTGAGCTGCAACCATAGCTAATATGTTTTGCAAGAAAACAAAATAATACTACCTTAGTTAAGTCAGGTTTATCAAATGGGACTCCAAGGAATCGTAAAGCATCCCATAGTTGATTTTTTTTTTTTTAACGAACTGCTTTTGACGGAACACAAACAAGTGGTCCAAAGGACCATAGGTAGTGGACAGATACACAGTCCAGGCATGTGCTTTCATCAGTATAGGTAATTACTGGTATAGAAACTCCTAGTGATGCAGATAGCAATTTACAATTTCTAGGCTTAATAGGCTTGCTTGAGGTATTGAGAGGTTGTGATTTGTCCATGGCCATAGAGTGGTGAATATATGTGTGTATAAGTGTATTATATATACATATTTTTTCATGCTAGGGTTTTTTTTAAAAGAAAAGTTCAAGGACTCCTTGTAGTTTCATGACTTTTTAGGTAAGCTTAAAAAATTCCAGGCATACAAATTTTTATAGTGGTTATCAATGTTTATATCAATACTTTTTAAATGTAATATCTTACAAATATATTAAATATGCTATCTAACTTCATCTGAGCCCTTATGAACCTTTATGGCTTGTTGACTCCATAGCAAATTCTCTCTGATATTTTCCCAAATCTACTGCCCTCAGCCTTCCAACTCTATTCCTGTTCCACTCACGACAGTTGGGCTCATTTCTTGCTTTACTGAAAAAACAAAGCAAAAGAAAACAAAAAACCATGCCAAACCATCAAAACAACAGCAAAACTCCCCAAAGCTACCTAACACCAACTCCATTGCCCTCATCAATGCCTTATATTTTTTCTAAACTCTCAAACATCTTTTCCTCATATTCCATATTTCCTCGTCTTTTCTCTCATATTTCAGAGTAAGAAATGTATTACTCCTTCACAAGATATTCTGCTCTATCTTTGCCTTTGATTCCATTCCTTGTAATCTCATCCGGGGCCTTGTTCCATCAATCCTACCCTCTCCTTTGCATCTTCACTCCTACTAAATGACCTCTTTTTTTCTGCTTGCAAAGCTTTGCCTTAAATTTTTGCTCCTCCTCTTTCATAGTCCTGTCTCTGTTTCTCCTTTCATGGTCAAATTTCTTGAAAGACTAGTTTATGCTCCTTGCTTTCATTTTCTTACCATCCAATTCTTTGCACCTTGCAAAGATGAAACATTAACCATCTTCATTAAACAGGCACTTCTCATAAAGTCTTCTCCTTGTTGCCAAATGTAATAATTTTCTCTTCTCCTTCTCCTTGTCTTCTCTATGTTGTTTGACAATGCCCAACACCTTCCTTGAAATTTTTCATGCTAGTGTATTATCTGCTTCTACTTCCATCTGTCTCTATGGACACTATGCCTTGCATCTTTTGGTGGATCCTCTTCTATATCTCTAAATTCCTTTGTGTTTTGCCTTCAGAGCTCTTTTCTCCTGTGTATATACTCTGTCCCTTGGTTATCTCATCCATTTAGAATCACAAAATCTCAATTTAGAAGGGATGTCAGAGGTCATCTGGTCCAACCTGTGGGCAACCTACACCATACCTGTGAAGAATTCCAGAAAAGGGAAATCTACTACATTATGAAACAGTCCGTTGTGTATTTGGTTAATTCTAATCCTTAGGAAGTTTTTTCTTTTACATTTGGTCTAATTTTTCATCTTAGTCCATGTTCCTTATGCTTCCTTCTGGGGCCAAGTAGAACAAGTCTCATCTGTCTTCTAAATGACAACTCTTCAAATACATTAATATGGTTACATCATCTTCACCTTAGACAGACTTTGAATCCCCACTATCCCATGTTACTGCTTACCACCTAACACATTCTGCTTTATATTGTAGTTATTTATGTACCTTATCTTCCCCCTTTTTAATTAGGGGTTTCTCCTGGATCTTCCTCATTTTAATATTCCCAATGCCATTGCAGTATAGTGTCTTGAATACAGTAGGTACTGGGTAACTATTTTCGAATGAGTAAATGAGTTAATGGATAGATGAAATGTAAAATTCTTTTGCTGCATTAGAACTGCACTTTTAATAAAAAATATTTACTTTCCTACGTATAATTGTAGCCAACTTGTTTTTAGCCTTAGATGTTAACTTGAATTTTACAATATTATTTTAAAATCTGTATCACAGTGCAGATTCTTTCTACATCAAAATGAACATGTTAACTAACTAATGCATTTCTATGTGCCTGATCTCTTTTAGTGAAGAGGCTTACAGCATTCAGCACAGAGAATTTAAGTGCCTTGCCCAACATTCCATGGAGAATTAATGGAAAACATAAAAAGAAAGCCCCAGCGACCATATTATCTGGTTGTATTTCCATAATGCTAAAATAGATGGTCACTTCAGTGAATTCAGGGCAGGAGAAATGATGAAATGAATTTTGGGATCACTAAGCAATCTGATTAAACATGGCATTTATCAGGAACTACCTGGAATCCGTTATATCTCCAGCTGGAATAGAAATTTCCCATGCTTTAGTCATCATTTTATCCTTGAGCAAAGCATGTATAGGGCCCACATTTATTGAATGGAGAAATGAATGGTTATTGTGCCATTATGTAGATGTATCCATAATCATCTCTATTTAATTAGTAATTTTACACAAATCAACAGTAACACATTTTCATAGAAGCTTCCTATTCATTTTCTCATTTTCTATTCAGAACACCCTTGTTCTTGCTGGTTGGGCAAGAATTATGATCTTCATTTTATGAGGGAGGGAACTGAGACTGTGACACAAATATTTATTTTCAGTCAGTCACCTAGCACATGATAAACTCCTGCTATATGCCAGATACTGTGCTAAGTGCTGTGAATACCCAAAAACCCTAAAGCCAAATCAAAGAGTGAAAATGGGTGCTTGCTTTCAATGAGCTCATGGTCTACTGGGCAGGGCAAATAAAAAACAATTATATATCAACAGAATAAATCGGGTATTGTCTCTAAGGGAGGTCACCAATATTAAGGAAAGCCTACTGATGAAGGGTATGACTTTAGGCAAGAATTGAAGGAAGCTATGAAAGTGGGGAGGCAGAGATGAGGAGGGAGAGTGTTCCAGGAATAGGGGATGGCCAGTGAAAATGCTGAGTCAGGAGGTGAAGTGTCTTGTTGGATTGAACAGCAAGGAGACCAGCACTTCTGGATTGCAGAATATGTGAGTTTAGCTTAGAGAACCTCTAAGGACCCACCAGGGCTTTAGTTACAGAGCTAATACTAGAATTAAGCCCTTCTCATTCTTTTTCTAATGTCCTTTCCACTATACCATAAAGGAAACAAATAAACAATAGTTTATTTGACTGTATTACATTATATTATATTTATTATTTAATGTTAAATTAACAATAGTTAATATTATTGTTCAATTGTTTTCCAGTTGTGTCTGACTCTTCCTGAGCCCATTTGACATTTTGTTGGCAGAGATTCTGGAGTGGTTTGCCATTTTCTTTTCTAGCTCATTTTACATATGAGGAAACTGAGGCAAAGAGGATTCCTGGACTTTGCCAGGCTCTCACAGCTGGTTGGCATCTGAGGCCAGATTTGAACCCAGGAAGAAGAGTTTTCCTGATTCTAAGCCTGGTGCTGTAACTACTGTGCCACCTAGCTGCCCTAGAAGTAGTTATTAACTAGTCTTATACACAGTGATTTGACCAGAAACCAGTAATGGAAAATGTGTTGCCTCCTACCCTTTGTCATTTAGCTGTGCTTAGTCTCCCGTTTCTCTTTTGTTTTTCTTCTTTATGTTGGCTTTGACTAATTTCTCCTACAGTTAGTATGTTGACTCATGCCTTCCTGATTGCAGACTTTCAGGGCTTCTGTTTGATTAATTTTCACAAGATCAATTTCATGTTTTCAAATAGCTCAAGGGGAAAGAACTTGCCTTTAGCTGGTGGTTGAACCAAGTTTCTTAAATAAATAGACGTATCATTTACTTGGGAGTAAAAAAATGTTTTGATAACAAGAGAATGTGGGGAGAAAGAAATTTTGTCTGATTTAGCTTTAAATAGCACTAGTCAAATGAAAAAAAATGGCATGCTTTCTGAAACAGATCTTTTCAATTTTGCTAATGTTTTCATGAGGGAAAAATGGGATTACTTTAGATTTAATTGGCCATACATGACACTCAGCCTATACTTAGAATTTCTTTTGGTTTCTTCGGCATCTGGAAGAGGTTTTATGGGAATTAAAATTCCTGAGTCACAGGGGTTAGAAGTGGGAAGACCTGCCTGCCACAAATGTCCAGGGCATGCTAAATTACAAAGCCTTGTGGGCACAGTACATTCACATTTATTCTACTGCTGGATATATAGATGAACTAAGAAAAAGAAATCAACTTGGCCAAGTCCTTTGTAAAAAGAGGGAATTTGATGCAGTATTTTTTAAGGTCATTTGGTGATCCTAACTGTACAAGACCAGTATTGATTACTCTGTGTCTCTGCCAAAGGAGAAAGTTAAATTGGTTTAGTGAGTTGAGTGGGTGTCTGGGAGGTACATCATTGACTCTTGATGAAGGCATTATTCCATAAGGAATCCAGATGTCTAGTCTCTTCTGTGATGAGTCATAGATTTTCTTGTAACTTATAAATTTTGCACTGAAATGTTTGTGATGCTATGAATGAATAAATCATATTGAATCCTTGCTGGGGAAAGGACATTTGGCTAAAAGCTATCTGGGCACCTGGTAGCTATAAAGCTCAAGCTCCAATTTAATTTGTCTTTTGTAAATGTTTCTCTGTTGCTTTTATAATAGGTCTACGCAAAATAGGCAATAGATCTACATGAAATTTATCCTTGGCAGAGAAAGTTAGTCTCTTATTTTCCTCCTATTTCCTTTCTTCCTCTGTGGCCCTATTGCCTTTCTTTGCCTTTCTCTGTTATTCTTCTTGGTCCTCTGTTCTTTCCCTTCCCTCCCTCCCTCCTTTCCTTCTCTCTCTCCTCCCTTTCTTCCTTCCTTCCTTCCTTCTTTCCTTCCTTCCTTCTTTCCTTCCTTCCTTCTTTCCTTCCTTCCTTCCTTCTTTCCTTCCTTCCTTCCTTCCTTTGCTTCCTTTGCTTCTCTTTGTATCAGTATGCACATAATCCCACAAATCTTAAAAGAAATCGATTGTTAACATTGACATTGTGTCTATGTGCAGTTAATAATTTTGGTTTATACTTATCTAGCACCTTGAGGCTTACAAATTAGTTTGTAAGCAGCTAGTTTGATCCTTATCATAATCCTATTAAGCAGGTAATGCAAAAGCTATTAATTTCCTTTTTTCCAAATGAGGAAAGTAATTTCCAGAGAGGTTAAGTCCTTTGTATAATGTCACCACCAGTAAAATACTTGTACCATAATTGATTTTGAGCTAGAAGGAACCTCAGAGGTCATCTAGTCCAACCCTTTCAATTCACAGATGAGGAAACCAAGGCCTCTAGAGAGCTTAAGTGATTTGCCAGTGTCCCACAGGTGACGTAAGTGAGTAGAGCTGGAATTCAAACCCACATCCTCCAGTTTCAAATCCAATGCTTTTCCTATTACAGCACTCTTTCATAAATACTGCTTACCAAAACTGTAGACATTTAAAACAAATCCTCTGGTTCTTTAAGCAGGATTTTCTGGTTTTGACTGTCTTAAGGCAGTTAGTTGGTGTGTTAATTAGAGCACTGGAGTGGGAGTCAGGAAAACTTGATCTCCGTCAGGGACTCAGATACTTCTTGGCTATGTGACCCTGGTTGGTCTAGTCATCTAATCTCTTTATGTTTGAGTTTCCTCGTCTGTAAAATTGAGATGATAATAATAATGCCTGTCTCAGGGTCATTGTGAGGATCAAATACCATCTCTAATATAAAACTCTTTGCAGACTTTATATAAATGTACTTCTTAATGTACTTATGAAGAGTGTTGTCAAAAATCCTTGTAAACCTGGAAGCCTTAGCAAGCTTTGCTTTTATCACATGACAAAAGCATCGGCAGGAGCCGCAGGAAAAGCTTTTTCCTGATCTCTGTTTAGAATAGGAAATAGAACACGTAGCCAGAGCAAGCTACAAAAATAACTTGCAACAGGACATGACATTGAATTGAATTGGAATGAAGTATGGTTTAATATTTGCTGATATTAATTGTTCTCAATCCTGCCAATGGATAAGCTTTTCTTGGAGTGTTATTTGGATGTTCCACTTGGTATGAAGTAACTCCTGCATATCATTATGGTATCATTTAGCAAATTGCTTCTTTTTGGCATTAAGGGTCCTGAGTGTCCAAGCAAATTGATATACTTCTTCCTCTGTCCCACTAAAGTATCCAGAGGAAGAATTTTTCAAATCTACACAAATTTATTTTTATTGAGAAAGAGGAGTCAACTTAGATTTTTAGCCAAATGCTTCCATGATCTGTCATTTTTTTTAACTCCTTGGGAAAAGATTCTAGATCAAGGGTTCATAACTGTTGTTGTATCATGGACTCCTTGAAAGTCTTATGTAATGAGTGAAGCCCGTGGACTCCTTCTTAGAACAATGTTGTTAAGCGCATAGAAGAAAATACATAGGATTACAAAAGAAACCAGTTACATTGAAATATAGTTTCAAAATGGAGGCAGCTAGATGGCATAGTAGATAGAATACTAGGCTAGAGTCAGGAAGACTTGAGTTCAGATCCAGCCCCAGACTAGCTGTGTGACCTTGGGCATGTCCCTCGACTTCTGTTTGCCTTATTTTCTCATTTGAAAAATGGAGATAATAATAGTGCCTACCTCATGTTGTGAGGAATAAATAAAATAATATTTCTGAACTGCTTTAGCATAGTACCTGTATGGAGGCTGTATAATTGCTAAATATGACATTCTATAAGCTAATAGAATAAGTATTATTTTATATAAGCACAACAATATGTTATATAATTATTGTTACTATTATTTGTAGTTATCAAACTATTATTATTATTATTTTGCTTTTTTTGAGGGGGAAGGCAGGACAATTGGGGTTCAATGACTTGCCCAAGGTCACATGGCTAGTTAAGTGTTAAGTATCTGAGGCTGAATTTTAACTCAGGTCCTCCTGACTTCAGGGTCAGCGCTCTATTCGCTGTGCCACCTAGCTGTACCTATCAAATTATTTTTAGAAAAACAAGTTCATAGGCCCCAAGTTACAATATCTTTTAAATTTTTTGGCATGCCTCATAGCTAATATGTAGTCAGTTGGGAATATGCTAAACTATCTGGTGTTTCTGATCCTAACCCTTAGAGCCCAGAATTGTTCGGAGCCTGAGGGATCAGATAAAGCTAGAGCTTGAAGAGACTTCAGTGGGCATCTAATCTACCTTCTTTCATTTCATAGAGGAAGATGTCAAGGACCAGGGAGATTAGTGGTCTTTTTTTTCTTTTTTTTTGGGGGGGAGGGAAAGGCAAGGCAGTTGGGGTTAAGTGACTTGCCCAAGGTCATGCAGCTAGTAAGTGTTAAGTGTCTGTGGTTGAATTTGAGTTCAGGTCCTCCTGACTCCAGGGCCTGTGCTCTTTTCACTGTGCCCCCTAGCTGCCCCCTAGTGGTCTTGACCAAGGAAATGTCAGAAGTGAAATTTGAACCTGAGTCCTCTGACTTCAGAAGCACTTCTGCACCATGCCCACTCTATTTTAGAGGGGAATCAGTCACATTTAGGATATAATTAGGGACCACTGTCTCCCTTGAGAGGAATTGGGCAGATAATAGTTCAGTCCAACTCCTTGTGACCCCATTTGTGGGTTTACTTGGCAAACATACTGGAGTGGTTTGCCATTTTCTTCTCCAGCTCATTTTACAAATGAGAAACTGAGGCAAACAGGGTTAAATGATTTGCTCAGAGTCATATGGCTAGTACACTTCTGTGACCAGATTTGAACTCAGGAAGATGAACCTTTCTGACTGCAGGCCAGCTACATGCCCTAGATAATGGTTCAGTCTGTGACTTAGTGACTTCGTTAGCTGATCTCAATGGGAACTACTTTTTTATGAGACAGAATTGATAAATAGTTGAAAGCCCTTTGTAGACCTTAAAGAACTATATAAGTATTGTTGAAAGATAATCTGTAAAGGTAGGGGGCCTCTTATTGGCCTGACCTGTGTCACCAACCACTTCCTAGTTAGCTCCAGTTTTTGCCTTTTGCCTCCTTTTCATATTTCTCTGACATTTCTTCCCAATATCTGTATATTAAGTGTTGGAAACAAACTCATTTCATTTGAGGTATGATGCAAAAAATTCAAGAAAAAAATGACCGTCAAAGGTGAATGACATGAACAATGAGTAGGGCAGGTGATAGTGATCTCTACTTCTTAGGATAGTGAGTTGGAAGGCATCCAAAACTATATGGAAAAAAGTAACATATAAACAAGCTTACTCATGTTAATCAGACATAAAATCACAATTATCCTCTGTCGTTATTTTTATATTAGTAAGCAACTCACATTTCTGAAAAGCTATAAGGTTTATGAAATGCATTCCTTGACATAATTATGCAAAGTGGGAATCGTAAATTTTATTATTCTCATTATACATAGGAGAGAACTCAAACTGTAAGAGTTTACATTAGTTACCTGAGGCCATCCAATTAACAAATGTCAGAGGAAGGATAAAAACGCATGTCTTTTCTGACTACCAAGTTAACTTTTTCTTTCTACTGTACAAATTAGCAGCTAGCATTTTTTATAGCACTTTTAACATTTTCAAAGTGCTTTACAAATACCTCATTTAATCCTCATAGCAACTCGGGGAAGTTGGTGCTATTATTATCTTTGTTTCAATTTTTAGATAAAGAAGATAGATATAAATGTACAGATAGAGAAACTGAGGCAAACCAGAGGTTAAGTGACTCATTCAGCGTCCTGTAAATATTGTACACTTTTGGAATATGAGGGGAAATGCCCATCACGAATACATATGGGAAAGCAATTTCAACTGGGTGCTGTGAAATTATAATGCCCACCCTCAGCTCCAAAGAAGAGATAATGAATACAGCTCCCCCCATTTATTTGTAGAGAGGGGGAACCATCAATGTGGAAAACTAAGGATATCATGAAACTTTTTTTAATATGCTTGTCAGTTTTACAGATT
Source organism: Pseudochirops cupreus (assembly GCA_028627135.1). NCBI lineage: Eukaryota > Metazoa > Chordata > Mammalia > Diprotodontia > Pseudocheiridae > Pseudochirops > Pseudochirops cupreus. The sequence goes on along the minus strand of CM053584.1, from coordinate 312,951,897 downwards.
TTTCTTTCTATTTTTCCCTTCATTATCTTAAGGGGTTCACTCAGAGAGAATGGGATGAAGTTACTGTAGGAAATGTAGGTGACATAAAAAAAGAGATAGCAATAAAATTTATTTTTAAAAGCATGTGTTGGATAGTTTTTCTTTAACTGATGAGCTGATTTTTTCTTACTTGTGAATAATAGGGTCCACAGGAAGCATCTTCATCCTCACTTGTATTGAATGAACCATCCTGTTCTCTTTCTTCCCTGGAGAGTTCAGTCAAATCACCCAGCAGCTCATCTTCTTCCACATCTAAAGTGGCAGCCTACCCAGGAAGGCAGTCTTGGCTCGACATTGTCAACAGTTCCTCCACCACTGAAGATGTGGGACAGTCCATAATGGTTCAGATCCATTCACCTGCTCTCCCAGAGGCCTCAGAAAATGGCCTTGTCAAATCTGAAAGTGGATTTCTGAACTCTTTATCGAGTGAGGAGACATCTTCACTGAACAGCAGTGTAGATCACCTCTCTGTTCCCGATGACACTATAGGACTCAAGACATCAGATAGAGGTAACTACATTGAAGACTTTTTTCATATGAATGCACATGGTGCACACACTACATGCGCACTTCCACATATTTGCCCAGAAAAAAAAATTCTTATTTCTTTGTAGAAGTATAGCCCCGGGCCAGGATCATGGTAAGTCTTTAATATGTGCCTGTGGACCAGACTAAACTGTAGTGATGTATAAATGTGAATTAAGAACTTTCTAAACTATGGTTATTGTGACTGAATAACAAGATTATTGAGTTGGTTCAAACCTATGTTATCTTTTTCAATTCAGTGTACACTTGATAAACTAAAGACTTAGTTCATAAGTAAGTATTTTCTAGTATTTTCATGATTCTAGATTAATAATGCATGCTGATGAATTATTTCAGTTTGACAAGTGCTTTTTAAAGACATGAGTTGTAATTCTAGAGAATGATTCTGATTTCTACAAGCCACATGGGAAAGCAGATTTTACATATCATGTATATTCTATTGTTTGTAACTAGGTAGTTCATCCTTCCTTCCTTCCTTCCTCCCTCCCTCCCTTCCTCCCTTCCTCCCTCCTTTCCTTCCTCCCCTTCTTTCTTCCTTCCTTCTTTCCTTTTTTCTCCCTTCCTTCCTTCCTTCCTTTCTTCCTTCCTTCCTTCCTTCCATGAATAAGATCATAAGATTGAAATATGTATACCTGGAAAGATATCATCTAGTCCAACTGCCTCATTTTACAGAGAAGGGAGCTGAACTCTAGAAAGAAGTAGCTAGTCACCTAGTCCAAAATCATTTCAGTAAGTTGCGTCTTCCATAGGTCATTTAATCCTGCTCTGTTCTGAGGCCATACATATACTTAATGTGTTTTAGATTGTCATTTCACAAATACATTCTCTGTTACACAGAGGAAAATGACAATCAATAACTCCCATCTATTCAGTCAATCAGTTAACAAATACTTATTAAGCATCTGCTATATGGCAGGCCCTGTGCTGGGCACTAGGGATATGAAGACCAAATGAAAATTTCCTGTTTTCCATGAGCTTAGATTCTACCAAATCCACTGACATAGTTGTATACTCAACTCAAGGTCTAGTCTAATCTAAAATCGTAGAAGTATCTTTATATGTGAAGGATAATACATTTTTATTATTTATTCTCTTTGCAAATGAATTTGTTTTCCACATATATCAATTATGTTATTAGCTCTCTTACACTAGCTGTAATTTTTGAAACAGAAATGACTTTTGTGTTAAAATTCACTAAATTCTTTGGTCCATCTGTCTTCCTGTGTTTTTCCGTTTTTGCTGACAATCAAATCTAGTTGACAGGATTCTGAATATGTTGAATTTTTATTTCTATGGTATACTTTAAATGGGGCTCCTATGAACTAAGGGGCACTGGACAAATTACTATAATGTAAAGTGCTACAAAGAGTTTCCAAGTTCTATAGATCTCTGTCTCCAAATTGGGGAAGCCCCTGAAAAAATACCTGGTTTTATCCTGGCCTAAAGGATGGTGTTCTTATATAACCTGGTTTGTTTCATCACTCTAGAACTCAAAAGGACTTTAGAGGTCATCTGGTCTAACTGTCTCACTTTACAGATATGAAAACTGAGGACCAGAGAGGAAAAAAAAATGATAGCAATTTGTCACATGGGTATTAGGATTTGAACTAAATAGTTAATTGAATATTTGGGCTCAGGATCTTTTTCACAGTTGAATACTTTTTGAGTAATTATATGATAGTAACTTGTTAGTTGGAACAAAGCATTTCATTTAGTCAGTAAATGGTTGTAAAATTATGGACTTGGAGTATGGCAAATAAAACTTTTGAGTCTAGTTTTCACAGTAGGGCAGCTAGGTGGCTCAGTGGATAGAGTGCCAGGCCCGGAGTCCGGAAGAGTCGTCTTTCTGAGTTCAAATCTGGCCTCAGACACTTACTGCGCAAGTTACTTTACCCTGTTTGCCTCATTCCTTATTTATAAAATGATCTGGAGAAGGAAGTGGCGAGCCCCTCCGGTATCTTTGCCAAGAAAACCCCAAATGGAGTCACAAAGTGTTGGACATGAGTGAAACCACTGAACAATAGCAGCACAATTTTCCCAGTAAATACTTTACTTTCTGGAAAATAAAAATGGATTTAATCATTTACACACCCTTGGAGAAATAATGCTGGCTTTCAAAAGACCCAACCAGTCTACAGGGTCACAGTCCTTTACTGGAAAGAAATGTGATAAAGGCTTAAAAGTCCTATCTTTGCATTGTTTTCTATGAGATAGTCTTGTAGTTTGAGGAAGAACTCTTTGGGATGCTGGTCTTAAGTCCAATTCAGCAGAAAGGTCATGGGAAGGCTTCTGTTATTCTTACATCCAGGTCACTTCAGGAGAGCTCACAGAACAATGTTGGACCACATATCAGTAGCGCTTTTCATCACAGTATTTTACTGAAAGGAGGAAAAGGAAATCCTGGAATATTTTGACTTAGGGGACTTTGAAGAACAGTGTAGTTTGTAATCTCTGTGAGCTTGTTTAAGTTACTTACAGAAAAGACATTCCTATGGAGAAAAATGAGAGAGAAAACAAAACTGCTTCTCCCCTTGTGTCACTGACAGTTGCCATATGTTGTAGATCTTTCTTTCTTCCTGCCTTCCTTTCTTTTTCTTTGTTTCATCCTTCCTTGTCTTCCTTTCTTTTTCTCTTCCTTTCTTTCTCTTTCTTTCTTTTTTCTCTCCTTTCCTGTCCTTTCTCTCTTCCTTTCCTTTCCTTTCTCCTTTCCTTTCCTTTCTCCTTTCCTTTCCTTTCCTTTCCTTTCCTTTCCTTTCCTTTCCTTT
>CM053584.1:312898255-312948047 GCA_028627135.1 Pseudochirops cupreus | reverse complement strand
TTTATCCTCTTAGTGTACCCAGGTATTCCAAGTTGCAAATCTGTATTGATGGAGGGAATTTTCTTTCTTGAATTCCTTACAGCAGTGAAATCACAAGTGTGAACACCCCCTCCCAATTCTCACATTAACTCTGTGTGGTAAACAGTGTCACTAATAACACCCTCATTCATAAGATGAGAAAACAGGATTCAAGTGACTTGCCCAAAGTCCCATAGCTAACAAGTGCCTAGGAAAGAATATGAACCCACTTCATCTTGGCTCTAAGTTTGATGTTCTGGTTGATGTGGGGTTTTGTCTTTATGCTTCAATACCAGCATTATGATAGGGTCACATTGTCCTCATGGTTTGTGACTGCCACTAGTTTCGGGTTACTGGAAGACAAGCCCCACGATGTTCTTTTTAGTTTTAAGTTTTCTTTGATGAAATCCAAGTTGGGTGTTACCAGTTGTCATAATAAGAAGTGATTATTGTGCCCTTGCCTCATTGGTTGCTTCTCTGCTCCCTGATATATATTGTTAACCTCTTGATAGAAAAGTCTTAGTCTCTTTTTTGAACATGCTCACGTGAGTATGTTTTGCTTAACAATGAATATTTATTACAATGGCTTTGTTTTTCTTTCTTCTTTTGAAGTGGGATGATGAATGAGAGAGAAAAATATTTGTTAATTAAAAACTTTAATATTTAATGTTAGTAAAATTTACCTCTTAAAGGTTAGATTTAATCAGTTTTCACTTTATTTGAGTAGGTCTTAGTCTTCCTAAATCTGTCTTAACATTTTAGACAATTCCAAATCATGAATGCTAACTTCTTTGAAACTACAGATAAAATCACTTGGACTCTACACAATCTTTCTATAATTCTAACAGTTTCACATTTCCATATGGCCCCTGCCTATTTCTGGGAGCATCCAATAGAACAGATATGTTCTATTGATGTAGAATTCTTGGAAGCACTGATTTTGCAAAACTGGGTTGGGAGATCCTCTCAATGTTAAACAAAACAAAACTCAATTACCAGTGCCTTTGATTTCAGAATGGGAGTGAAGGAGAGTGACAAGATAAGACAACTGATTTTATTCATATAAATTCATTAGTTTGAGAAATGGAAGGTAGGAGATTCACAGATAGTTATTTTTATGACGTTGGACCAGCTCTAAGAACCCTTGTCCAATATTCTTCTGTGGAATGCAACATGGGATTTTTGCTGGATCAACTTGTTCCATGATATCAAAAGTTAATTTTGTTTTATAATAATTTATGATTTCCCGAAACTTGTTATAATATACACATCTTTAATCCTGGCATAAGCCAAGAACAATTTCCTTTTCTGCTATGGTCAGTACTAGTGATGTACTGGATGACAGGGTTTCTAATAGAATAGAACGCTAATAGAATATATAGAAATAGAACACAGTGAGTTTAGCAAAACATTTGACTAAATTGATTAGGGTGTATTTGTGAACCAAATGGAAAGATGTGAACTGGATAATACGATTCATTGAATACAGAAGTTGTTCACCAATTTTGGGAAAAAAAGAGAATTAGTGAATCACCATCAATCAAGAAGGTGGTAGAGTAACACAGGACAGCTCAGCTGATTAGTGGTCATGACCTGGAAAAAGTTCCAGTAAAGAAGAGAGGTCAGATAGATACAAGGACAACCAGGAGAGAGTGCTATCACAATTAGAAGGCTGGGTCTCATTCTCTTCAGTAGTTTTACTGGTGCTGTGTGAATAAAGGCATGGATGCATATGTTCATTGGATTAAAGACAGTGTGAAGCTGTGAGGGATAGTTGATGCACTGAATGATGAGCTTGGATCCAAAGCTGATGGTTGACTGGAAACTTAATACCTGAAGCTATTAAGAGGAAATTTAATACAGAGAAATGAAAAGTCATATATTTGGATTTCAAAAGGAATCAATTACAAATGATAGGAGAGATGTGCTTACAAGCAGTTCATGACCTGGGGGTACCATGACTTTATTGTACCTCACGTTCCATGTAAATATGCTCATGCCATCACAAAAACTAATATCATCTTAAACTTCATTAAGTTATATTGACCAGAATAAAGAAGGCTGACAGTCTCATTGTGCTTGGCAGCAGAGTGGAGGATGAATTAGGAGTGGGAAGAAACTTGAGCCAAGGAGATCAGTTAGAAGGCTGTTGCCATAGACCAGGAGAGATGAGTAGAGTGTGAACTTGAGTATCCTCTGTGTGAATGAAGAGAAGGATATGTTTACAAGAGATGTGGTGAAAATCATTAAGGTTTGAGCACAGATTAGATATTTGGGGTAAGTACAAATGAGGAGTTAAGGATGATGGTGAGGTCATGAGCATGGATGGTTGCCTTGGTGACAGTGATCCTAATAGGGAAAGAAAAGTTGGGAAGAGGGGAAAATTTTGGAGGAAAAACAATGATTCCTATTGTACACATGTTGAATTTGAGATGTCAGTAGGAAATCTAGTTCAAGATGCCAGGTAGATGGCAATGTGGGACTGAAGCTCAAGAGAGAAATTACAGCTGGGTATAGAGATCTGGGAACCATCTAAATAGAGATGATAGCTGAATCAACAGGAACTGATGAGATCCCCAAGTGATACAGTGTAGAGGAAAAGTGAGGGGGCTCTAGTACAGATCCAGTGGTTAGTGTAGGAAAAGATCTAGCGAAGAAGAGAGGTCAGACAGGTACAAGAAAAACCAGGAGAGGGGGCTGTCACAAAACCCTAGAGAGAAGTGACTATCTAGGAATTGAGAGTGAATGACAACAACAGCTGATAGCTCTAGAGGGGTGAGGATAGAGAAAAGGCTATTATGTTTGGCAATTAAGAGATCATTAGAACTTCAGAAAGAGCAGCTGGAAGTTGACAGAACTAGGATTAACTGCGGGAAGTTTACAAGGCAGCAGATTTTAATTAAAGATGGGGGGAGGGAAGTTCATAATAAAACTACTCAGAAAGTCCTTTGGGCTCCTTTACCTATCACTGGAGGTCCTCAAGTCTGGGAATGTTGTAGAGGGAATTAATATTTCAACTAGATGATTTCTAAGACTCTTTGAGTTCCAGGATCATGTGATGACAGATTTTTAGAGGAAATTATTACAATTTGTTTTTTCTTATTATGCAGAAGTTTTCATTTCAGAATTTTCTCATTTGATTTCTGCAAGTTGTTACATATTTACTTTAGAAAAACATTTAAGTCATGAGCTACAGTTACCCTTATTAACATTAAAATGAAACTACCAAGGTACTTAAAACATCACAAAAATACAAATTTCCTAGGAAGCAGTTAGGTGATGCAGTGGATAGAGTACTGCGCCTGGAGTTCTGAGTTCTAATCCCCACCACAGATACTAGCTGTGTGACCCTGGACAAGTCATGTAAATTCTGCCTCAGTTTCCTCAACTGTAAAACTGTAATAATATAGTCCATTTCTCAGGGTCGTTATGAGGATCAACTGAGATAATATTTGTAAAGCATATACCAAGGTGCTTGGAACATGGTGGATGCTTCATAAATGCTTGTCTACCTCCCTTCCCCAGAACATCTGAAAATCCTAGAGCCAAAGTCCTAAGTCCAAAAACTTTTCTAATTTTGAGACATCCTTTCTTCTGATTGATCTAAGAGTTGAAAAAGACATTGGGAGTTTAGTGGACTGCAAGCTCAAAGTAAGTTGATCTTAGGCTGAATTTGGAAAAGCCATGTCCAGGTCTAGAGTGGCAATAGTCCCATTGAACCCTGCCTCAATCAGATATCATTTTAAAGCTCATATTGAGTTTTGTTTACCACATTATAGGAAGCACATGGATGTGTTTGAAGAACATCCAGAGGGGAGAGACCAGAATGATTTTGTGACTTAAAAACATTCCATATGATTTTCATTTTATATGAAGATTGATTTAAGAGACCCAAGGATATTTAGTCTGGGGAAGAGAAGAGTTATGGGGAACACAATGTCTATCTTCAAGTACTTGAAGGCCTACCATGTAGAATAGAGAGTTATGCTCAGCCCGAGATGGCAAGAATGGGCATAAGGTGCAGGGAGACAAAATTATAATGTCATAAATTTAGATCTGGAAGTGAAGCCATTGAGGCCAGCGCCCTCATTTAAGAGATGAGCAAACTGAGCATGGTAAAGGTCAAGTGATTTGTCTATGGTCAAATGCTACAAAGTATCTGAGGCAAAATATGAACTAGTCTTCTGTATCTTAAACCCAGGACACTATTTATTATATCACAACCTCTCCATGAATGAAAAGCATCTTGACAAAGAAGGAAGGAAGGAAAGAAGGAAGAAGGAAGGAAGGAATGATAGAAGGAAGAACAGAATGAAGAGTGAACAGAAGGAAGGATAAAAGGAAGGATGTACAGACAAAAGGAAGGAAGGATTTTTAAAGTACTACAGTTGAGAAAACTAAGGCCAACAGGATCATGCAGCTAGGCCAGATTTAAACCTAAATCTTCCTGAATCTAGGCCCAGTGCTCCAGGCCTAGTTGCCTAGGATATAGCTATACAAAAGGGAGGAATGCCTTTAAGCAAAGACTAGATGGCCGGCTACCGTGTAAATTGCAGAGCTTATTCCTGTTTAGTTACAGATTGGACTATGTGGCCTCTGATTTTCTTTCCTGCTCAGAAAGCCTGTGATTCTTACATTTTTAGCCTAACTCTGAGATGGTTGTGCATGACTTGCTACTTCTGCCTTGTTGATGTCTTCCATTGTGATGAGGGTTGCACAAAATCTCCCTTGTGTTGCATGTGCACAGGCCCAATCAGGAAGCCTAATTATGCCCACATGTAGCTTTGAATGGAGTTTTCTGTCATTGTTCTTCCAAAACTGTTAAGAAGAACAAAGTATTCAGGGCTAACCAATACCCTTAACAATTAAGTTTCATTTGGAGAATTAAGAGCCATTGTAATGCAAGCATAGTATCTATTTTCTGGATTTAAAAGAAAATGACGAGAACGTTTGCAATTAAATTTCTTAGGGAAAACATTTTTCCTTGAAAATATGTTCTGAAATAAAAATTCCTAGAGTTAAAGACTTGGAAGAAAGTTTGTTAAGTCTGACAAAGTTATAAAACATAAACATATCTTTCTCTAGTACCTTCAGCCTCCTTTCCTCCCCCTTGAGGAAGCCTTCTCACCATTTTTCTCTGGGGTGCAGTATCCTCATCCTCTGCCCACTGTGAAAACCTACTTTTATGAAAGCGTATGAAGCTATTTACGTGGTGGTAACACTTTACACAACTATTTGCATTAACTGGAGATTAGTACTGTAAATTAAAGGAAAGTGAGATGAAGTGTTAGGCATTATCAGGTAAGGTAGATACTTTGAGTATAGCCTTGAGAATCTTAACATGTTTGGTGGTTTCCTGGTTTGTGAGGTTAGCTCGAATTGGAAGGGACCTTACAAGATTATGTACTGAATTTCTCTCCCCTTGTCCTCAGACAACACTATTCCAGGATAATGAGAATCAATCAGTAAATATATATATATATTGTATGCCTATTGTGTGCCTAGTACTAATTCCTATTTTTATGAGCGTTCTAAAGAGAGCTGTTGCACAACCTCTGTTTTGAAAAATTTTAGTACTTAGCAATTTTGTTAATTCTTTTTGTTAAAAGAATAAATTATTCAAAAAATTCAGTATTTCATCAATGTGATTGACTAATGACTACTAGGTTGATGCATTGCAGAAAGTGCTAGACCTGGAGTCAGGAAGACCTTAATTCAAATGTGACCTTAGAAGTAATTTATGACCAAATAAGAGATAGAGAACATTATAAAATGCAAATTGGGTAATTTTAATTACATTAAATTAAAAAAATTTTGCACAAACAAAGCCATTGCAACCAAGATTAGAAGGGAAGTGGAAAGCTGGGAAACATTTTTTTTTCCAGCCAGGGTCTCTGATAAAGGCCTCATTTCTAAAATAAATAGAGAACCGAGTTGAATTTATAAGAATACAAGTCATTACCCAGTTGATAAATGTTTAAAGGATGTGAATAGGCAATTTTCAGATGAAGAAATTAAAGCTATTTATAGTCATATGAAAAAATGCTCTAAATTACTATTGACTATAGAAATGCAAATTAAAACAACTCTGAGGTGCCACCTCTCCCCTATTGAATTGGCTAATATGACAAAATAGGAAAATGATAAACGTTGGAGAAGACGTGGGAAAATTGGAACACATATGCGTTATTGGTGGGATTTGAATTGCTCTAACCATTCTGTAGAGCAATTTGGAACTATTACCAAAGGGCTGTGAACCTGAACATACCCTTTGATCTAGCAATACCACTACTAGGTCTATATTTGAAAGAGACCACAAAAAAATGGGAAAAGGACCCACATGTACTAAAATATTTATAGCCCCTTTTTTGTGGTATCAAAGAATTGGAAATTGAGGGGATGCCCATCCACTGGGGAATGGCTGAACAACTGGTGGCATATGAATGTAATGAAATATTATTGTTCTATAAGAAATAATGAGCAGGTGGATTTCAGAAAAACCTGGAAAGATTTACATGAACTGATCCTGAGTGAAATGAACAGAACCAGGAGAACTAAGTTATATACAGTAACAGCCATATTGTGCAATGACAGACTTTTATAGATTTATCTCTTATCAGTAATGCCCTGATCTTAGATAATTCCAAAAGACTCATGATGGAAAGTGCTGTCCATATCCAGAGAATGAACTATAGAGTCTGTATGTAGATCAAAGCATATTATTTTCTCTTTTTTTTTCTTTTTCGTGATTTTCCCCTTTTGTTCTGTTTCTTTCACAACATGACTAATGTGGAAAAATATTTAATATGGCTGTACATATATAGCCTGTATCAGATTGCATGCTGTCTTGGGGATGTGGGGAAAGGAGGGAAAGTGAAAAAAATTTAAAACCTCAAATCTTGTAAAAGTGAAGGTTGAAAACTATCTTTGCATGTAATTGGAAAAAATAAAATAGTATTAAGTAGGAAAAAAGACTTTAAGAAAAAACCCCACAGTGTCTTTAAAAAACCCCAAAACCAAATATAGCATTAGACACTTACTAGCTGTGTGACCCCAGACAAGTAACTTAATCTCTATTTGTCTCAAGTTCTTCATTGTTAAATGGGGATAATAACAGCACCTACTTCAAAGGATTGTTGTGAGGATCAAATGAGATACATGTAAAGATCTTAGCTCAGTGACTGGTACATTGTTAGTACTTTATAAAGGCTTATTCCCCCTACCTCCCTTTTTTCCTTTGTATGATAGTTCATTGAGGGAACTGGTATTTAGCTTGGAGAAGACTCAGGAGGGACATTATAGATGTCACCCAGTATTTGAATGGGTTGTTGTGCTAAGAAAGGATTAGGTTGGTTTTTCCCCATGTGGCTTTAGAGATTAAAAACAAGAGTAAAGAATGGAAATTAGAGTCCAACATAGGTTTGATATTAGGAGAAACTTCCTAATATCTGAAAGGTGAAATGGGCTCGGCCTCATGAAATGTTTGGTTCTTCCTCCTTGGAGGTCTTCAAGCAGAATCTCTCTCCAAGAGAGATCTCTCCAACCACTCTCCAAGTCAGTGATTCCCTGTGATTATTGTTTTTCTTTATAGAACAGACAAAAGGCCATGAAGATGATGAAATGGAAAAGCTTTACAAATCTCTAGAACAAGCCAGTTTGTCTCCTATTGGGGATCGACGACCTTCAACCAAAAAGGAGCTGAGGAAGTCATTTGTCAAGCGGAGCAAAAACCCATCCATCAATGAGAAACTCCACAAAATCCGGACGTTGAATAGCACATTAAAGGTAAAGCTTCTGGCATTAGATGAGCTGACTGGGTCAGGGAAGGCCCTCTAGTGGCATGGGAGCTCAAACATAAATCTTCACAGGATTATTTAATCCTGAGTGTTTTGTGAGATCTTGTGTGTGAGGCAGTTAGTGCAATAAATAGAGTTCTGGCCTTGAATTCAGGAAAAACTGATTTCAAATCCTCCCTTATTCCCTGTGATTCTGGGAAATCTGTTTAACTTCTTTCAACCTCAGTTTCCATATCTGTAAAATAATAGCACCTACAGGATTATTTTGAAGACCAAATGAGCTAACGTGTAAGATATATTTGCAAACATTAAAGAGACATAAATGCTATATAAAATATATGTATAAATTATACATACAATTATATATGTAACATATATATTTCTATTATAGATAGGCACAATGATTCCTCTTTAATAATCCTTACTTTACATAGTCATTTTGATAGAAAAGTCACAATATATGCCATTGGTTCCTCTCATTCACTTGTTCTGGGAAGCATTTTTGTTGTTCAGTCATGTCCAACTCTTTGTGACCCTCTTGGTGTTGCCTTGGCAAAGATACTGGAGTGATTCGCTATTTCCTTCTCCAGTAGATTAAGACAAACAGAGGTTAAGTGACTTGCCCAGGGTCTAGACATGTCTGTCAGACAGGGTCTGAGTGTCTGAGGCTGGATTTGAACACAGGTCTTCCTGACTCCACTTTCAATCCTCTATCCACTGAGGTACCTAGCTGCTTCCTATCTAGTAAGTATAAGGAGCAACATTAAGTTCATAAATAAATTAGTGATTAGCAGCATGGTGTAGTGGACAGAGAGATGCCTCTGATACATACTGACCGGGTCACCTTGTAACAGTCATTGAACTTCCCTGAGATTCAGGTAACTCACTGCAATTGTAAGTTGCAGAGAAGATTCAGATCTACATTGGTGTGGGAAGTTCCTTATGCCAGTGAAATCACAATTCTAGTCCAAAAAGTCAAACAAAACAGAAATAAAGGGGATAGAATATCTGGGATGCCGATTACTAAAGGATGTCATTTTAATTACACCACATGTCATTAAAACTTACTAGGGGTGTGGTTATACGTGTGTATCTGCTGTGATCTGATCAAGGTTAGATTGATGCCTCTTCTATTAAGTGAGTTGTAAAGTTAGTGAAGTTGCTTAAAGATGGGAATTTGAATGAAAGCAAAATAGTGAAACGTGCACATGTGTGATCATGGATAAGCAGATGTTTTCATGACATGCTAACAATGCACAGGATGTACCGGAGTTATTTTGGGTACTCCTGTAACTAAAATGGTTCTTAATAGCAATGACATCCTGCTTCCACATCGGCATAATACTATGGATGGGAGTCTTAAAGGCTTTGGAAAACACTCCCTGGAGCGAGAGAAAACATTTCAATTCTGGAAAGCTTTGATAGATCAGCTTGTTTATTTCTATTTTTCAATCTGTTTTAGCATCATGCATCATGAGTGGGCTACCAGGAAGCACTGTAGCAGTGCAATAATAGGAAACAGCAAAGTGAGGGGCTCAGTGGATATTAAACAGGCTTCCCATGTTGGTCAACAAAAGATGAAATCATCCTAGAACATCTATTTGGAATTCTTTCCCTTTGTAGTAAGACTAGGAGAGAAGGCTTTGGGAGGGTATTAAAAAGAATAAGGGTTTGACATTCATTCTCTCTAATATGAGGGGATGGCTCACCCCTTGATAAACCATGCCCTGGATTACTCCCACCATCTGTTTCCCCTGTTTCTATAGACTTGGATAAAGGCACACAGTCATGCTGAGTACACTATAAATTCATGTTTTCCAACCTCACCTGGATGCTGACTGCAGCCAGACAATCTTTTCATTCCTTACCAATTGATTCCCTATCTCACTTTCCAAAAAAGCTATTCCAAACCTTCCCTTCATTTCCAAGTCTTCTACACCTCTTCTTCATCTTCTCTCTCAGATAAAATCTCATTTCTCATTTTATTGAGAAAATTGAGGCCATTTACCATGAACTCTTCTCCTCTTCTTGTCACCTAAAACCCCTTGACTTTATACCCCACTCTCTTCTCATTTATTCCAGTCTTCAGGAATTAAGTGACATTTCTTCTTGCCAAGGCCAACCCTTTGACACATGTACTGGATCTCATCCCCTTCAGTCATTCCATGCTTCCAAAAAATCTCTTCTTAATGTTTAATCTTTTTCTATCTCCTAGTTCCTTTCTTACTGCTGTCAAATATGCTCTAGTCTCCTCTGTCTTAAAAAACAAACAAAAAACCCACAAAAAAACAAACCTTCACTAGAATTTGCCATCTCCTCAAGCTATTATTCTATATATCTCTTCTCTTGTCATCTGCCAAGCTCCTAGAAAAAATGCCTATACTATTTGACTCTACTTCTCATTCACTCTTCAACCCTTTTGGTTTCTGAACTTATAATAACTGAAACTGTTTGGTCCAAAGTTCACAATGCCCTCTTAACTGCCAAACCTAAAAGCCTTTTCTCAGTTCTTATCCTTCTTTACTTTCTCTGTTGCATTTGACATTCTCCTGCTGGATATTGTCTTCTCTGTGGATTTTCATGGCATGATTTTCTCTTCCTCCTCTCCGTGTAATCACTCCTTTGTTGACTTATCATACATATCATGGCCTTCTCTCACTATGGCTATTTCCCAAGAGCAGTCCTGGTCTTTTTCTTTTCTCTAGCTATACTTTCTCTCTTGGCACCCTCATTATCTTCCATAGGCTTAATGATCATTTCTATGCTGGTGACTCACAGAACCATATATTCTCCCCCAGTTGTCTTATATCGCCAATTGCATATAGTCCATTTCAGACTGGATGTCTGAGGGAATACTCAGAATCAACATGTCCAAAATGGAACTGTTGATTCTTTCCTCAAAACTCTCCTCTCCTCTCTTTTTGTTGACGGCATCACTTCTAATCCCAGATTTACCCTCTGGTATTATTTTTATCCTTTCAATCACTTTCACCTCACATGACCAATCAGTTGCCAAATCTTGATGTTTCTGTCTGCACAACATCTCTTTGATTCATCTCCTCTTCATTTGTATATCAAACAACCATAGGTGTTCTGGGAAAACCAATATACATGGCATACTTTTAAATTTAATCCAGATTATTAACATTTTCTCCAGTCGCTTTCTTAAATTTGGACAATCAACGAAACAAATCAAGCCATAATTTGTAGTTTTTGCCAATTGTAAAGGTATAAATTCTTACATGAAATTTTAACAATAATGAGCTCATTCTAGCTAGCTCCACCAAGCCACCATTATTTCTCACCTAGATTATTGCAATAGTCTTTAAGTTGACACCCTGACTCATTTTTTTCCTCACTCCATTCCATAGCTGCCAAAGTAATTTTCCTTAGGTACAGATCTGATCTAGTTACTCTCCTACTCATTAAATCTCATGCCTTCCTATTGCTTTAGGACTAACTATATAGTATTCTGGCTTTTAAAGCCCTTACAACCAAGATCCAATTTTTCTTTGCAGCCTCATTATGTAGTACTCTTCCTCCGAACCTCCGTGATCCAATCAGACTCGCTTTACCTTTGTTCTTTATACATGGTACTCCAAATCTTCTTTCCTTGTTTTTACACTGCCCACGCCCCGTGCTTGGAATACACTCCCTCTTCTTCTGGGTCTCGCAGAAGCCCTCTCTTCTTTGAGAACTAACGGACGCACCACCTTGAACATTAAGCCTTTCGTCATCCCGCTAGATTGTGTGCTCCTTGAGGGAAGGGGCTGTTTTTGACCCTTTTTGCATCCCCCTACTATTGGCACACAGTAGACACTTAATAAATGTTTTTTTTTGTTGTTGATTGTTTCCTCCTGCCTGCTATTGTTTACCTTTCTTTACTACTTTGCATTAATTATTTTTATTTTGTGTATATGAATATGTGTACATGTGCATTCCTTCCTTAGAGTGTAAGCTCCTTGAGAATGGAGGTGTTTGTATTCTTTTTACTGGCATTCCCGTATCTTAGCAGAGAGCCTAACACATACTAGGCACTTTATTGCTTGATAATCCTTTGAATAATAAGACTGAATGACCCTTATGGTCTCTTCCAGCTCCAAATATATGAATTTATAGTTACATAAAGTAAATGAAAAGAGAAGCACAACCTTTATGATTAATGTTGGGATATAGGATACTTGTCTACTTTATAAGCTAGCCAGTCCTGATAATAATTCAATTTTCATATAGTACCTTCCCCCAAATACCCCTATAGGAGCAAAGGAGAAGTTGAATGACTTATGCACAATTGTAGTTAATAATTGTTAGACTCAGATGAGCCCACATCTTTCAACTCCAAATCCTGTGATCTTTATTCTAGGTAACACTGACTCTCCTGTTCCATAGGGCAGTCTCAATGTGTAGTTTATGTGTTTGATTTGATCACAAGTATATCTAAATCTTTAAAATGAGCTGGAGAAGGAAATGACAAACTAGTAACTTTGCCAAGAAAACCCCAAAACAGGGTTTGGAGAGTTGGACATGACTGAAAAGCTACACACACACACACACACACACACACACACACACACACACACACACACACACACACACATACACGCACACATGCGCACACGCACACGCGCACGTGCACACGCACACGCACACACACACACACACACCCATAAATCCTTGTTATAGTAGGGACTAGTTGCAGGATCATTTTGTGGGTCTCTGATTTCTTCCAATGAATATATTATATTCTGTAGGGCAGGGAAATTAGAAATATCCTAAACAGCAGGGTCGCACGGTAGAAGGAGTTCTAGACCTGGAATGATTCAAATCTGGCCAAAAAGGCTGTGTGAGCAGGACAAGTCACTTAACTTCAATTTGTTTCCTCACCTGTACAAAGGGAATAATAATTGCCCCTATCTCCCAGAGTATTTGAGGATAAAAGGAAATATTTGTCAAAGTACTTTGCAAACCTTAAAGGGCTATATAAATGCTGAAGAAGAAGGGAGAAGGAAAAGGAAAAGAAGAAGATGATGATGATGATGATGACTTAAAGAAGAAGGCCTCAGGTTCTCCACCGCTAGAGTAGGGGGCTCTCAATGACAGACTGCCCCTGCTGTGGGAAGGGAAGGTCCAGATTACCACAGCATGGAGGGGCTCATCACCAGAAGTGCAACAACACAAGGAAAAAAAATATATATATTTGTATCTTTGGCACAGCTGCCCATTAAGTAATATACAAAAGTTCTATGAAATGAGTGATTTTTATAGTCCTCAGAATTAGCAGCTTGAGTGTGGACACAGCAAACACAGCAGAGAAGTTTCACAAAGAAACAAGGAGAGTGCTTAAAGCAATAGTTCATATTACCCATAGGCACATTCCAGCAATAAAGGCAAATCCCTGCACTGACTACAAACTAGAAAGTAAGTAAGTTCTTTCCGGAAGTTGGAAGAATTTAATACATTTTTGTGACATGCCATAATATAGATCCCCAGGCATTCTTGGGTCACTCATGTTTGCTGACGTTTGGCTAAGGCTTTTTTAGTTCTCACTCACCAGTGATGTATCCATCTGATTAGTTGACTGAACCATTGTAGGACTGACTGAAATCCTCACTAGCAGCATACTCACCCATAAACAATGCTTAACACTAAATACTCCATGGTGGAAGACATTTTTAGTAGTTAGGTCTTAAGTCCAGCTGAAGGTTGAATATTTCTCCTGTGAAATAAAAGTCAAACATGTCTTGTCCTTGAAAACTACTAAAATTCTTGTCTGTTTGCCAGAAAATCACGCATAACATTCATAGTAGTGGAAAAAAAAAAACCCAAAACATTTATTCAACCATTTTGAGCTTAGCACCATATATTAATGCAGTTATTCCACAGATGCTGGCAGCCCTCACAGGAGATATTCTAGGAAAGAAGCTCAAAATACTATTTTTGCCATTCACTTCTTTCTTTAATCTCTACCCCTTTCTCTTTCTACTCATAAGAAAAGGAAACCCAGAGATGAGACAAATATGGTGAAAGTTGTTTATTAGAATACAAGGGTAGTATGACCAAACAGAGAAGAAGGTTCCTTTCTCCCCAAGATAGTAGTTTTATTTGGGGTTGAGTTTAATGCTTTTAAAAATATAAGCATTTGTTATTTTGCAGAATTTCACAAAAAGACTAGATATTTGAAGAATCAAGTTGTTAAGTTTTCTAAGCAATAGAAATATCTTATGAAAAATGTAAAATCCTTGACAATACCTGGCACATGGTAGGCACTTAATAAATTTTATTAATTAAAATATCATGGTGTGATTAGAACACACTGTCATTCTTAATAAAAGAAAAATTCTTTATAAGTTTAAAACCTAGATCCTGGAAACCCTGTTTACCTTAATTCAATGAATATTTGTTGGGAGGTATTATGGTGTGATGGCCTTTCCATTTTTGAATCTGGAGCTGGTTTACTCAAAAGTTCAAACCTTCAGTAAGTTGTACTACGTACTACTCATATAAACTTGGACTAGTCATTTAATCAATCAATCAATCAATTAAAATTAATCAATCAATAGGAATTTATTCAGCAATTGCTACCTACCAGGCGCCATGACATGTACTGTGGATAAAAATACAAGGAATCAATCCCTGACCTTAAAAATTTCCCATTCTAATGTGGGAGAGAACATGTATGTAAATAGATAGATACAAAACATGTACAAAAATAGATATAACATGGTCTTGGGTAAGGGAGGCACTCACATCTGGGCCCTAGTATCTTAATCTGTAAACTGAGGGAGGTGGCTGTAAAAATCTCCAAGATTTCTTCTCATTCCAAATCCTCTAATCCTATTGTACCCAAGGCCCCAGGGAAGATATAAAGATGAATGAAGGAGTCTACATGCTAGAACATGGAAGCTAACCAAAACTCCCCAATGTTTTTCTGAAAAAATTGAACATAAGGACATAGGAGGGGCAAGTAGTGCTTCTCTTAAAAAATAAGTCTTCCAGGTCCCTCCAGATGTATTTACCCTCTATGTATATGACTTACAGATTTAGGATTGGAGGGGACCTGGCCATCATCTTTTCCAGCGCCTCCCTTTTGTGGATGAAGAAACTGAAACTAAAAAAGAGATAATGTTCAGTTACTTAATATCACACAGGCAGTAAATGGAATATTAAATGCTTGAGCATAGCATTTCTGACTTTTAATCGGGTACTTTATCCACTGTATCATCTCCTGCCTGAATTTAATTGACTTGCCTATTGTTGCTCTAATTTTTCAACTGTGCTCTTTCCCTTTTGTGGCTTCTAAGCCAATAATAAATCTTAGCTTCAGTTCATCAACTCACCTCCCCTTTTCTCATTCAAAAAATCTTAAATAATAATAACTCACATTTAGGTGGCACAGTAGATAGAGCACTAGATTGGGAATCAGGAAGACCTTAGTTCCTATCTAACCTCAGCCCTGGGCAAATCACGTAATATCTGTCTGCCTCAATTTCCTCATACGTAAAATAGGAATAATAATAGCATCTGTCTCCCAGGATTGTTGTGAAGACAAAAAGAGGTAATATTTGTAAGTGTTTTCCAAACCTGTATAGCACTGTATAAATGCTAGCTGTTGTCCTTATTATGGGACAGCTAGGTGGCTCAGTGGATAGAGTATCAGGTCTAGAGTCAGGAAGACTCATGTTCCCAAGTTCAAATCAGGCCTTAGACACTTACTAGATGTGTGACCCTGGGCAAGTCACTTAACCTGGTTTGCCTCAGTTTCCTCATCTTTAAAATGAACTGGAGGAAGAAATGGCAAACTACTTGAGGATCTTTGCCTAGAGGATCTTTGCCAACATGGGGTCATGGACAGTTGGATATGACTGAACAACAGCAAAAAAACCAAAAAAACAAAAAACCACTTCATTAGCCAACAAGGGAGATATAAAAATAGTCCCTGTTTTCCTATAACTTCTAATCCTGTAGAAAGTAGGGAGGAGCTATATGTCACCTAAATACAAGTAACAATGACATAGAATAAAAAAAAATGTGAGGTCAAAAGCATGGCATTCTTGATTGGGGCAATAAGGGACTCACTGCCTTGTGAAGGAATTATAGATTGAGTTGTATCTTGAAGGACTTGTAGTATTTCAGTAAGTACAATTGGGAGCATGGCGCATCTGAGGACAGAGTGAGACAGTGCTGATAGCACTACTTGAAAATCAATTGAAAGCTCATATTTTGCGGATGGTGGGTCAACAGCATCATCTTGGAAAGCATGGTTATTTACGTTAGCAGATGTGATGTCTAACATGTATTTTGTATTATTATATCTCATAATAGATGATCTACGTCTATATGATCCCCAACACAAGGCAAATATTCAGCCTGTCGTAAAAAAGACTTGCTGATATTCTTTGCATAATACATAAACTTTTTGAGGCCAATTAAACTTCAGTAAATGGATAGATTAGTACCAACTCTATTTTATCTCTAGAGGTTAATGCAGGGATCATACATTAAAGTATTAAATAATTACAGGGTATATACTTTTTTTCTTGGCCATTACTGATCATTTATATTCACACATAAATTTGCCATTTCTTCTTCTCCTCATCTACAGCATGAAAATACCTTTCCCCACCTTCTCCTCCTTTATTCCTGTCTCAGATGAAGCAGGTGGCCTTTCTCTTTGCAAAGTCTAACTAACCTCTCTAACACGAATCCTTCTTCCTGACTCTTCTTGCCTTCTCAAGCGTATTGCCCCAACTATCATCCTCACTCTGCTTCTAATCTTCAAGGTTGTCTACTAGCTGCTTCTTTGTTGCCTACAAGGTCCATGTCTCAAAAACAAAATTAAAAACCCTCACTTGAATCAAACCAATTAGTTGTAATCCTACATTTCTATCCTCTGCCCTGTGCAAGCTCATTTCATCCGTGGATTATTTCTTACACAGGAAGTACTTTCCACTCCTGAAGGCTCACCTTCTAATTGGCTGAGTCCTCCCAGAGCCACCAATTTAAGGAGGAGGTCCAGATCACAGATGTCTTCATCCCTCCCCAGGTTGTAGTGTAAATCCGTCTCTTCAAGACTTTCTTTGTGTCTGGTGCCTTCTCTCCTTTTTCCCCCTTTAGCTTCCTTTTATGTGTTGTTTTCACACGTTACTAGAACATAAACTCCTTGAAGGCAGGAACTGTCTTTCTGTTTCTGTTTGTATTGCGATTGCTTAGCACAGTGCCTTACACATAATAAACAGTTAATATTTGACTTAATAATAATAATTAACTGACTTGACTGTTGGAATCTACTTTCTTTATCAGCTAATCTCCTTGAGAAAGCCTTGTATAGTAAGGTAGTACCTTAATAAATCCTAGCTGACTGATGAAAGAGTAATTTTTTTCAAAAGACTAATTCTAGCTCTTTGTATTGTGTAGACAATATGACTCCATTTTTAATTTTTTCCCCTTTTCCAGTGTAAAGAACATGACTTAGCCATGATTAACCAGTTGTTGGAGGATCCGAAGCTGACGGCAAAGAAGTACAGAGAATGGAAGAGCACAAACAGCTTGTTGGTTCAGGAGATCTATCAACAGCAGAGTATAAAGACTGCGGCTGAAGGGCCTTACCTGGAGCCTGAGGGACAGCCTCCCTTTACCCGTGTTGAAAGTTCTATTTGAGATCAAGCCAGAACTCTCTCCCTACCTTGTTTTGTCCTCAGCAACCCTTTAAGCTGCTACAAAGTCTTACATTTTTCCTTAAAAGGAGACCTAAAAACAATTTCCCAGAACTTCAGATCTGGCCTGATAAGGCAACTTCACTGGAAGCAAATTAGCTAATGCATGGAATCCCTAGTTCAAATGACCGTGTATCCATTTGATGAACCCATCAATTTAATTCAGGTATATACGCTTGAAGGCCTTCTATTTATGAGGGGCCATAAGAAGTGAGGAAATGGGAAGGGGGGACAAGAGATTCATATGACATGATATGATCTATTTTCAAGGAACATACAACAACAACCTGTGGAATAGAGAAGGGATTCACTCACAAGTGATTTTGATAATTTCATCATTCAATCCCTTGGTAACAGGAAGAGAATTTTAAAAAGAATATATATGGTCTATCTTGTTGGGTTGCCATCTTTCCCCATGTCACTTTTAGATGGGAGGAATACAGTCTAAATGCTTTTGTTGTTGTTGTTGCTCTTTAATTCAGAATCTTGTCTTTGGAGTTGCAGACCACCAATCTCATTTCCACATCCACTTAAAGGGAATACATTGGCATTTAACAAAAAAGAAAGACTCAGAAGAGAGCTATTCCATGGAAGCAATGTTCTATCATTTGTGGACTCAGAGGACTACTTGACATTTTCAAATTTCACACTGGTTAGGGGAATTCGACAGCACGTGGAGCGATGTTGCTTGTGCCACTTGGGACATCTGTTTTCTGACTTTTTCATCAACTACAGGACTTAACCAGGCATTAGGAAGGGTCTGTCTGCTGCCTGTAGACTTGAAAATGGTACAACTGCAGGATTTGTATTTGTGTCCAGGTGCCCTAGGATCCACACAGCAAGGATATTTTTGGCACCTGAAGGTTTTCAATTTCTTTACTCAAAGGAATGAAAAAAAATTTTGAGCTAATTCATAGTTGGTTTTATTTTTGTAAAGTTATCTTTCACTTTATGGCCGATGTGAATATATAACTATGTACATATAAATATGTATATGTTTGTTATTTAAGTCTATTTATAGAAGTCCAGACTTACCAGTGTTAATAAGATCATGCTATTTCCCCCTTATTGAATCACCAACATGTTTTAAGTAGACATGTTTTTAATTTGAGAAAAAAATGAGAATATTGGTGAGTTGCTTCATTCTGCTGCATTAACTGTGAAGTCAGAAGTATTTTCAGGAAACCTGTAGGACATATATGACATGCTGAATATGTTGATTGGTTCCTCCATCCTCCATTGTAGCAGTATAGTATAATGGAAAGTGCACTGTACCAGGAATCAGAAGATCTGGATTAAGGATATGGCTCTGTCATTTATTAGCCATGGAATCTTGGCCAAGTCAGTTGTCTTCCCTCAGTTTTCAGCCTTAGTCCCCCAGCCTCAGTTTTCCCATCTATAGATTGGAGCTAAGAATAGTGGATTAGACATTCTCTACAGTCCCTTCTAGCTTTAACATTCCCTGATTCTCTTTCCCTATTTATACATGTAGTGGTATTCATAGCATCATAGAACCTCAGGGATAGAAGGGACCTCAGAACCTGTAGTCCAAACTCATGCCTGAGTGAGAATCCTTTCTACCATTTAGTGGCAAGGCATCACCTCACCTTTGCTTAAAGACATCCAGTGGTGGGACACCAACTGCTTCCTGAAAAACAGCCCATTCAATGCTGGAAGAGTTCTGGTGGTTAGAAAGTTTTCCTTTTCACAAGGCTACCCATCTCGTTTTAATTCCCATCCATTTCTCCTGGTTCTGGTCTCAGGGACCATACAGAAAATTTCTAATACCTCATTCTTTTGATATCCCTTCACCTATTTGAAGAGAGCTGCCAACTATTTGTAAAACAAATCAAAATTTAGCTTAAAATTATTTAAATTGGGATATTTTGGCCAGAGAGATCTTAGAGTTTATTATATTTTTATATAACTTTGATGTGTCATTCAAAAAAAAAAAAGAGGAATTCTCTGTTTTGTTTTATTGTAAGGAACCTCTTCCTTTAATTAGCTCTCTCTCACATTGCTAAGAATAGACATACATACATATATACACACATACATACGTGTGTGCATACATATATATATACTATGAATATATGTTATATATCATTGCATTGGTTGTAGTTATAATCATATGTATATATGTGTATATAAAATGTGTATATATTTGCAATCATATATTTGTGTGCATATACAAACACACATGTAATCAAATGCCAAACAGATGCAAACACTCCTGTAACAGAATTCTGATTAAGATGTATTAGAAATCCTATTACTCCTTGTTGAAGATGAACTTGGTTTATGAGAGGAACAAGATGAGGAAAGAAGCTGCCTCATTTAGGAGTTAGCTAACTACTGCTCACTAAGAGAACAACATTGGCTCGCTCCGGTCTTACATCAAGCAGACCATCGAAATGGCATGTCCTATTTCATAGCCTAAACATCAAAAACGTAAGGAAAGCCCTAAACTGCACCTATCAGTTAAATGTGAATATCCAATCAATTAAAACAACTTCAGGCTCCATCGGATTTAATACTGTCAACTTTCTTATTATGAAAAGAAAAAGAAAAAGAACATTTTCGTAAAGTACAGTTAGGGCAATAGGAAATGACACTAGCTTAAGAAATACTTATTCTGTCACGTAGATAAATTTCCATGTTTCACTGTAGAATTTTAATAATAAATGCGTGTATGAGGCAGTCCCATTGACCTTTTATTGCAGACTCCTATGTCACTATTGAAATTGAAGAGAGGAAAGGTCCGTTGGTTTCTTCAGCCATGCCTTCCAAAGATTTTCAAAAGTCACCTGTGATATAGTTCTATAAAGAATTTTGGTAACATTCATTAGGAGTCATGATGGTTGTATCAATGTCCTGCCTGAAAACTGAAATTCCACATGTTAAGCCCTGCCCTTGTACCTGTGTAGACTAGGGTGGTGGTAGCTGGGGGATTGTGTGAAACTGGACCCAAGAAGGCAGTTTTGGAATTCTCAGAATTATTACAGACACACACTAGTTCTTACTAATGTTTTGAAACTTCCTTTGTTGTAAAATGGAGTTACTCCATAGGCATTACTCTTTACAAACATGATGCTTAAAAAAGTAATCATCATGCGATGACTAATGAATAACCCAGGAACTCCCACTGGTATCCTCTGATGTCAAAAGGATGTGAGTGAGGAAGGCCCTTAGGCCACAGGGTGGATCTCCTGCAGTGAATTTAGGAAAGGTCATGGAAAAGGATCTATAGGATGAATAGGTATGGATTTAAGAGAATAGCCAAATCAGTGAGATTACTGATCTAGTGGAGAAGGATAAAGCCAGGGTACTATTGCCCCCTCTCTTTTAAAGTTCAGGTAATGTTGGAAATAGATCCGGGAAGTTGAAAACCTTGTCCTGTCCCAGGTAATGGTAGTTTTGTATCACTGAATATAGAGGGTTTGACCAAGAGTCAACCTAATAAAGTTGTTCTGTAAGGCTTTATTTTCCCCTCTCCAGATAGCTCCTTGTAGAAAGTGTGGATATTTCTTCATTTGGCATATAAGGAGGCTGATATAGATGAATATTTTTGTATTTCCTCAAAAAACTGCTATAGTTACTTGTTATACCATCAATGAAACAACTTCTTTGAGGAGTGTTTGTAGATGTTTGCTCAAGGTAGGTCATCATGAGTTAAAGGATAAATGGAAAATACCACCAATTCAAGCTTTTTTTCAAGGTTAGGTCCTCATGTATCCTGTAACTAACCAAAACTAAGTGATTCAGAGTAATCATGGTGCAGAGCTTTCCTTGGTGGCTGAGGTCAAAAGAGGATACCTACTGGGGACACCTCAGTCCAGACCTGACTCAAGAGAGGTCATCTCAGAAGATGGAGGTTTAAGGTTTTAAGATTTCCTGACACTCTTTCTACTCATTCTACAACTCACAACAACATATTGTTCATAGGATTCAGCACCAGAACACTGAAAAGTGTGCTTTGGTGGTGGCATTTTGGACAAGCCCTTCAAGCCTCTGGGTCCTCCATGAGGCCTCTTGCTGCAGATGTTATAGAAAACCAGTTCTTGGAAAGTAAAAGCTTTGAAGAACATTGCAAAAAATGCCCAGAGACACATTTCTAAAGATTCTTAGAAGTCCCAGGAAATATTGATATTTGGAGTAGAATTTAGAGGTAAAATTGATATGAAAAGCAGAAACTAAGGAACAAGAGGCAGTTTGACATATATTAATTAATTATACACTAGAGGTCACAGTCATCCAGTCACAGAATCAAAAATTTGAGAGTGGGGTAAGATTCTTAGCTACCAGATAGTTCAACCCATACAGCCACATTTCTCTACTATTATAGGAGGCCCAACAAGTGGTCATCCAGCTTCCCTTCATTGAAGAGGATTTATCACATCTTGAAGCATTCCATGCCATTTTGGGGCAGCTCTAATTGTTAGGAAGTTTTTTTCCCCCTGGGCATTGATCATAAATTTGCCTTTTTGCAACTTTTTAAAATTGCTTTTAGTTCCACTGTCTGAAAGGAGACATTCTCTTTTACCTGTGATGGCAGAGAAAAACTTCTTCCACGTATAGTGGTAATTCATTCCTTCCTTCTTTTCCCCTCCTACCCACAACCCTAATAATGAATTATTATGTGAATTGGGGACAAGTCATTTAACTTACTAGTATGTTTTTCCCCACTTTGTTAAGACAAATTATACCATTTATTAGGCATTTGGAGATCCTTGAATAAAATGGATGTTAATAAAAACTGATGGAATCCCACTTTTCTGTGAAGAGGGAACTGAGAATTACCACAGGTTGTTACTTTGGCCAAAACCCCTAAACTCAATTTCTCCATAGGCAAAATGGGCATTGTTTCTCTTATTCTCCTAGAGATACTATAAACATGAACGAGATAATCAGATGTTCAAGTAATAAGCCTTTGGACTTCAAAAGGTGCTATATAATCCCAAAAGATTGAACATAACCAAGTTCCACATTCAGTATAGTAAATATCTCTGTAAAATGTATTCTCATGAATTGTTCTCAGAAACACTTGTATTAGATATAGACACATATATGTTCTAGGCAATGAAGATCAAGCTATCACTCCTCAGGGTCCCAATAAAGTGCTAGGTGCAGTCTTTCTCTGACTTAATAGTACCATCAGCTCCTAAGCTCCATGAGGCCAGGAACTGTCTTCGATTTTGTATTCTTGGCATGAGTAACAAATAATGAGCCCTCAAAAAATGCTTATTGAATTCAATCGTCAAATTTGAGTTGTCAGTATTCTCATTTCAAAGTAAGGAAACTGAGTTTCAGTAAGTTAAAAAGGTAACGTGCTTTTAGCATCATGATACTAGATGGGGAATCAAGAGACCTGAATTCTAGTCCCAGCTTTTCTCCTAATTGTGTGATTTGGAGCAAGTCATATAACCTCTCTGGGGCTCAGTTTCCTCCTGAAAAGCAAGGGATACCTGAGATCTCTTTCAGTTTCAATATTTTAAGACTCCTAATGATTCAGAATGATAGCTCAGCTAAACAGAATGTAATTCTGCTGGGGAGCCAGGTTTTTCTTGCAGATAGAGTTGGTGAAGCTATTCTATGGTAGATGGTCCAGCCATAAGCATCACCATAAAAGACTGTATAGACTTCTACAAATGAGATGCAGCAGTGGAAGACTGTGTGAAGCTGTGGGTTTGTTTTTTTGTTGTTGTAAGAGCGTGAGAAGCTGTGGGTTTGCTTTTTTGTCATAAGGCAGGAAATGGCTTTCCTGCCTTCAGTGTAAATAGGTATCTTTCACACACACACACACACACACACACACACACACACACACACACACACACACAACCCAGGGAGCATCACAATGATCTTTACACATACTTTGCAATTTCATTTGTTGTGAAAAGTAGAACTAAGCTGTTCTAGACTAATTGCATCTAAAATATTGGAACACATCTCTGTGGAGAATTGTTTTTTCGCACCTCATGTGACACAAATTAGGATGGTATCACTGCATTTTCTTGAAGTCCTTGTTTGGTGGGCAATATGATATTCAGAACCACATGGATGGATGTCTTGACCCTATTTTCTGATTGTTCCTAACTGTTTCTAGAAATACCCAAGACTCCCATGTTGTCAAATCTGAAATAAAATGTAGGAAGCATCACCTTATGCTTTTAAATTGCATTGCCAAATGTCTTTTTTTTAATGTTGAACAAAAGAAAATACATTGAGTAAAGCAACACAGAAGCACTGGCAGGAAATTTCTCAAAACAGCACTTGTTGTTCATCTACTTCCCTGTTTGCTTTTCTATGCTGGGAAAGAAATGTCATGTTCTAGGCTGCCTCCTTGTTCAGCCTTTTTCTTCCACAAAGGTTAGAGTGACCTCTTGTGGATATGAAGTGAGCTTCCCACTTATCTGAATAAATAGAATAGCCCCAAATAATCAGTGGGTTTCACATTCTGTTGGTGCATGTTAACTTATATTGTTCTGCAAATAAAGCTTTAATGATGTTGGAGGAATCTGTTTTCAAATGCTAACTTACTGTTTATTCAAATGATGCATGTTTTCAAATGTGCAAGCGCTTTGGAAATATTTCCTAGCATTCCTTAGGTTTGACAAAATTGTATTTCTGCCATAAAATTTGCATTACATATTTCTCATTGCTTCCTTCTTCACCATTCCTAGATGTTCCCAGTTTTTTCAAGTATTCATGACATCGTTAAACTTTGAAGTTTAAATTTACAGCAAAAAAAGAATTCTCCTAAAATAAGATACTCCCCAGAAAACATTCAGAGTTATCTACTTTAGTCTTTACTCATGAATAAATGGCCTCTATGACATCATCTCATCTAACCTCTGTTTGAACACATCAAGCCTGATGCATAATAAGCACTTAGTAAAGGCCTCTCTCCTCCCTTCCTCCCCATTTGTCTCTCTCTCTGTCTCTCTATCTCTCTATCTCTCTGTCTGTCTATCTAGCTAGCTATTATCAATCATCTAGCTACCTATATGCCAGGAAACTTAGAATATTGAAATGAAAGGTCAGGGAGATTAGAGGAATTTGATCTTGAAGGGACTTTGGAGATTTTCTACTCAAATGTCTTCTTTTGACTAATGGGAAAACAGGGCAGGGGTCTAATTAACTTATTCAGCAGTGATACAAGCAGAAGAAGCAGAATTCAGATGTATTTTGCCTTCAAGTCTGTGCATTTGTTTCATGTTGCATCTATATTTCTTTTCATCCCATTTGCTTATTTCAGGAAGTTCTCCAAATATTCTTATTTATAGATTGTATTGAGCCCCAGAAAAAGACAAAATTCCATTGACAAATGCTACATCAATAATGAGATGATGAAATGGACAAAGTATTGTGAAACTGCAGAGGAAGAATGAAAAATAAAAATAACGAGAAAAAAGGGAACAAGAGAAAGATAATTTAAGTTTTAGCCTAATTCAAATTATGGGATCATAGATTTAGAATCTGAAGGACCTTTAGAGGTTGTCAAGTCCAAGTCCTCATTTTATGTTATGAAAACTAAGGCCTTGAGGGATTAAGCGACTTGTCCAGGTTCCAAGTATCCTAGATGCAGGCCTTCCTAACTTCAAATCCATTATACCACAGGAATATAGTGGCTTTGCATTATTGACTGCAAATTATAATCAGAAGTAGCCCAGTCTAGTTTTCTGCTAAGTGGGAGCCTTGGTCTGATCCCAAAGCGTGTGATCAACCAGTCCAAATGGTAGCAGGGGAGTTCAAATCTCACCCTTGCTTCAATAGCCAAGATAATGCAAAACAACAATAACTTATCTTCCAACATTCACCCACTCTAAATCTACCCTTTCCTTTAGCTTTGCAGTCTTCCAGTTTTCCTCCTCATCCTTCCTCTTCTGAGCTGAGTGTCAGCCCCTCACGGCAGTTATCACCTAGATCAACCCCTATTCACAGCACATATGGAAATGCCATTGGGAATCTTCTGTACCTACTCCCTGACCCTCCTTGCCTTGCTTTCTCACCTGACTGATTTTGCAAGGGACTCTCAGGTTTTCATCTTGCATTTTTTAACTTTCCCTCATGTCCACCTATAGGTATCCATATGTCTAATCAGTTGCTAAGTCTTGTTGATTCTATCCCTAAATCTCTCACATCTGTTCCCTTCTTTTTACTTACATGGCCAACACCCTGTTGGCTATCATTTCTAGCTGGAATTATTGCAAGAGCTTCCTGACTGACCTCCCTACCTCAAATCTCTTGCTTCTCAAATCCATCCTCTGGCTGGTTCTTTGTTGTTCTTCATTATCTAAGAGGACCAAAATGACAGCCCTATGTTGGAGTCAAATACTGTGTCAAACTGTGGCTGATCAAACCAATTGAGCTCAGAAGGCTCTACCACAGGTTGGGCACAAATAGTCCATATGAACATTTGGAGTTGAACATTCTTTACATAACTGTCAAAGTAATTTTCCTAAAGTGAAAGTACAACTGTGTTATTCCCCTACTTAATAAATTCCAGTGACTCCTTATTGACTGTAGGAGGGTGGCTAGATGGCTAAGTGAATTGAGCAATGGCATTGGAGTCAAGAAAATCTAAGTTCAAATCTAATTTCAGACACTTACTACATGCATGATTCTGGGCACATCATTTTGTCTCAGTTCCCTTGCCTATAAAATGGAGATTATAACTTATAAAGTGCTTTGCACGGTGCCTAGCACATAGTGGCCTCTTCTTTTTATCTAGGATCAAATGTTATTTCATTCTTATATCATCATATCATTCTTTTAAAATATCTCTTTTTTTGTCTAGGTTTTAAAATGTGTATAGTTACTAATATAGTAATACTTATACATAACTTACTAACAAATAAATCTATACATATTTGGATATGTGCTCAAAATATTTTTACTGGTGGACCATCATATGACCAAAAAATTTTGCACTATTGGCCTTGTCAATCTGACCAGGTTGAGGAATGAGGCAATTCTTTGATTACATCTCCTCAATGTTATAAGTGAATGCCCTTGCCCTGATATTTGCTTACTGATACCAGAGCAATGATGATTTATTGAATCCTAGGCAATTATAGATCTGAACCAAACCAATAGACTTGACTTTTAAATAGAAATAGACAGATCTAGGAAGAAGGGACAAAAGGGGTAGAGCTGAGAGAACCAAACACAGATAGAACAGATCCATGAGAAGCTGAGAGCCTTAGAGGAACATCCTATTGATCCATGCCACCCTCCTCAAGGAACTCACTGACCCCAGGTATATCAGACATGGGAGTTTAGAAGATCTGATCCACAGAGAGGTTCTGAAAATTTATCATGAACAGAGAAGAGAGAGTGAACTTCGAACTTTGGGGCTAAGGATTTTCTTAGGGTCTAGGCACATATAGGCCTTAACCCTTTAGGAATCCATGTCCAATCTTTGTGTATGGTTCCTCTTTCAACTCCAGTCTCTGAGGTCTCCACTGTACTCTTTCTGTCCCCCACCTTTTGAAAAAATAAACCAAGTCCAGTGGTAAAGCTCAGATTAACAATAGTCCTAATTCAATTAATCATCCTCAGTGGCAACAGCACCCAGGAATAAGTACTTATTCATACCCCACCAGGGAGACATAGTCAAAGTTAATGGGGATGCTATACGTTGCAAAGGGAGATATGTGTAAAACCAGAATAAAGACTTCATACATTAGCTTTGTTAGGTTGACTGAGCTACTCCTGCTCATCTGTTCTATGCTACAAAACACAAAACTACAATTATCCTTAGTAAAAGGACTTTTTGAATAAGTTTGATGTTTATTTATGAAGCTGAGTTTCTCATAATCTTTGTCAATTTCTTATATATTCCATGCTCTGTAGGACTTATTGCCCATGTTCCTTGAAGAGTCAGGTCCCTAGAGCCTGGCTATTATGTCCCCATAGAGGTCTGAGACACCCTTGAGGAGTTGGGACATGTATCTTTTCTAATGTCGTAACTCACAAGTCCCCACTGATATGTTTTTCACTGGGATTATCAATTGAGAATCATTTAGTTAGCCAGACTTAAGTAGCTTTTGGAAAGGGATATTTACTAAAGAAGTATAATTGTTATTAAACATCCTATTCAAGTCTCACACAATCTCCCGCCAGTAGGTACAGAATTCAGAGGAAAGTGGGCTTCAGCTTGGAGGACACATGTGCCAAAAGGATAGCTCACAGCTCCTGGTGACTGGAAGCTCCTTTCTCCCCTTTGTAGTGTACTCAAGAAGTTTTTCTTAGTCATCGTGTAGTTTCTCTGCTTATCTCTTTGTAGAGCTGCAAATCTATGTCCATTTTTTTCTTGGCTTTCAATGCAAACACTGCTACCGGCTGATCTGTCTGTGTTTCTTGGACGTGGATGGGAAGATGAAAAGTCTGAAATCCTCCAAAGCCATCAAAGCTTTCAAGGTCCTCCTCTGGCCAAGGAGAGGGAAAGGATAACAAGGGTTAAACTGGAAATGCTCTCTTCCCCACCGAGAAGCTCATTCTCCGAGTTTTCAGCTGCAACATTATTCTTTTGTTTTCTGCTTGTTGGAATCCAAATTTCTACCAGGTGCTCAAATAACCAAAGTTCTAACGTGGCTTGTTTTCTGGACCACATCATAGTTCTTCCAATAGTGCATATCCAATAATTGTCGTTTTCTTTCTTTTGGTCACCTTTGCCAGTCTGCTGGATATGAAATTGAACTTCAGAGCTGTTTTAATTTGTGTTTCTTGAATTAGTAGTGATTTGGAGTATTTTTATATGGCTAGTTGTAGCCTAAATTTCTTTTTTAAGAATTATCTGTTCATATTCTTTGACCATTAATTTAATGGTGAACAGCTCTTATCCATATATATTTGGTCAAGTTCCTTATCTTGGATATCACACCATTATTAGTGAAACTTGGTGCAATGACTTTTTCCTAGTTAATTATTTCTCTTCTAATTTTACTGTATTGATTTTGTGCAGAAGGTTTTAAATTTTATATAGTTGAAATTATCAGTTTTATTTCCTATGATCTTCCTTATCCTTAGGTCATAAACCATATCCATAGTTGTATCTCCTTCATTTGATCCTCTAATTTATATATGATGTGCTCTTTTTTTCTTTTAAATCATTTTTTAAAATTTTAGTGTTCATCATTTACTTCCATAAGTTTTTGAGTTTTAAATTTTCTCTGCTTCCCTCCACCACCCATGTGGTCTTTTTACATGTAGGTCTTGTGTCCATTTGGAGTATATCTTTGTGTGCAGTGTGAGATGTTGCTCTAAATCTAATTTCTGCCATACTGCTTTCCCATTTTCCCAGCAATTAAAAAAAATGAGTCCTTCTCTGAGTAATTGAGGTCTTTGGGCTTATTGAACACTTTGTAACTATATAAATCTGCTTTCATATGTTAGCTACCTAATTATTCCCAAGTGACTTTTCTATTTTTATTTAATTGGTACTAAATAGTTTTAATTACTACTTTGTAGTATAGTTTGAGATCTAGTACTGCTAAGATCCATCCCCGCTGTTTTCTTTGAGGTTCTTGATATTTTTTATCCTGAGTATTATTATTATTGCCATTTTTCTAATTCTATAAAGTAAACTTTTGATATAGCACTAAATAAGTATATTAATTTAGATGCTACTACAATTTTTTATTCTATTGGTGAAGCTTAATCATGGACAATTAACATCTCTTCATTTACTCAGTTGGAATGTTTTGCAGTTGTATTCATATACTTATGGGTCCTGGATAGGAAGATTTTCAAATATTTATGTATGTTTCAGTTCTTTAAAATGAGATTTCTCTTTCTACCTCTGTCTTTTGTTGGGGTTTTATATACGAAGTGCCTGTTCCATGCTTAGTTATCATTGCAACTATGCCAAATGAGGAGTAAACCTCAGTTTCTGCTCTTATGGAAAATAAACTTGGTTATGTGTTTTCATTTTGTTTTTGGTCATGATGTATGACCTCTTTGGTATAGGGAGCTCCCTGTGAGGAAACTCTGTCAATACAGATTGGTAACTCTTTAGGAATTTGTTTAGAAACTTACAGGGGTCATAGAATGGTTAAATGTCTTGCCCCCAAATCCCACAAACAATATGTGTCAGAGCCAGAACTTAAACCCAAGTTTTCTTGATTCCAAGGTCAGTCGTCTAGCCACCATTTATTTATTATTCATCCTGTGTATAGTTTTTCTGTACATATTTGTTTTTTTGTTCTCACTCCCATTAGATTGTGAGCTCCTTGAGGACAGAGACTGCTTTTTGTCTCTTTTTGTATCCTCCAACACTTGGCACAGTGCCTGGAGCATAGTAGGCCCTTAATGCATGTTTATTGACTGACTAAATGACTAAATCACGCTTCCTTAACATTCCAGTTGGGGTGACAAAACATATATGTGTGATAAGTTAATAACTCTATAAAATTACACAATCATATAGGAATTTTAAGAGAGGTTATAAGATAGTGTGATTAAGTGACAAATAAATTGTATATAGATAGCAGGTACCGTGAATTCAGAGGAAGGAGACAACACTATAAGTTGAATTCATTAGAGAGGTCTTCCTGAATGGGGCAGGATTTAATCTAGACCTTGGTGAGTGATCTGGATTTTGCATAAGCAGAGAAATCAAGGTGAGGAGATTCCTGGAAAGGCAAGAGGCAGAAATCATAAGACCCTGGATATAGAACTTGAAAGGATGTTAGAGTCCATCAAGTTGAATACTATTCATTTTATGGATAATAAAATGGAGTCACAGAGTGGATAAATAACATGTCCAAGATCATATAGCTACAAAGTGTCTAAGATGGAATTTGAACCCAAGTCTTCTTGACTTCCACTCCA
Organism: Pseudochirops cupreus; assembly: GCA_028627135.1. Classification (NCBI taxonomy): domain Eukaryota; kingdom Metazoa; phylum Chordata; class Mammalia; order Diprotodontia; family Pseudocheiridae; genus Pseudochirops; species Pseudochirops cupreus. The sequence continues at coordinate 312,917,683 of CM053584.1, read as the reverse complement.
GGACCCTATCCATTACCTTGCTGACTCTTGGGAAAACAGTGTTAGAAAGAGCTAAGTTGGGAAGAGTTAAGATATTGATATATAGATCTATAGATCTATATCTACATATATCTGTACATCTATATGTTTAAAATTTAATATGTATTTCTTGAATTACTAGTGATTTGGAGTATTTTTATATGGCTAGTTGTAGCCTAAATTTCTTTTTAAGAATTATCTGTTCATATTCTTTGACCATTAATTTAATGTAAAAATCTGCTTTTTCTAATTGAGAGTGGAAGAAAAGCAAAATCCTATTTATACACATTATAATCATACCAAACAAATTTCTGCATTGGACATGACCAAAAAAGCTTAATTTCATTCTGTACTCTGAATCTTTCATCTCTCTCTCTGGAGTTGTGTAGTACGTTTCATCATTAATCTTCTGTAATCAACATGGGTCATTATGCTGATAAGAATAACTGATTGTTTCAAAGTTGTTTGCTTTTATCATATTGTTGTCATTGTATAATTTGTTCTTCAGGTTCTATCCACTCCACTTTACACAAGTTTTCATAATTCTTACAAGATTTCTCTAAAATCATCCCCTTCATCATTTCATGTAGTACAATAGTGTTATATCACATTTATACACCATAGTTTGTTCAGTTGTTCACCGATTTATGGTCAAATTCTCAGGTTCCTATTTTTTGCTATTTCCAGAACTAACTATTTTTGTACATAGAGTTTGTTTTGCTAAGAAATAATACCTACCTTAATCTATATTCTCTCTTTTTCCTCCTTCTTCCTTCTCACCTTTTCCCTTGTATTTCCTTATTGATTGAAATGTATTTCTCTGTCTCTCTCTTTCTCCTCCCTCCAATGACCAGTTTAGACAAGAGTGAGATGCAAGTGTTAATTGCTTCCCTCTTCACCCCATCTTTCTTATTTGTGTAGATGTCTATCCTGATTATATTAGATAATTTCCCCTAATTTCCTCTCTCCCCAGTGTATTCCTCTTCTCCTCTCCTCTCTATTTTCTCTCAAGATCAAGACATAACCAGATTTCCTCTAATTAGACTCCATTTATGACCCTACATGATGATGATATAAGGGGGAAACATTTCCTCATATCTGAATATGAGCAATTTATCTTTATTTATTTCCTTACAATGGTTTACTTTTTTATATTTTCATCAATTCCAGTGTTTGAACTTCAAAGTCTATGCAGCTCTGGGCTTTTCATCAGGACTTCCTAGAAGTCCTTAATTTCATTAAAGGTCCATATGACCCTGTATCAGATTATACTTGGATTCACTGAATGAGTTATTCATGGTTGTAAGCCTATGTCCTTTGCCTTCTGGAATATTGTATTTTTAACTCTTACCCTTCATAGTTGTGGCTACTGAATTGTATATGATCCTGATTGTGTCTTCTTGGTACTTGAAATTCTTTCTTTCTAGTTGCTTGCAGAATTTTTCTTTTACCTGGATATTCTGAATTTTGACTACAATATTCCTTAGAGTTTTAATTTGTTGATTTTTTTCCCCCCAGGAAGTGATCAATGAACCCTATTTCTACTTTGTCCTCTGGTTCTAAGATCTTTAGACAATTTTCTTTTGGGGCTTCCCCAAAATATGTTGTGTAAACTCTGTCTTTAGTCATGGCATTCAAGAAGTCCAATGAGTCCTAAATTTTTGCCCTTTGATTTGTTTTCCAGGTAAGTTGTTTTTGTTTTGAGATAACAAAATTTTCTCCTATTTTTTGAGATTTGGCTCTTGTTTTAATATCAATTATTTTTTTACGGAGTCATTGATTTCTATTTCGTCCATTCCAATTTTTAGAGTTTCTTGCTTGGGCAAGGTTTTGAAACTCTTGGACTAAGCTATAAATTCCCTTTCCAATTCTTTCTTTCATAGCTCTCCTTTCTTTTCCACTTTTAAAATTCTATTGCTCTCATTTCATTCATAATTTTTTTAAACTCTTAAAAATATGTGTTTTGCCCCTTCCAGGAATTCTAGTTGAATCTGTGTCCAAGCTATTATTTTTTTTTTTTGAGACTTTGCTTGAGGATATTCTAAAGATGTTCCCTCTTCTGGGTTTGTGCCTTGAGCATTGCTGGAAACAACAGCCTTTTATGGCTGGATTCTTTGTGTTTGCTCCTGCGTCTAGTCTACTTTCTGACTTCAGATTTGATTCCAGGGATGGGCTCTGCATACTTATGGAGGGAAGGAAGATTTGGGTTAGTTCTATTGCTGTTTTATTGGTGAATTGACTGGAGTTGTAGATTGCAACTTTTCAATGCCCCCAAAGTAGATGGACCCAGGGAAAAAGTCTAATCGCTGTCCCTCTCTTCTGAGTGTTGCAAGTTCCTGATGTGGATCTGAATCTGAGCAATAGTTCATTGCTTTTGGACTCAGCCACTATCAGTGAGCTGGAAAGTTCTCTTGATTTAGAGCATACGTTCCCAAAATTGGAGGATGTTGGAATGATTGAGAGGTGTGTGTGCAGTAGTAGCCTTGGGTGCAATTGAGGGGCAGTAAATAAAGGTTAACCTAACCTAATCCCAGAAGGATGCTCAGTAATTTTTTTTGTTAAAGAGGATGGTAGACCAAATAAGTTTGGGAACCTCTGATAGAAGGACAAAACTGCCAGCTCCCCTTTGGTCTCCAATTCCTGCCCTGGTTATTCTTCTGCAGGTTTCATGTGGGGCTAGAAACTAGAACTGAGACACTACTCTACTCCTGGGGTCTAAGTCTCACCATTCCTTCCTTTTGAATGTGCTCCTTTTGCAATATACAGCCTAGAGCCGCACACTGCTCTTTACCCAGAATGTCAGGCCTAGGTGCAGGTCCCTTCCTCTACCTGCCCTACATCATGACCTGAAACTTAGGTAGTGGGTGATTAAGCTGCCAAATGGCATATATTCTTATTATGATACCCCGGTATGGATCTGAGACCTTATCTTGTCTTAGTGCACAACCTTTTCCTGGATACTGAGGTTTTCCTTGGCTGTTACTAGCCAGATCCTATTTCCAGTGTCCACAGATCTTTCTGTCTGTCTCCTTATGCCAATGTAGGCATGAAAAATGACTCATGATATTTTTTGGGGGTAGAGGAAATTTCCTTATCAGATTCAGTCTGCTGCATTTTCTAGAACTGTTTGGAGGAAGACTTTTTTAGGGGTTCAGGGGCAGAACTTGAAGCTATGCTTCCTGCTACTTTTGTATGTTGCCTCTCTCTACAGTATGTTCTGGAGACAGAAGACAAATCTGCCTTCATGCAGGGAAGTAATAGAAGAGTGGGCTAAAAGGGTAGATTGGAAGCAAATATTTGTAGAGTCTAGTTGAAAGGCTATCATAGATTTAATTAAGGTAACATACAATCATTTGGTGGAACTTTGCAGGTATATTGTCTGGCAAGTAGTAGGTCCTTCTTTGTTACTTTCTAAAAGATGCCTGAAACAGGGATTCAGAGGCTCCATCTAGAGGACATTGGAAAATGACAGATTTAGGGGCTGAGAAGGCAATTAATCTGACCTTTTAGTTTTAGGCATGTGATTTACCTATGGTCTTACAAAGGTAGTAAGTGTCAGACTTGGGATTTGACCTGAGGGTCCCTGCCTATAGTTTCTAGACTCTTTTACTTCTATCCTTGACCTATGCTGGGTAGAGGCTCCTGTCCTTTTTAAGTCTCTCTCAATTCATTAGCACATCTTTGGAAAGACAAAAGTTAATAAATATAAACAACAGAATGTTATGTTATTTTTTAAGTTCTTTGTAAAAATCTGGACAGCAGCCTAAACTAGTTTTAGTTCTCAAAATTTTATTTCTTTTGGGGAAGAAAAACCTCATGGTTCTTTTGTTATAATAGTGAAAGTGTGTTGAATCCTAAATCACTATCTGTTCATTTTGCCTGATTCTTATTCACTGCATAAATACTGGTAATTGCTAATTGCTTTCAGAAGAAAACTGACTCATTACCTGAGAAATGACTTCCATCTCAACGTTTTCTTCCTTTTCTCAGCATTTCTGTATTCAAGTTGGAGGAGGTGTTACAGGTGACCATAGTAGCCAATGCTGAGAAGATTGGTTGGCACTTTCTCAAACATCTCACTGAACAGACAGATTCATGAATTTGTTTTTTCTTCCTAAGGAGACATCATTTCTGGCTTTTTCTTTTATATACATTAGAGGATGCAATGTGCATTTGTTTAACTTTTTAGTTTAGTCAATGTTGGACACTTTTCCAAGTGTGTGTATTCTGATTCCAAAGATTTTTAAGTAGTGTTCACGCTGATGGCTTATCAATAAATGTCATAATCAGTTCTCCATTCATGGTCACACCATACCACTGCAATATTCTTGAAACAGTGCATATCTTTTCTTTTAGAAAATTGTGAAATAAAAGACACTTTCACAGGGTGAGGAAGCTACCTCAAAGGGCCCCACCTTGTGGATGTGAAGGCAAGACCTTCAAGGAACCATAAAATAAATGACCCATTGAAAATGATTGCAGGGACCTTTGGCAGAACTTCCAGGGCAACCAGCCAAGAATTTGTGTCATGACTAGCCTATTGTTTGCTCTAAGTTGAGAGAAAATTTTGAGAGTTAAGAAGTTTTAAAGTGGCATTGAAATGAGCCTCATTTACTTTGACTATGACTGAATGTCAAGGTGAAATCTTTTGAGAATCTCACATTAAAAAAAAAAATGTAAATGAGTCCCAGCTGGGAACCAATCTCATCTTCTAGGCACAGTGCCTCTTACAGTGTGGGTTGAGATGGGTTGAGCAAAATTTGCCAACAGTAAAAGGTTTCTGAACGTGAAACGACCAAAAATTAATTAAAAATCAAACAAATAGTGAATCTGAGGTGTGTTTGGCCTCACTTGACTGTGTTATATTGCATAACTTCACTGAAGCCTTGGTTCTGAACACAAAGCATGCACTCTTTGCATTGTGCATGCCCTCGGGCCACCAAGGACCACTGCCAAAATGAAAAAGGGTCACAAATGGAAAAAGTTCAAGAAGCCATGTTCTAGGAGTCATCAACATAGTTCCTCCATTCCAGTTGGGAATGTCTTCTTACTATTCCCTATGTATATGACTCTCATCTTTATCTCCCTGCCTTTGTTGACATTGCTTACCCTTTTTCATCCTCTATCTATTTAAATTTAAAGCTTCCTTCAAGTTTCATCTCCTTTTGTAGGCTTTTTACTTCAACTGGTGATTTTGCCCTCATTTAAAAAAATCCTCTTACATGTATAATATGTAAAAATTTGTTTTACATTTGTTTGAGGGGGCATGGAGTAGTAGAATAAAACCCAGCAGATTTATAGTCAGAGGGGAGAGAAGGGAACAAATATCTATTAAGAGCCTACTATGTGTCAGGCACTGTGCTAAACGCTTTATAAATCTAATTTGATTCTCACAGCAATCCTGGGAGATAGGTGTTATTATTATCCCCATTTTACAGTTAAGGAGCTTGAGGCAGGCAAAAGCTAAGTGACTTGCCTAGAGTCACACAGTTAACTAAGCTTCTGAGGCTAGACTTGAATTCAAGTCTTCCTGACTTTAGGTCTAGCATTCCATCCACTGTACCACTTGGAAAACCTCTATTATTTCCCCATATGACCTTGAGCAAGTCCAAGTTTCTTGGGTTTCATTTTCTTTAAAGTAAGATACTCATCTTTTAAAATGAGAAACTAGATGGCCTGTAAGATTTCTTTGAGCACTACATTTATGAACCCATGACTAAATGACCTTGAAGGTCCCTTTCCCCTCTAAATCTACAATTCTCCAGTCTATATTACATTATTCTTTCATTCTCCCTCTGAGGAAAGATTTGTAAGCCTTTTGAAACTGAATTCCCTATGGTCTGTAACACTGTGCTGGACATTTAACCTGTTCTTGCTAAATACTCACTGTTGTAACTTAATCTACACGGTTTTGAACTGGAAAAATTGAACTGAGTTGACAAGGAGTTCACCATTTTGTCATGAGACTCTCTCCTTATTGGTGGATGTGAATGCCCTGACCTTTCAGAGGAATGGAGCAAAGCTGGTGGGAAGCATTAGTTCTTAGGCAGTAGAGGGAGTCTCCAAAAGAGAATTCCCTTTTGAATGCACCTTTAGGACTTCTCAGGACCAGTCAATCCAGATGCCAGTCTTCTTTGAGACTCTTTATTTGTCAGGGTGCTTCTCATACTACTTGTTTCTAGCTTCCAGAGTAAAGATGGAAGAGACCAATCTCACTTCAGGGTGCCGAAGGAAAAGATTCTGGGAAGGAAGATATGAGGTGAGCTAACAGTCTCCATCATGTGCCTATATTAAGCTTGCTAAAACTGGAGACTGTAGGTAGTTTTCTCTTGGGTGAGATTGAGGACATGCTCTCTGGGTTGAGTTGAGTTATGTTGCTTACAATGGGAGAACTCCTTTACTCTCTACTGTCTGGTACATATTTTCCTATGTGATTTCTCTTTTGCTACAATTTGGATAAATGGGCTTCTTTGCTATTTGTATTCATGGTGGAACTGGTATTAGGTGGGAAAGGTGTGATGCTTCGCATATGGAGCTTGGTGTCTTCCTTACACCAAAATGACAAAGTGATCAGAGGTTAGATGGAACCCTATTGTATTCCTTAGGTGAACAATATTTAAGGTAGTAGTTAGACCCTCTCTGAGGAGAGTGGAGTGGTAGTTTCTGGCTCCAACCTTTTGCTTTCTCTTCTGGCAGGAATGGAAGTTTCCCTTGGAGAAGAGTAGGAGGAGAAGAGGTTAGGAGATTTATTCCCCTTCCCTTTGTACCACAGGACAATTGGACTTATCACTCTTGCTGTTGCATAATACATGAACATAAAAAAGCAACTTTTTCATAAACAAACAAATGAACAAGGATTATTGGTTAATTCTTATCCAAATATGTCACAGAAAATATAAAGCTAAGAACAACTGGTGAGTTTTGTTTTTATTCTTTCCTCCCCTCTATTCCTGTCTCATTACTACTCTTATTGAGGGAATAGAAGAAGTGGTTAGTAGGGAGAATTGCACTTTTATGTTTTTATGGTTTAAAACATTTTTTCTTCTGAATTAGGATTCTAATAAACTATTGCTCCAAGAGTTGTGACTAAATTCTTTTTTGTGTCCAGAGTAAGCACCTGAAACTAAGACCAGTGGCATGAAAGGCACCCTCAATTGTGTGTGGAGTGAGTGGGTAGGGGAGCATGGCTAACACCACCTTGTTGGGGAAGATAAAGACCAGGACATTGCTGCTCCTGCTTCTGGGGAGATGGTTCCCACATCAGACCTCTGGTAACCTCAATGGGCAAAGCTGGATGTAGAGGAACTCATGTTAAGAGGAGAGGTAGTGGCAATGAGAAAACTGGAGACACAAGGAAGCCAAACCCTGGGATTTGCTTTAAGAAGAAAAATGGGGAACCCGTGGAATACTTATCATCACTCTTCTACAATACTGTATAATGTCTTCTCTTGCTCACATTCCCAACTAACTTTTTTTTTATCAACAGAGATCCTTTCCTGCTTCCACTCCAATCTCTAAGTAACCCAAACTGGATCCTACATATATTTTATCTGAATGTCCCTTATGTGTTTGAAGAATTATTTTTGAAAAATTGTTTTAACATGTAATTTGAGAAAAATTTTTTTCTTGGGGAAAAATGAGTAGAATAAAAAAAAACACAAAAATGATGCTCTTAAAAAAGAATTATTTCAAAATAAAAAATATCAGTCTGGGAAAAAAAAACAGTAAAGGGAAACATCTCTTCTTTAAATGGAGATGTTCTTTTTAAAGTTCATTTAAATCTTAGGGTTTGAAGGAAGCAAATTCTCCTCAAGTCAAATCCAAGTGAGTGTCAGATGGAGTAGGTTTGACCTATGATTTGGAGCTCCTTTTACAGGTCAGATTGGGAGAGTTTTCACTGTTTTAGAGTTCCTGGACAAGTTCTGAGAATTTCTGGGGGCAGTATGAGGGATATTCACACAATATATCCTACAAGTCAGTTAAGGATGAAGTAGACTGATGATTTGAGGCTGTGCCCAAATAACAAATTTTTTAAAATAGCAAGTAAAAAAAAATAGGGTAAGTTTGATTCAGGGGCTGCTTCTTAAAACACCAAAAAAACCTTAATATTTTTGTCTTAAGAAAACCAGACCAAGTTGATAATTTTCCTACTCCTATTATGTTCTAAATCCCTCTGATTATTACCTTCATTTATTCCCTTCTTCATTCCTCTCTAGGCTTTTCAAACTTTTTTCCATCATGCCTCACGGTCCAGCAGCCTTCCTGCATGGGAAGATTCTTCTGCCCCTGGAGTGGGGTTGGGTGGTTCCTCTTGAATGGGAAGCCTTTAAAGTTGAGATTCTCCAAAGGCAGTATTAGAATGCAAATCAGAGCTTTTGTTTAGGGTGGGCTGGAGGTAGACCTGACGGGAGCTTTTTGCTGCGGGCTCGGGGTGGGGACAGGAATCCCACGAGAGCTGCTTGTCTATGTAAAGACTGTGCGCCCGCATATTTTTTTTAAGAATAAAACTCCTGTCTGCTCGAAGTTCTCTTCTACATTCCTTTGATTTGGGTAAGTGAGGTTTCTCACCCAGACACTCTGAAGTGTTTCCCTCTTCACAACTTTATTGGGATGGGCCCCCGGGTCTGTCACATTTGCACTCCCCCCAACCTCTTTACTGCTTCCTTTTATGTATTGTCTTTTCTCTTCAAATGTAAGCTTCTCAAAGGTTGGTGTTATTCTTCTTTTGGCTTCTACTGTCTCCAGTATTTAGCACCATGCTTGTCATATATTAAGAGTTTGATAAATGCTTATTGACTGGAATTGATTTACTACCTGACCAACTAGTGACTTGTGTCACTGAATGGCATGATATCCAGATGTGGAATAGGTTAACTCATACAAAAGGACTGCTCAGTCTCAGATTGCCTAAACTCCCTAGCCTGTACTGCAGATAACCCAGAGCCTAGCAAAATGGTCTTATTGAAAGTCCTTTTTGCTGAGTACAAATGTAGGACCTATTCACAACATTCTTTACTTACCAATGAAGATATTCTGGCTGTGACTGCCCCCAAAACTAATTCAGAAAAAAATCTGAGTTTTTATTATGCATAGACACAGTCTGTGTCCTTGAGAGACCATCTGGATATGATAGATGCCTTTAAACACAGTAGAAATCTTTTTGGAGTCAGGATGCAGTTATGTAGGAAGTGATGAATTGGGATGAGGTGGGGAAAAAAGGAGAAGGACTTGAAGGAGAAACATATAGTGTAAAATCCATCCAGCAGGCATGAAAAATATTGATATTTACATATTACTAGTAGTTCATTTGTTTAATTTAATTTTTGCATAACTTGCATTTACTTGTCTCTGTGCCTAATGTTTCTATTCAGTAAAACATAGAATATTAACTCCTTGAGGGCAGGGATTATGCCTAGAAATAGCCTCTTCCACTTCCTTCCCAATAGCTATATTCTGGGACAGTTGGGTCTGATGGAGGGTGCAAAGGGGGAAGGCAATGTAGGGCATGCTTGGTGGTCAAGGGTCTTCCCATGACCGGAAAGACAGGGATTCAACTTCTCTCTCTGATACATAAATACATAGCCATTGGCAAGTCAATTGACCTCTCAGTGTTGCACAGGTGACCCTCTAAAGGAGTTCTTAACCTGAGAACTTATTTTCAAAATTATTTTGGGAGTTTCAGTATCATTACTTTCCTTTGTAATTCTCTGTATTTTATCTTATGCATTAAAAACATTGTTATTGTTTATCCTTCTGTTATGAGAATCTGAAGATCTTCCCTGCCCCTAGGCCCTTTGCTAAAGTGGCTATGTGACTCTGAGAACCTTCCATGATTTGAAAGTATACTCTGCCCCTTAATAGGCTGAATGTAGTCATGTGGCACCTGTGGAGGGAGGCTTGTTCTTCAAGAACACCAGCGCCTTGTAGCTTTGTGATTAGGCAGTGGGTCAAGAGGGCTGTGGCATTCTCTGAGCCAGGAGAAGGCTATATCTACGCCCTGATGTGAGGTTTTGCTTTGGGGCTCACTTTGAGAAGAGTTGTGTGATTTGGCCAAACAAGACTCTGGGAAGCCATTGAGGCCCCCGGCTTTGAAAAACCCAGATGTTGGTGCTTCCCTTTCTGGTAACTGAATAGGTAACTGATGTAATGGTCAGGTGCTGGAAGCCGGCTGCTGATCTGTTTTTCTGTTTGTTTGTAACTTGTGTTTGCATTCTCTGAAGTTCAGGTTGCTGACTTTTCCCCCTGAACTAGGTAAATGATATATGTTTGATTAAAGTGAGACTGTTAACCCATTTTGAGTTGCTTTCCTTTAGAAAAGCAGATCTAAGAACCTGTGCTAGCAGCTGCCCTAGGTATGCTAGGGTGCTTGCTGATACACCTTCCTTCTCAAAAAAGGCCAATGACATTACAAGGTTGATGTCCTGACTTGTGGGTGAATTAGATTTAAGTGAGGCAGAGCTGCACAAAGTTGTCAGCCTCACTCTCTCCTCCAGAGTCATCAAAGTCCAGTGAAAAGAGAAAAGTCAGGATGACTGACAATGGCCTAGAATGCAGTAGATGCCCTTGGCCTTTCTAAATTAAGGTCTTTCCGAGGACTCAGTTTGTCTAAGGCATCACCAATTCAATGACTAAGGGTTAAGTAAGAACTGAAACATTATTCTGAGAAGGATTCTAGAAACTTCATGAGATTATCAAAGGGATCCATAGCACAAAAGGGATTAAGAACACCTGCTCTAAGGCTATGAATTGCTAATATACTTGGGTAAGGAGAATTTCTGCACGCTGATGAAATCACAGGTCCATCAAGAAATCATTAAAAAAATCATAACTTTAGTAATGGAAAAGAATTTAGAGGATATCTAATCAGATTCCACCAATTTACAGATGAGAAAACTGAGGCCAACAGAATCTAAATGACTTGGCCTAGATCATACAGGTAGCAAACATCAAAGGCAGGATTCCAGTCCTTTGGTTAAAGAACCAAATGCTCTTTCTACTTTACAACCCTGCCTCACTTTGTACTTGCTTTCCCAATAGGGAATTGAACTACCTTTCAAAACAACAAGCAGAATTCTAATCTTTGAGATTTATTTTCCCTCAACTGTCACCTTCATTATCAATAATAGAGGCATGGGACATAATTGGGGATATTTTTCAAGAACATTACTGTTGATCGTCTGTTTTCTTTTTTTTTCTTTTTGATAGCTTTTATTACATTAAATTGAAAAGGTTTTTTTTCTTTGCTTTTGGGAGGGGGGAAGGCAGGGCAATTGGAGTTAAGTGACTTGCCCAAGGTCACACGGCTAATAAGTGTTAAGTGTCTGAGGCTGGATTTGAACTCAGGTCCTCCTGAATCCAGGGCCAGTGTTCTTCACTGTGCCACCTACCCATCCCTGGTCATCCATTTCCTATGCAATAAAATTATAATTATACATTATTTTACATCATTTGTTTTCACTGTAAAGAATACTCATACAAAAGCTGGATTCTACATTTTGAAATACCAATGGATCTTAAAACCCACTCTACTCTTAATCTCATTTAGTTTATAATAGTATGTGAAACTTTTTCCAATTTTCAACTGCCAGTAGGTTAAACAAAATCATTAGAAAAAGTAGAACAGAATTGATTTTAGTGTTATAACATTGTGTAATTATCTTGTGTTCCCCCAAAGTATTTAATATTTCTCTACAGGTTACTAGTAATACAAGTTAGAGCTTTAGGGACCATTTCAGTCATCACTCTTTTGGTGCTAAAATTAAAATACTCCCAGAGCAAAAGAATGACTACAAAAGGTTTTTGCTAAATCCCCAAATCACAAGTTCAGAAATTGTCAGATATCTTTTCTACATTTTAATAGAATTGGGATGCCCCAGCTCTTTATTCTGCTATCTAAACCTGTCATCTAAAAATACCCTCTTTATGTTGGATACTGGACTCACTAGAATGATGGGGGAGTCCTATATACAATTTTTTTCCCCCAGACCTGTGAATTTATTCAATTTATTAAAGAACTCCCTGTGAGGAATCTACTTCTATCAATGCAAGTTTGCATTTGCCTTGCAATTTTGAGTCTTCTAGAGTTGCTTGAAACAATGAAAATTTAAGTTCATGGTCATGTATGTAATATGTGGCAGAAGTTACACTAGAACCCATGTTTTTCTTAGTTCTATGATAAGGAAAAAATGCAGATTTACCTCTCAATTCAGTTTTCCTTTATTCATATATGTATATATTTTCATACAGAACATGCAAGAAAATCACAGCACATTTATACACATTGTCATATATTGCAGCACATTGGGAAAACACAATGAAAAAGTTTCAGAGATTTATAAACCACACACTTATACAGTCAAATAACAAGAGTAGAAGATTATTTTCCAGATACACTGACTCTATTTAATGAAGATCTGATGGCTAATTGTGAGTGCTCTAAGATGACTTTACACTTGTATTCAATTTCTCCACCATTGGGATTTGGCAGGAGATTTCCGAAAATTACATCTGGTTAGCTTGTCCTACATAGAAACATTTATGTCTGGGCAAAATGTGAAAGAGAGAGTGACAATATACAGGGGCTATGGGTATTCATTTCTGAACAATTCAGTAGACATTGTAGGGTGGGATGGTCAGGCTGACAAAAATTGAACACTGTTCCCCAAACTAACTAAATGAAAGGGGCCAAATTCAGTTTCATGTTTTCTCCTCGTGTTGTATAACCCAAATACTGCAAGTATTTTATACAAGTATTTTATACATGTGCTTCCAGAACAATTTCAGAAACTCCTCTGGAAGGCAGATTTTTTTCCTTTTGGTTTGACTTCTGGTTTCATTGGTATAGGGAACTTCCATTGTGGAAATTGCCTCCACCAATACTGAGCGGTATTCTAAAACTAGAATACTGCCTGATGCATTGGCAGGTTAAGTGACTTGCCCAGGGCTGCATGACCAGAATGTAGCCAAGGAAAAATTGGAGATATCTTTTTTATTCTAGGAGCATAGCATCATCTTGAACTTAGTGACCTTGGAGGCTATCCTCTCCAGCCTCCTTGTTTTACGAGGAAATCAAGCCTTAGGTTATCAAGTGACTTGTTCCAGGTCACTCAGTTAGTGTCAAAGGCAGGATTTGAACTCCAAGTCCAGTATTCTATCCACTGGGTGATACAAAAGAAAACAAGCAAACAAAAAAACCCACCAAAAACCAAAACCAAAGAATTTCAGATTATTCCTAGGACAAATATTTTTTACTTTCTTTTTCTTTTTATTGGTCAGCTCTTTTTGAGAATTCCCAAAGCTGAGCTTCAATAAGGGTTCTTAAATACATTGTGCCCAATATTCAATCTGATTTCTCATTCTATCTTGAAGAGATGTGGTATTGTTTTCCTTGGACGGGACACAAGAACCTAAAAACACTGGTGTTCAGTCTTTTATTTTTTCCTGATGTTTCCATATGTTGCTACTTAGTAATATTTCAAATACTCTGGTTGAAAAGATGTCTCTCTAACAGGAACTGGGCTGTCATGCTAGTCTGGGGAGATGTCCTGGGACCCTTCTCATTTGATAACCTTTCTGGTCAGAGTTTAACAGTCAGTGAGGATTTTGTGGGTCTTCTATGGAACTGGAAGCATTGGCTATTTCAGGTGAACGAATAGTGTCTTGGTCAACTGTAGTTGAAGGGTTCAATTTAAAGTCAGAGCATAGGTTGGTAGACAATTTTGTTGTCAGTTGTATAGGCTCAGCAGGACAGAAGTAATTTTGCCAAGTCTGTATTTAAAAATATCTGAACTAAATTATCCATAGGCTGCTTTCTTTAACCTAATGAACTCATTAAACTCATGATTCCTCCCCACTTTTTTCTTGTGACTAATTAAACCAGGGATGGGGAACCTGTAGCCTCGAGACCACATATGATCAAGTCCTCAAGTGTGGATTTATTCTGTGAAATTTGTATTCAATCAAAGGGCAGCACTTGAGGACCTAAAGGGCCACATATGGCCTTGAGGTTACAGGTTCCCCACCCTTGACTTAGGCAAATTCCTTATCAAAGAGTCATTAGCTGTTTGAATATTAAATTCAGTTAGGGGATAGTACAACCACAAAAAAATATATATTACTTTCCACTCCTTTGGGAGAGGAAAAAAATCATCTTATGAAAAGAGACAGTGGACCTACTGATTTGTTTAGAATCCTGCACATAGTCTATTTACTATGTACTTTACTGTTCTGGGCCTCAGTTTCTTCATCTATTAAAGGAAAGCATTGGATTAGACAGCTCTTCTAGGTTCCTTCCATCTCTAAATCAAAGCACATATTTAGTGCAAGAAGAGATATCAGGGACCATCTACAATCTAATCTTGTGTATTTTCTGTGCACAGTGGGGGAGAATTTATAATTCTTCTTTAAAAAAGTTTGTACACAAAAATGGATTTCATTTTTTTCCCTATGGGTCAAAGTGAAAGCTGTAAAGCATCTCTTCATCTGCTAGCTTTATTTCCTAAAAATTGTTTCATTGGGCAAAAGGTTCAGGAAAGGCCTTGCCAAGGCAAGAAGGGTATTGGTTTATAATAGATCTGGCTGGCTCAGGCACTTGGAGAGAATTTATTGCATCCTTCCCTGAACCATACTTATTAAGTGATCATATATCGATTTGTATGGTGTTACATTGGTCCTGGTGCTTGCAGTGATGGGAATAATTAAATATAGATTGTACTCCACCATCCTGGAAGTCTGATTCCTCTGTGATTCCTTGTGAGAGAATGATTCATTGCTTCAGGTAAAAAAAGGGGGGAGGCAATAAAAATTTGCCCTAGAGAAATATCTTAAGTTAATTGAACTCTAAATAAAGATGTCCATTAAAAAGAAACAGATGGGAGTGTTACCAGTTTTCTGATTTTTTTGCTCTATAGCTTTGTGTCCACCGGGCAAATTGAGATGTGTTTTAAGAACAATAATTAAGTAAAAGCAACATAGTTTAGGTGAAGGAACTGGATTAAAGAATCAGAAATCCTCACTGGAATTGAGTCGGTGGCTCATTGTGTAAACTTAGGCAAGCAAGTTCTCTAAGCTTCAGTTTCTTCATCTGTAAGAAAAAGAGGGGGGTGGGTGGGTAGACTAAATGGTCCCTAGAATTCCTGACAGCTTTAAATTGTAGCAACAGTGATTGGAACTAAAAGGAAACTCAAAGGCCCAGTGACCGACGACCTGGTCCAATGACCTCATCTTTCTGAGGAAGAAACTAATGCCCAGAGAAGGTGATTGACTTGCCCAAAGTCACACATGTAAAAAGCAGTAGAACTGGGTTTTGAACTCAGATCATTTGACTCCATATTCAGGAGTATTTCCATTGCATTCTGCTGCTGTGATGCTATGGTTTTGATGACTCAAGCAAGCTAAATATGACAGGGTCCCAAGAGAAGGTTTTTTTTTTTAAGGGTCGTATATATATATGTGTGTGTGTTTGGGTGTATGTGTGTGTGTGTGTGTGTGTGTGTGTGTGTGTGTGTGTGTGTAAGTATGTGTGTGTATGTGTGTTGGATGGATCTACCTGGATCAAATTAATCCACATAACTAACTGCCAAGTTTCCATTTTACTTTGTGTTCTACAGGAGGATCTTAAATTATGTCTGTAGAGTTAAAAAGGGGGAAAAATTCAGTCTAACTGGATATTTGTCATCTCATACAAAACTCTTGTGGCTTTAAAAAATTGAATTCAGCCAAGTTGGTGCTTATCTTTAGATAACATCCAGCTAACACTGTTAATATTATGCAGCTGAAACACAAGAGCTAGTGGGGGCTAGAAGAAAGCTTCTTGATTTGCTAGACACAGTCTTCATAACTAACATGGTTTCAAGGTTTTCAAAGCACCTGACAGATATGGACTCATTTGATCGCCACAGCAATACTGAAGGGCAGTATTAGTATTGCTATTTTACAGATGAGGAAACTGAGGCAGAGGGAGGTGATTTGCTCAGGGTTACACACAGCTAGTAGTGTCTGAGACTGGATTTGCAGTCAGATCTTCCTGACTCCAGTTCCAGCATTCATTCTACCCATTGCATCACCTAATTGCCTCTCAGTGTGTGTGTGTGTGTGTGTGTGTGTGTGTCTAGATTGATCTGAGTTTTCCTTTGCTATGATCTCTTCCCTGCCTCTGCCCCCACATGGAACATAGATTCTTTCCTCTTTTTGCTGGTAAGACCTCAACAACAGAATATGACTGCAAAGGGATGCCAAATTAGACTATATATAGCAGAGGTGAGGGAATGACTTTAGACATTTTCATGATCAATACTGAGCAATAGACGAAGTGATTTTTCAGTGGATTTATCTGCTCTTTGTGATTAAGTAGAAGCCAAAAACACAGCCATGCCATTGTATCATATTTCATAGGAGTCATATGATTTGGAGAAGGTGGGGACCCTGGGGAAAAATCTAGTCTAACCCCTTCATTTGACAGGTGAAGAAATAGTGGTTCAAGAAGACTGAATGACTGATGCAAAGTCTCACTGGTAACAGATTTTTGTTCAGTTGTTCCAGTCATGTCCAGTTCTTTGTGACCTCATCTGGAGTTTGTTTTTTTTTTTTTGGCAAAGACACTGGAGTGGTTTGCCATTTTCTTCTCTAGCTTATTTGACAGATGAGGAAACTCAGACAAACAGGGTTAAATGTCTTGCCCAGGGTCACATAGCTATTAAGTATCTGAAGCCAGATTTGAACTTGGGAAGATTTGTCTTCCTGACTTCCATTATGCTATCTAGCTGCCTCTAGTAATAAATAGCACTGTCAAAAATTATTCACAATAATATTTAACATTTATATAACACCTTAATTTTTGTAAAGCACTTTACATATACCTCATTTTAGCTTCACAACAAACCTGTAAGGTAGGCTCTAATACTATCTTCACTTTGCAGATGAAGGAACTGAGTCTGGGAAAGGTTATATATGACTAACCTAAGGTTACATAACTAGTAAAGGCCTGATGATGGTTTTGGATTCAAACAGCCTTGCTTTAATCTCCTCTCATTCTAAAAACATCCTCAAGTGTCCTATGACTCCAAATCCAGTGCCCTTTTTTTTTGGAGGGGGGAAGGCGAGGTAATTAGGGTTAAGTGACCTGCCCAAGGTCACACAACTAGTAAGTATGTCAAGTGTCTGAGGATGGATTTGAACTCAGGTCCACCTGACTCCAGGGCAGGTGCTCTATTCACCGAGCCACCTAGCTGCCCTGCAATGCTCTTTCTGATATAAAATTCAGCAGGTTTACTTTTCCTTTTAATGAAGGACTTTATTTTTCACCAGAAATACTAGTTACAGCAACAGTCAAATTCAAGAGTCAATGGAAGCAAATGAGAAATATCTAACATTAGGTTCAGCAGTAGAGGGCAGCTCCCATGAACAGGAATACATTTTGTCACAGTGGAATTTTGTAGTAAAGAGCATATCATTTGATACAAATAGGATGGGGCAGCTAGGTGGCACAGTAGATAGAACACCAGTCCTAGAATCAAAGAGAGACCTGAGTTCAAATCCAGCCTCAGCTATTTACTAGCTGTGTGACCCTTGGTAAGTCACTTAACCTCGATTGCCAGAGAGAGAGAAAGAAATAAAAATAAGTAAAATAAGGCTAGACTTTGGAAATCTGATTACAGAGAGATTTTATTGGGACTGATTTTTGTAATAAAAGGATTTAGCCTTTCTATCTTTCTCAAAAAGGAGGGATTTCATAATCAAGAGAAAATAGGAAATGATTTAAATATCTATATTTCTCTGTAAGCTGAATCTGTCTAATAAAGTAAACTAAAATACTGGGGCATATATTCTGTTAATGAGGTTTTTCTAACCTTACTGAAAACTATAAGTAACATTCGTGAATTATAAGAAAAGAATATTTAACATTTTTAGCTGTTGTAAACATTGAGTTTATAAAACCCTAGAAATAACAGGATTTTTATCTTATCCATTATAAATGACTGTATTAGCCAAAATAGAAGGTAGGGTAGGTTGGGTACCATACTTTTGCTTCCCATAGGTCCCTACAGATACCCTAGCCTAGGCCAATCAATTTCCCTTGAAAAAAATTAAATTGGCACTGATACTACAAAAAGATTGGCCACTGCTGTTGTAGTCCTGCTTGTGCTCTAGAGGGGCAGATTGGAATAGAATATACATTACAGCAAAAGAGAATCACAGGAGGCCATTGTTGCTTTCCTGATTTATGAAAGGAATCCTACAGTGAAACTAGAAGAGGCAGAGAGGCAGGCGATGATTTGAATCAGTTTTGCCACCTAGCAGGGAGCCAAGAGGTAATGAGAATAATCTGATGGGTGCAAAATCTCTTTTATATAATAGTTAAAAATATAGTAGCTTGAGCTCTCTGTTTGGATCTACACAGTCAAAGCAAGGCAGATTGCCTGCAATTGTCTGATGAAATTGGGGCTGGGTGAATGGCCAAGAGCTGGCTTTGAATATCTCAGTCCTCCTGTGGTTTATGTAGGCCTAGGTGACACAGGTCAGTGCAACTTGTTTTGAAGTAGCATTCTGTGTTGGAGAGGTAGGAATAGGGGATCTTTAAAAATAACTCTTAGATGACAGCCAGAATGTGAATGACATAGAATGAAATATTCTAGTTCAAAGCTAGCAAATTGCATCTCCTCCCCTTCTCCTACTCCCCGAAAAAACATGGTTACAGAATCAGATTGAAAAAAAAAAGGTCAGGGGGACTTAATATATTAGTTTAGCTACAAACTCACCAGAAAATTATCAAATTTTACCTTTACTGTCCCTCTTTGACTGCCCCCACAGAGGAATTTCTGGGAGAATCTTCAGACAAGAATCACACATTCCTAGAATGTCAGGGCTAGAAAGGATATTAGGCATCATTCTAGACCACCATCTTTATTTTATAGAAGAAATGATTTGCCTGAAGTCACACAGTGAATTTGTGGTAGGACCAAGACAAGAATAATCTAGTGGCCTATCCCTAAACCACATTGCCTTTCTCTCCTAATTTCTCCAAATGGTACTTGAATATCAACCTTAGAATAACAGATATAGCTATGGAAAGGCCTTTATGGATCATCTAGATTAACCCACCTCATTTTGTGGATGAAGAAAGGTTAAGTGATTTGTCAAAGGCCAGAGAAGTGTCAGTGACACAGTGGGGATTCAAACCTGGGTCCACATCTAGCAGTCTTTCCACTGTACCATGCTGCCAAGACAAAGGAAGAAAAGTCATAAGTGCTATTTGACTAGGAAAATCAGAAAATGCTAAATCAATCCCTTAGTCTTTATAACAGAAACCTTACAGAAATAGCAACCTTCTACAATTTTTGGGGAAAAAGAAAAGACTCAACGACTGATTCCTCCACAGAATCCAATTTACATCTCTACTTTTAACTGTAGGTC
>CM053584.1:312869589-312897755 GCA_028627135.1 Pseudochirops cupreus | reverse complement strand
TACATGATTTGTTCATCAAACACTAATCAGATTTGACCTTTCTATGAAAAGATACTTTTATTCTCAGAGGTAGCTTTTACCTTGCTCATTACTGTGGTAGATACACTAACAATGGTATTTTCAGTGATGTGGTCATACATATTTATATGAAAACTAAGGACTATATACAGGCATTAGAATCATTCACTGAAATGACCATAATTCACATACCATAGCATGGTTTGACCCTGGTGGGTCTATTCTTCATGACTACGTATACTTTCCAACAAGGCTGAATAGCCTGTCGCCTTGCTTCTGATTGCTTGCCATAGGCTGAGTACCCTTCAGATGTACAAAGAAGAGTCGTCAGAGAGGAACGGAAGTCTGATGCCTTGGGAAGCAGGCATTTCCCTTCCAGACAGCAGTCGCCTCTACATTCTCATCACAGCCTGCCCAGACAGCGGTGCTGGTGTCCAGCTGCTTTGAGCTTGAGCAGGAGACCTTGTCACGGCAGTGGAGCGGTTTCAGCTTCCAAGTTTTCTAGCTGAAAAGAAAGAAATTGCAGAGTGTGAGCAAGTTCTCTGAATATTAGCGGATGAAGTGCACACCCTTGTTATTGATAATCATGATGGGAACCATGCAAAGAAAACATATGAAAAGCCTCCTCTAGAGGCGGGGGCATGGGTGTGTGGAACATTAAATAAAATATCAGACTTTTTTTGATAAGTTTGTTTTGTTGAACTGTCTACTTTTTCCTGTTTATTCTTTGTCATATGGAATTGGTGCATAGAGTGATGAACTTGGAGTTAGGAAGAACTGAATTTAAGCCTTCCTCAGACACTTACTAACTTGTGTGTCCCTGGACAAGTCATTTAACATGTTTTAGCATCAGTTTATCTCATCTGTACAATAAAGATAATAATAACACATACTTCAACAGGTATATTGTATCAAATTAAATGAGAAAAAATACGCAAAGTCCTTTTCAAAACTTAAAGTGCTACATAAATTTTAACTATTATTATTATTATTTTTATTACCTTCAATGAGAAGGATAAAATTGGGAAATATAGGTTGCATAAAATAAGAGACATCAATGCAATTTATTTTAATAAGTATATAAGGCCATGGTGATGCACATGGGTAATTCCTGCTACTTGGGAGGTTGAGACTGGTGGATCCCTTGAATTCCAGAACTTTAACATCAATAGAGCTAAAATTGATTGGGTATCTGCACTAAATTTACCACCACTATGGTAAGACATTGAGATCAAGAAGCTGCTTAGGCTGGGGTGAACCAACCAAGGTCAGGAGTAGGTCAAAGCCTCTATATTGATTAACAGTAGGATTGGGCTTATGGATGGTCACTGAATTTACAGACCCAATATCAAAAAGAGAAAAATGTAAATCTTTAGGGATATTAGCATATATCAGTTTCTGAGTAATTCATAATGGGGCAATTGTACATTGTTCTTCTCAAAGCAGCCACAGCTCTTTCTCTTACCCTAGAAACCAAAAAGTGATGAACTTTAAGTCTCCCAAATTAAATTATCTTCATATTTTCTGTTGAGCATTTGGATTGAGGAAGGGGCTCTGCCCAACCAGAAACTGTTGGGGTTTCATGATGTGTTGTGGTAGAACTGTCTCAAAGAATTCAGAGTCAGGCCACCTCTAATCCAAGTATAGGCATTTACTGAGATTGATACCTCTCATGAAGTGGGCTAAGTTCCAAGAGGAACCAGCAACTTCAGAGAAAGCAAGATGGACTTTTATAGGGTAAAAATGCAATTATATAACAAAAATCATGAATATTAAAAAGGCAGGAGAGGTTTGTTAGGGGATTAGGTAATGGAGGAGGGGTCCCATCTATGGTTTGGTGGTTAAACATTCTGGTCATGCTGACCTCCAATTGGCTAGCTATTGTGGTCCTGTCTGGCCCAGATAGGTAGTTAGGTATTGTGGTCCTGTCTTGGACTAGATGGATGATATGGTTGTGATTGAATACAAGAACACACCTGTTTCTGTGGGAATGGATCTGGGGGAAGTAACTAGGTAGAGGCAGTAGCTGGATTCCCATCACATGGATCGTGAGGCATATGTGCCTCACTGCTCATATGAAGAAGTTAGGACATTGGTGGGGGTGGGGCTAGGTATGTACAGTGGGCCTGCTGTTCAGTGGGGCCAGGCCTTTATTATAATGGAGTTAGGATATTGGGGCTGGGGGCAGCTTTATTATTATCCCATAATTTTTGTTAGCTTCATCACAAGAGACAGTGTTTAAACACATTTATATTTTAAGAAATTGGTTTACAAATGGAGCCTCTGAGTTTCTATGTGACACAGACCACCTAAATTTTGGAATAAAGAGGCATGGGGTTTGTATTTCTGTTGGCAATTCTTCTATAACTCATAGTCTGTATAAATTGCCTAGAGGCATCAAGAGGATGATTAACTTGGCCATGCTAACCCAGCTAGTATGTCTTCCTCATCCACTATTCACATGTTGCCTTTCGCATTTGTCTTCTAGTGAGAAATAATTATGGCATAAAGAGGGAGCTTTATTGCTTAGAAGAGAATGATTGTCTGTGAAAGTAGGGCTACGATTTTGAATGTATGTTTACCACTGTCATTGAAGTCTTATTTGGGCTGATAGAACACTATATGTATTAGATTTCTAATGATTATATTAGATGAGTTTTGGGAACAAGTTGTTTAGATGAAGAAAAAATAAATGAACAGCCAGCCTTGCCATTTATGCCATGCTATTAAGCTCTAATTCAGTTCTAAGTAATAATGATAACAACAACACCAATAATGACAAAATTCTCAGCCAGATTGTCCTGATAGCTTAGGGTATCAGGCAAATTCAGAGTGTGAAGAAGTGCATCACATCTGTCTCCAGGCACTCTGTGAGCTGGATGAAGGTCAATGATTTTTGTAGAGTTTTCCTCTTGAAGTATAGGAGAGAAAGTACTACACAAGAGATCTGGAGTTCTTTCATACCCTTTACCATACCTAAAATTGATCTTCTGTGTCCTTATCAATAATTTAATTAATCAGAAAACATTAATTAAGCACTTACTATATGTCAGGCACCAAACTTGATTTGTGGTATAAAGACAAAAATGAAATAGTGCCTGCTCTCAAGGAGCTTACGTTCTGGGGAGACAATACGAACACATATAAGTAAAACAAAATAAATATAAGGTAGTTTTTTGCAGCAAAGCACTAGTAGTTTGGTTGGGGGGTGGGTAGAGGAGATAAGGAAGGTCCTCATGTCAAAGATATACTTGAATTGAGTGCTGAAGAAGGGCTGAGGTGAGGATGGAGTGCATTCCAGGCATGAGTGACAGCTGGTGCAAAGGCACAAAGATGGGAGATAGTGTGTTGTGTGTGAGTAACAGTAGGAAAGCCAGTTTGACTGGACCATAGAGTATAGGAAGGGAACTGATATAAACAGGATAAAAATAAGGAAGCTCTTCTGTTCCTTACCATTTTTTCTTTGCAAACCCTTGTAACTTTCTTAGTGTCAGGAAGAGCTACGAGTCTCTCCTCCCTCACTTTATTGCTTGTGCCTTTCCTTTGAGATCACCTTACATTCACACTGTACATCTTATAGGTACAATATTTTTTGCATGTTATATCCCCCATTACAATGTGACCTCTACTAATTATCTCCAATTTAGCCTGTGTATATCTTATTTGTACGTAGTTCTCTTCCCTCCCTTCCCTACTCACCTTTTAGACTGTAAGCTCCTTGAGAGCAAGAATTGTCTTTTCCCTTTCTTTGTATTCCCTGGTGCTTAGCACAGTGCATAGCACATTATAAGCACATAATAAATATTTATGGACCAACTGACTGAGAAAGGTAAACATATTGTTTTTTTAAGCGAGAGCAGAAAAAAACAACATACATATATATTTCAAAGGGACATACTCTTATACCTCTTGGTCTCTTACTTGCCTTATAATAAATATCATTAAGTGGATTTAATTGCTCATGAGCCCTCTGATCAACCCCCTGATAACAGATATTAACCAAGTTTCCAAACACTAGGTTCACATATAACGCATGGGCCATCTAACTTCGGAGGATGTAAAATTTTGTTTGTGCTTCTAAGTTGGATGATTATACATTTTCCACTTTGTAGGACTGTGTTTATGGAAATTAACTAGCCTTTACACAGAAGTTTTTTTTTAATGCTATTAAACTAACATCATATATTGTTTCTATCCTGGCTCCCAAACAACTTTTTAAAAAGCTATTTGAGAAACAGATATTTGAAAAGTCTCCATCCTCCATCTGTCCTATCCATTGCATTTTGAACAAAATCATAAACATTTTCGAATAACCCTCTAGGCCTTATTTTCCTATTGTGTAAAATGAGGTGGTGGGACTGGATGATCTTCAAAGTCCCTTCCAGCCGCATCATTCCAGGACTGTTCTGACTTGCTTAATGAAGCTAATCTCAGTAATTTGTTGCTGATGGTTTTTTAAAACTATGTTATAACTATTTGAATGGTGATATTAGATGGACTCTCTGATAATGGCTATAGCATTCTGA
Source organism: Pseudochirops cupreus (assembly GCA_028627135.1). Lineage (NCBI taxonomy): Eukaryota > Metazoa > Chordata > Mammalia > Diprotodontia > Pseudocheiridae > Pseudochirops > Pseudochirops cupreus. The sequence goes on along the minus strand of CM053584.1, from coordinate 312,893,211 downwards.
AGCCCCAAGGAGAGAGCTCAATGACTTGTTTTTTAATGGATTAAAGCACAAACTTCCAGCATTGCAAATTTCCATCTGTGGCACAGTAAATGCTCCATGCAGAAAGAATTAAATAGCTCTCTCTCTTCCTCTCTCTCTCTCTCTCAAAAAAAAAATACAAAACAAAAAACAAAACATAGACCTTGTGTCTAGATTAGCTCAAATTTAATCATGCCAGGGGATTTCTGACCAAGACAATAAATTAGGAAACATGACAGAGAATAAGGAAAAGGCAGAAGAAGGAAGAATAAGAGTAGTATAATCTGTTTAAATAGATAATTATAGGATGTTAAATGCACATTATTTCAGTCAGGAATGCAAAGGAATCACAGAACTTACTGAATTCACTGCTTTTTCCTATAGATAGGAGGGTGTTTATGATGATTTTATTTTTCAATATTCTGCCCTAGAGCTTGTAGAAGCTGTAAACAGTTTCAACTATTGAAGAAAACAAACAGTTTTAATTGTTGAAGAAAATAATTGTTTCAGTTTGGTTATCCACATTTCTCTTTATTCATTTCTACTTTGGTCAGACATTTCTGAGACCTTTTGTGTAACCCAGTGGTTCTCAACCTTCCTAATGCTGCGACCCTTTAATACTCGTATATGAGCATATCTGCATGTGGGCGGACCCACCTGGAGACCAAGAGAGGAGAGATGTCTCGGTTCCTAAGACCATCGGAAATAGGTGTTTTCTGATGGTCTTAGGTGACCCCTGTGACCCCTGTGAAAGGTTTGTTCGACCCTCAAAAAGGTTGCAACCCACAGGTTGAGAACCACTGGTTAACTGAACCTTAGTGTTTGGGAACTTGGTTAATATTTATGTTAGACTCCTGATCAATTGAATCCCATAAATCCACTTAATGATATTGTAAGACAACTGAGACTAAAGAGCATGTCCATCTGAAATTTGTGGAATGGTGAACTCAACTGATCAGAGATTCCCTGAAACTCCCTACTGTATTAATTACCAAAAGCAATGCTTCCCTAATGCTTGGGGCAGGAGAAAGAAATTAGATGATCATTGAATTGGAGTAGAAAAAAGGAAATTATCTTTCCCAAAGACTGATGGATTCTGCAGAAGTTCAAATTTCTTTGCATCTCTTGTGTATAGTCCAGAGGCAAAGAAGAAAGAATATAATTGACGTAAGAAACATTTTTAAAGGACATCAAGTAATATACGAGAGGCTGGGAATACTATGTAAACTGTGCTGCATTTAAAAAAAATGTTAAATCTTAGAATGCATGCATCTCTCCATTTTTTTTTACCTCCCTACATTTTTTCACCTCTATCCATGAAGTTATATGTTCATTCATTTATACATTTCACCTTGCATTCATTACATCATTACGCATTCAGCTTATTACAAATCTTCATAATAGAAGGGGCCACTCTCATTCATCTTTAATATATTATTTAATGCAGACAATAGATAAGATCCTGATCATGTTTTTTTTTTCCCTTTCCCTGTCTTTGGTTGCATGAGGACACTTGTTTGTGTGAAAAAGTGAAAAAGCATCATTTATATAGATCACTTCTAACTCCTAGGGGCTTTGAAGTCAGTGAGTATACTACATAGAAAAGAGATACCTAAGGAGGAAACAAGGAGAAAAGGTGAAAAGTGAGATCCTCACATTCTTTATTTCAGGGAGATCATTATGAGAAAGAAAAGAACATGAAAAATTCTTTTATTTCACCAAATTAAAAGGGCCTTAAATGATTGCCTTGCTTTTTGATTCTTTGTTTTACAATTTGGACATCACTTACTGGATATACTCACAAACACACACACACACACACACACACACACACACACACACACACAGACACACACTCACACACACACACACACAGACACAGACACATACTGATTAACAGCTGGGACTAAAAAACTGGTCAATCTGTTTAGACAAATAAACAATTAGTGACTTTATTTCTAAGCTCATTTATGTGTGGAGGCGGCAGGACAGATTTTTTTTCTTTTTTGATCCAGGCCTGTAATTTCCTCCCTCTTTTGCATGAATCAACCATTTTCTTGCAGTTTATACCTCCAATGGATTTCCTGTTACACTGAGCCCTTAAGTGGCTTGTCAAGAGGCACAGAGTCAGTATATCATAAGTGGAGCTCGAATCTGGGTCTTTCTTACGCTGACACTGTCTCTATAGCCACTACTCCTTATTGCCTTTCTGTGTCACAAGTAAAAACAAATAATCCTAAGAAATTAGGGAAAAATCCTAAAGAAATAAAAGACCATCAGAAGTGAAGTTGATTATGTAACTGATTACTCAGTTTTAGCTTTCTTTTTTCAACAATATTTATTATTAGTTTATGTTTTCCTAAGTGAAGTAAAAATATTAAAATAACAAATGGATTAGTTGTTTTTCTAATTTTATTTTTTAGCTCAGATAAAAGGTAAACATTGGTATTAATTCCCAAACCTCAAATTGTGATGAGATGAAATTCTAACTGAAATCTTAATTTTATCCAAATAAAAAATTAAAACCTCAGCTTAATTAGCCCCTTGAAGAAATAATGACAACCAATTATTATATTTTATCCCCATGCCTATTTTTTTCTGCAACCACACATTAAACATAGCAATGGCTGGACAAAATTATTGTTAACTAATGCACTTTGTACACTGCTTGTATTCCATTCAAAAGACAAATTGTCTTCAAATCTCCATATTATATAGGATAGAAATAGCCTATTCTCAAAGCTATTTCTAGTTTTATTGTCAATAATAATTTGTTGGATTGTTAGATCATCTATCTTGATTATAAATGCCAATTTGTTTCATAAACATTCCTAAAACTTGTGAAATCCCCACTTGTGGAAATGAAAATAACATCCACTCATGAGTCCTATGAATGTTCATATTAGCAGATTTTTTTTTAAACACAGATCAATAATTGCACTTGACAATAGTAACAGAATTCTTACTTTAATGAATCTTCATTGTGGCTGAGTTTGGTCTATGTTGGGTCTTTAATCATATCTCCATATTTTTTTCTCTTCTCTCTGTGTAGTTGTAACTGAACTAAGGCTTTTGAAAACTGTTCCTTGAATAAATAAACCTTAAACTGAAATTTTATTGGACTTAATTGGACTCTAAGGTCCCTAAATTTACTAAATCTAAACCAGACTAATCCTAAAGTTAATTACTACCTAAGTAGTAATTAAATAAATCTTGTAAATCTTGTTTGCTCTTTGAGCCTACCTTTTTAAAAAAAATTCGAAAAAAGGTAGAGTTTGTGGTCAATGACTCTCTAAGGTCCCATTAAGTTCTAAATTCTTTGACTCCATAAACAAATTTTTTCTTTTAGTTCTGTTTATATTCACTTCAGAACTTGGGATATACCTAATATAAATCATTTCTTCATGGCTGCATCATTTATTTTAAAACTAAATTTGCTCCAATACTATTATACTAGGAAGAGAGAGGGGGAAAAGGGAAGAGGGAGGGAAGGAGAAGGGGAAGACAGAGAGAAGAGGGGTAGAGAGATAAAAAAAGATACAGAGAGAAATAGAGACACAGACAAAAGAGACAGTTGAGAGAGAGAGAGAGAGAGAGAGAGAGAGAGAGAGAGAGAGAGAGAAGGAGGAAGGGAGAGAGAGAGAGAGAAAGCAGCTGTTACCATGGTTTTACATTATAGAACTGAAGGGATGAAAATTTTGGCATTGTTGATCAAATTTGTATTATAGTCTAGCTCTGCAATTTGGGGCCATTCTCATTTAGAGCTTTTGTTATGGGCTTTCAACATCTTTCCTCACCATTTAGCCCTTGGCAGAAGCCTAGTGAAAGCAGAGACCCAGGATATGGGAATACTCTAGTAGCCATTAAAAATTCATTTCTGTTTTAAGTCATCTTCTAACTGTAGATAGAACTAAGTTGGATAAGTCAATTATAATTCAGAGAGCCTTTTCTATCTTCTGAAATCTTATTTCTGGAATTAAAATACAAGCAAAACAAAACAAACTATTGGCTTAAGAGATTTGTAAGAAACAATAGCATATTGAGGAAAAGGACTAATTGCTAGGTGTACCATATCTTAATCTGATCAATGCTGTTGTTCTGACCTGGGGCATCTAGGTGGCATAGTGGGTACACTACTGGGGCCGAATTCAAGAAGACCTGTGTTTAAATCTGGCCTTGGACACTTACTAGTTATGAGATCCTGACAAAATATATAACTTCTGTATCCCACAGTTACCTTGTTGTTAAAATGGTAATAATAACAATACCCAGGGTTGTTGTGGAGTTAAAATAAAACAATATTTGGAAAGTGCTTAGCTTTCCTTCCTTCTTTCCTTCCTTCCTTCCTTCCTTCATTCCTTCCTTCCTTCTTTCTTTCCTTTCTTCCTACCTTCCTTTATTCCTGTTGATCAATTAATTTGCTTAGTAATCAAATATCATGAAATATGACATTAGAATTTGACAAGACTATTAAATTATAATCAGGAATTCTTAACCTTGTCTGCTAACTTTCTTTGAAAATATTTTGATAACTGCATTTCATTTCCTTTTTAATTCTATATATTTTCTTTTATGTTTTAGGAAATAACTATTCTGAGGAGGATTCCAGAGGCTTCCTCAGACTTCTGAAGGAGTCCATGGCACAAAAAATGATAAAGATCCCTGATCTAATCTAACTCCCTTATTTTATAGTTGAGGAAAACTTGGTCATAGAAGGTTCAGGTTACTTTCTCAAATACACCCTGCTAGTTAGGAGGTAGAACTGGGCCTGTAAAATAGGTAAACGTTCTAACTCAGCTCAGTACTTGGTCCAAAGATTTTGTTTAAAAACAAAACTTGATCCATCTATTAGTATAATTAGGGAATTCAGTGGGAAAGTGATGATAAAGGACAGAAATTTGACTGAAATGAGTAATCTATTTCAGTCAAAACAGCTAATGTGGTAGTCTTTGGTAGACTTAGCTATTGTGATTGTTTTTCAGTTGTGTCTACTCTCAGGGACACTGGGGTTTTCTTGGCGAAAAATACTAGAATGATTTGCCATTTTCTTTTCTAGCTCATTTTATAGATGAGGAAATTGAGATAAACAGGGTTTTGTGACTTATTCAGGGTCACACAGCTAGCAAGTTTCAGGGGCTGGATTTGAATTCAGGTCTTCATGACTCCAGGACCAGAACTCTATCCACTGCACCGCCTAGCTGCCCTAGCTCATAGTTTTGTTTTTTTTGTTTCTGTTTTGGTTATACTTATTGCTGGATTCTTGTCTCCCTGGAGGAACCTCAGAAATCAAATGGTGCTGCACAAAGATCAATAATTTTCCTGAGGTCACGATTAATATTTTCATAAATCCACTGTAGGACAGAACTAAAGTATATTCAATATGAAAGTTTTGGCCTGAAACCAAATTGTGGAGGCTGATAAGGAGGTGTCAGGGAAACAAGAATGATGGCCAAAAGAATGAATTAGAATTTAGAATACTCTCAGTGAATGGGAAAAGTATGTAGGAACAGAAAAAAGTGCAATAAAAGGTAAGTGAAGGGTAGTATTTTATGGGGAAAATCAATTGCACAAATATCATATGGGAAATGATGGGCTACGTGCAAGTACCTCTAATGAAGATCTAAGGGTCATAAAGATAATAGCTGTGCATGAATCAGCATTTGCTGAAAGAATAGGCGATTTGAGAATGCACCAAAATGAGACGGCATAGGAAAACCATGAGGCAATCTGCTCACTGTGCTCAGCCTGGGGCATGTCCTCATTAGAGTATGATGACCAGCTCTGCAGATTCACAGTCTAAGAGGGACGCTAAGGAATTGGAGATTATCCAGAAGCTAAACTCAGATGATGAATGCCTTGGGATGAGTGAGGCTTGAAAAGAGACCCAAGTCACCAGGATTATTTAGACTGGAGAAGATAATACCAAGGGGAAATTTATAGAATTTAGAGCTATAAGGTGGCTTAAGTATCATCTCATTTTGTAGATGAGGAGAAAGTCCCAGAGAAATGAAATGATTTATCCAAGGTCACATAGCTAGTAGATGATAGATGCAGGTCCCCTGATTCAGAATCCCAGATTTCTAGTGCACATCCTTAGCAGCCAGGTGACTGGTCATCTGAACAAGTGGGGCCTACTTTTCCATTGTTATCTCCATGCGCCATGAAATATTTAGTTTCATTGTCGCAGATCCTTGTGCATGCAATTGTGTCTCCATATTTCATTCTGAGCCCTAAATCAACTAATTTGGTTGGTTGTTTTTTTTGTTTTTGAAGATAACAGAATCACATTATGGTGTTGTCTGATCACTGATAAAAGGACTTTAATTCTACCTATATCATAAATTCTTTTGATATGTATCTTTAGCTGGTATTGGAACCTCAGAGAATTGTTCCAAAAAAAATGTCTGTGCATAACTGCATTGGTACTAAAAATGATCATACTTCACTAGAGATTAGAGTAAGGAACCTTGGATTTTTCTGAATTTGCAAATGTTGCTGCATTTCCCTCTCTTCTGGTGGCTTTGCTCCCCGCCTGACTTTCCCAGCTGGACAGTTTGGGAAGGCAGCCAATTCTTGGGCTAATGCATTTCCACTGGTATCTGACACTGCTATAACTCCAAAGAGATAATGATGAAGATAAGCCATAATTGGATTTTGTTTTAAGGCAGACCTTTTAGTTACCTTGAACTAAACTTCTCCAATTAGCTTATATTCACCCTTAATCTGCACTGTGCTAGGACCATGTCAGTATTAATGTTTTAGTTTAGAGGCACATCAAGGTCATTGTCAGCATAAGGAGAGCCTGTTTGCTGCAGGGAGCCTCGGTAATGCTTCTGTAGCCAGGCCACATGGCCCACAGAACAGAATGGGAGCCGGAGCTGGAATTTAGATGTGAAGAGCTCCTATAAGCGAAGTACTACACTCCATTAAAGAGCTCACTCCATAGAGACAGAGCTTATGCCAGGAGCAAAAAGAAAGACCAGAACATGGAGTATTTTGATGCTTGCAATATGTGATTGTCATGCCACTTAAATGGGGTAAAATAATTCAGCTTAGATTTAGGTCTTGAGGTTGGATCCTTATAGTAATAGTATTAGCAAGCATTTATATGACACCTTAAGGTTTGCAAACCACTTTACAAATATCATCTCAGTAATTTGCACAGCAGTCCTGGGAGGTAGATGTTATCATTTACCCCATTTTACTGATGGGGAAACTGAGTCAGGCAGTGATCAAGTGGCTTGCCTAGGGTCACAACAGCTAGTAAGTGCCTGAGGGGAGATCTGAACTCAGATTTGTCCAGGTTCCAAGTGCTGTGCTTTATCCACAGCGCTATTTAATTCCTGCTCATATAAATTGGATTCTATGACTACCCTTTACTGTAAGATTTCTTAACCTTTTTGTGTATGTTGTGTAAATGCATGTGTGTGTGTGTGTGTGTGTGTGTGTGTGTGTGTGTGTGTGTGTGAGATGACTCCTTTGGCAATCTAGAGAAGCTTATGGATGCCTCTTCAGAGTAATGTCTTTAAAGTATAAAATAAAATATATAGGATTAAGAAGGAAGCCAATTATATTAAAATTATATATATATATATATGTCATATATAGTTCCACATATACATGTGATAAGTAACTACATTTATTTATGTGCTATATTGCCACATGTGTTATTATATAGTGATATGTATGTATATGTGCTTATATGTGTGTGTGTACATAAATAAGGTCATATATCCTAGGTCAATAATCTCTGTAGTGTGCTGGGTTTTAGAAAGTCCATTCAAACTTTTCTTTCCCTAAAACACTGGACATACTTTGAATGGATCAGTGGAAGCTGGAAAAGAAGAGAGCAGAGAAAAAAGAGCTAGGTTGAAGGGGTTGCTAAAAGAATACTAAAGAGGGTGCAACTAGGTAGTGCAGTGAATAGAGCATCAACCATGAAGTCAGGAGGACCTGAGTTCAAATCCATTTACAGATACTTAATGCTTACTAGCTATGTGACCTTGGGCAAGTCACTTAACCCTGATTGCCTCTCCTCCCCCCTCCAAAAAAAAAAAGGACTAAAGAGGCAAATAGGAGACATCCTAGAAACAAGTCACATCTACCACCCATCCAGCTTCTAATTTTCTAAATAGAAACTGAAACAAATAACATTAAAACACATACACATGTGTTCCTTTTCATTCATTTTTGCATGTCTATACTACAGGCTCTCTTGGGAACAAAAGTTCTTCTATTTCTTGAGACTTGGTTAATGTCATTTAACATGAAGTGGAATCAATACCTCTTTGTAGCAAATTCATAGGTGCAACGTGGCTTTGATAGTAGCAGCATCCTATTCCTGCAATTTTGACTGGGTATTGAGGACACATACGGTACCATCAATATCAAGGTCAGAATGATTTCAGATGAAAATATTGGTCAGAGACATGTATGAAAATTCATAAAGTTCTGAGAAAAGGAGACACACATTCATAGGATTTTTCAGACCTGGAAAAAACCTTAAAGGTCACTTAGTTCAAATCCCTCTTTTCATATATGAGGAAACTGAGTCCCAGAGTGGTGAAATAGCCTAGTCTAAGCCTTGTCAGTAACAAGGCCAAGGCTATAATTCAAGGTTTTTTTCTTAAAACTTTGAATCCAGGGCTATTCCAATATATCACAAACACATAGACTTGTTCTAATATTAGAGATTTGCAATGAGGCCCTAGACTGGAACTATTTTCCTAACTATTCTAATGACATAAGGATATCACAGATAAAAAAAAAGTACTGTGGAAACTGACTGAAATATGGAAAAAAAATAATTGTTCTAGCTGTTAAGAGGTTTTTCTTTTTCTTTTTTAAGTATATTTGTACTTGTATGACTACACACAGGAACATATATGGACTTACTAAGTCTGAAAAGATAAACTGACTTACTCCAACACACACAGACAAAGACAGACAGACGCATACACACACATAGACACAGACACACAAACAGATACACACATTCCAGACTGCCATCTGAAACTTCACAATTGGAACTCAGTAGTAAATTATGAAAATTCAAGTCACTATCAGTGGGAATGAGTGATTCTGCAGATGACACCTCAACCATTAGTCATACCTGATGGTTAGTCCTATCCACAGTGTTGGCAGTGGAGGGGTGATCTCGAGTATTTTGGCGAATTCGAGTTGAATTTTGTTGCTCGATGGTGGAGGAAGTAGGGATGCAGAACTCTCTGAAGCATCTCTTGAAGTTTTCATCCAAGAATGCATAAAGGACTGGATTAAGGCAGCTGTTTGTATACCCTAGAGCAATGCAGAAGTGCCAGGACACAGTTTGGAAAGTAGTTTCTGGGATGGTGACCAAGGCTTTGATGATGACGTAGATGTGAATGGGGGTCCAGCAGACTATGAACACAGCCACTACCACCAACACCATTCTGGTGATTCTTCTCAGGTTTCTGTCCTTCTCTTTGGAGCCAGACAGCATGCGAACACTCTTGAGGCGTAGGATCATCAGGCCATAACACACGGTAATGATGAGGACAGGCATAATGAAGGCAAAGATGAAAACACAGATCTTCAGCAGGTTTTCCCAGTACCAAGTTGGATGAGAAAACGTGAGTGTGCAATCAATGGAACCTGGAACATAAGAATTATAAAGAAGAATAAGCAATATCAATGTTGAATTTCTTTGTTGGTTTTTATCTTTGCCACAGATATTTATTGCCAAGGATCCTTGAATGAAAACTGAGGATAACCCTGCATATTATAATGAAATGGTTTGCTTATCTGGATATTTCAGGACAGATTTTTTCAATTGTCTATGTGATGATTTTTCTTAGACATTCAAAGGATCTGTGATCTCACTGATGTGGCTATTCCCTTCAGTAACTCAGCTTCCAACCCAACCATGCCTCTCAACCTTGTGTAAGTCTACTCTATGTCCTTTCATAATTTTGGCACAAGAGTTCTAGCCAGGGATATACTGGAATCAGTTCCTATCACTCTTATGAAATGATTGGTAAAATTTCAGTGTGAGCACTTGCACTTTGAAAATAGTGAAACACTCTAAATCAGGGCTTGTTAATTGTTTTAGGCTCAAGAAAGTGGTGAATAAAATGTTAGTAATACAGATTAAACTTAGAAGTGTGGAATATGTTCCCACACTGAGAACCAGTTGTTAAACATTTGTCAGCATCCCTGGTTCTAGCCAACATAGTTGGAGCCTTCTTGTTTTCTCTTGGCTATAAAAATCAATCAAAATCTTGGTAGTTGTTGCCTACAGACTTCTAGGCCACTCCTCTTCCTTTCTCATTTCTTAACTCACAATGTCTCTGTCCTTCCAAACGCTTGCCTCCTGCCAGGGGACTTCACATGCATATTTACCCCATCTCAAACAACCTAACCACTTACTTCCTCAACCTACTCATTTCTCATGACCTACTACTCCATCCCACCTCAGTTACATACAAAGATGGTTATACCATTAATCTTGCCATCACCCACAAATTTTAACATTCAAAAACTCTGAAATCCCCTTATCTCACCATAATTTTGTAGCTTTTCACCTCTCCTCTTTTCCTTTCCTTATAAAGCCATAATCTTTGTCTGTACCATAGCCACCAGTCTCTTAATGCTCTGTTCCCATGCAGTCTCCCCTGCACTAGCTACTTTTATTTTCCCCATCTTGACCCACTGATAAAATAATTCAACTCTCTATCGCCCTTCTTTCTTGAATATTTATTGCTCCTGTCATTTCACCAATTATGCCCTACCAAACCTCAGCCTTGGATCACTTCCACCATTTACCACCTTTACATTTATGTACTTTGCTGAATGAAAGTGGAGAAAATCATGTAATTGTTATGTTACACTGTATCAGCAAGCACCCTAGCATGCCTAGGATGGCCGCTAGCATGGGTTCTTAGATCTGCTTTTCTAAAGGAAAGCAACTCAAAAAGGGTTAACAATCTTACTTTAATCAATCAAACATTTATCATTTACCTAGTTCAGGGGAAAAAAGTTAACACTCTGAACTTCAGAGAATACAAACAGAAGTTATAAGCAGATAAAGAAACAGATCAGTAAATGGGCTTCCAGCCCTCTGACCATTACATCCATACCTAGTCAGTTACCAGAGAAGGAAGCAACAACATCTGGGTTTTCAAAGCCAGGGGGGCTCAATGGCTGCCCAGAGTCTCATCTGGCCAAGTCATACAACTCTTTCCAAAGTGAGCCCCAAAGCAAAAACTCACATCAGGGTATCTATGGCCTTCTCCTGGATCAGAGAATATCACGACCCTCTTGACCCTCTGCCCAATCACAAAGTAATAAGGTGTGGGCATTCTTGAAGAACAAGCCTCCTGCCACAGGCTCCATGTGACCACATTCAGCCTATTAGGGGGCAGAGCATATTTTCAAATCAGGGAAGATTCTTAAAGTCACTTAAACCACTTAAGCAAAGGGCTTAGGGGCAGGGAATATCTTCAGATTCCCATAACATATAGGACCTCAAATGGGCTTTCATTGCTGCCAGGTAATCCTTCTAAAACAGCAGTTCTCAACCTGTGGGGTCGCCACCCCTTTGGGGGTCAAACAGGGTCGCCTAAGACCATCGGAAAACACATATTTCCAATGTCTTAGGAACCAAGACACCGCTCCTCTATCTGTCTCCAGGCAGGTCCGCCCACATGCAGATATGCCCATATACTAGTATTAAAGGGTCGTGGCATTAAGAAGGTTGAGAACCACTGTATCTAAAACCTGCCTTGTGACTCACTATCCCAATCCCACAGCAGTTCTTCCAAATATTTCCATCCTTTCTCTCTCCCTTGGCTTCCCTCTACGTCTCCCACATTCTCAGCTGAGAAGCTTGCCTCATATTTTATAGGAAAACAACTTGAGGTCATATGCCATGCATGAGCTCCCTTTTATCGCCTATTCACCATTTCCTATCATCTGATGTCTCCTGCCCTTATCTCCTCCTTTACCCTTTCCTGTCTCACATTCTGAGTGGCTTTACTCCTTACCAAGACTAACCTCTCTCCCTGCTCAAGAGATCCCATTCCATCTGGTTTGCTCCAACAGATTTTCCCCTCTTACTCTATCCTTCACTTTCAATCTTTCTCTCTTTACTGGCTCATTCCCTACTGTCTATAACCATGCCCTTGTCTCTACCATCCTGATGATAGGCAAGTAATCCTCATTTGATGTTTCCATCTTCCTAACTATCATCCTTTACCTTTTTTATCCTTTGTGGTTAAATTTCTTGAAAGTGCTGTCTACAACGGGTGGTTCCACTTTCTGTCTTCTCACTCTCCTTCTGACCCCTTATGGCCTGGCTTCTAGTTTTTTTATTGTTCCACCAAAACTCCTCTCTCCAAAGTTACCAATAATTTTTTTTTCTGGTTGCCTTTTCTTAATCTTTATTCTTCTAAACTTTTCTGTATCCATTGGTACTGTTGATAACCTTTTCTTTCTTGATACTTTCTTCCCTACAGATTTTTAAGACATCTCTCTCCTGGCTCTCCTGTCTATCTGACCAGTCCTTCTAATTTGCCTTTGCTTGATTCTTATTGAAATCACATCTGATATCTGTGGGTATCTCACAGAATTCTGTCCTTGGCCCCCTTCTCTTCACACTTTATACTACCTCACTTGGGATCTTGTCAGCTTTCATTGATCTAATTGCCATCTCAATGCTGATAGTTCTCAAAACTACCTATATTGCCCCAATCATTCTGCTGACCTTCAGTCTTGCACCTCCAACTGCCTTTCAGCCATCTCAATAAGTATGTCCAGTAGACACACCCCAAATTGAACTCATTATCTTTCTCCCTAAATCCTATTCCCCAACTTCCCTTTACGGTAGTGGCCAACACCACCCTCCCAGTCTCCTAGGATCACAACTCAGGAATCATCTTGAATTCCTGTCTTTTCCCTCTATCTCCCCCCATACCCAATCTTTTACTAATATCCATTGATTTCACTTTTGCATCATCTGTCAAATTCATTACCTTCTCTCCTCTTACATTGCCACCACTCTTGTTCAGGCCCTCTATCACCTGATGCATGAATTGTTTCAATAGACTGCTAGTGGGTCTGCCTGCTCATTTCTCCCCTCTTTAATCTATCCTTCATTCATCCACCAGAGTGATTTTTTTACAGCATGGTTCTAACCATATTACCCTTTACTCAATAAACTTTAGTAGTTTCCTATCATCTCCAGGATCAAATAGGAATTTCTCTATTTGGTATTTAAAGCTCTTCTTAATCTCTTAGACCCTTCCTACCTTTCCAGCCTACTTATACCTTACTCTCTTCAATGTACTTTTTGATCTAGTGATACTGGCTTTTTTGTGGTATCGTGAACAAGACACTCCATCTTTTGTCTGTGGGCATTTTCTTTGGCTGTTCCCATGCCTAGAATTTCTCCCTCTTTATCTCTATCTAGGTTTACCTAGGAGCTCTACATGAGGCCTTTTCTCTTCCCTCTTAATCTACTCTTAAAACTGCTCTTAAAACATTTCCCATTCCCTCTAGTGCCTTCTCTCTCTTGTTTATTTCCTCTTTAACCTCAGGAATGAAGATAATACAGTTACCTTTTTATATGTCAATGGTTTAAAAAAATAAAGAATATTTTTTGTCCCAAATCTTTTTTGGACTCTTGTCAACTGAGAAGTAAATATATTTCTGTAGCATCTCATTCTGATGTCTGTTTCATTGTTTCATTGACATTCATATGATATCACAAAAAATGAGAAGGCCACCAGCACATTGTGTGGATCTGCTATAGTGGGTTTATAGGAAGATATGGAAATAATTATTCAGGGTTGATGAACATGGATCAATTGCAACCTATAGAAGGGAAGGAAGACCCATTATCAACAAGGTTACAGTTTTACTAGAATATTGGATTTCCCTTTATAGCTGTCTTTGGGCTAGATCTTTGATTTTATAGCAATAAGAGAAAAATGATGTGAAAATTTCTTCTGCCAATATAACTTGGCTATTAATCTGCAAATGAGAGTCTTAGAGAGTTGTCTAGGACACTGAAAGGTTAAGTGACTTCCTTATATTACAAAGCTAACCTATGTCACAGGCAGGAATTAAATCTAAGTCTTCCTAAATTCAGGGTCGGTCCTCTCTCTTCTATGTCATGTTACCTGTCAGAGATATAGAGTAAGTACACGAAATCAAACACCAATCAAAGCGTGTTGCTACCTCCAAATTCTACTTTAACCAACTCTGCCCACATTTTATACTGCACCTCCACCCTCCAAACCATTACCAACCTTGCCTGTATTTTGTGGTTGCCATAAACATGACTGGCAGACCTATGGCTGAGGAAAGTATCCAGTTGCAGACGTTGACAATTTTGGCATTTCGGGGAGTACGGAAATCCAAGGCCTTGACTGGATGGCAGACGGCAATGTAGCGATCGACACTCATGGTGCAGAGGGTAAAGATGCTGGTGAACATGTTATAGTAGTCTATGGAGATTACAATCTTACAGAGGATGGTGCCAAAAGGCCAGGTACCCATCAAGTAGTTGACGCTTTGGAAGGGCAGTGTGCTGGTTGCTAGGGCATCTGCCAGGGCTAGATTGAAAATGTAGATGTTGGTGGCTGTCTTCATCTTGGTGTATCTGGAAGATGAAGGAAGAGTGATCATAGACTCAGTGAAACAACCAAAAGTAATTTAACAAAAATTCTAGTTTCATGAGAGTGCAAAGAGTACATCTTGCATTATTCTTAGTTATAAGGTGGTTTAGTAGATAAAGCATCAATTTTCAAATCAAGGAGACCTAAGTTTGATCTTGATCTCTTACTCTGTGACCTGGGCAGATCACTTAACCTCTGTCTGCCTTAGCTTCCTCATCTTTAAAATGGGGATAACAATAGTACCTATCTCCCAGGAATATTGTGAGGATCAAAGGAGAAAATACATATTAAAATGACTTACAAATTATAGAGCACTATATAAATACTAGTTATTATTATTATAATGACATTTTCAAAGGTTGATAGACTCAATAATTTTTGATCTAGAGGGGACCTTAGAGATAATCTGGCCTAATGCTTTCAGTTTACAGATAAAGAAATTGAGTCCTAGAAAGAATTAATGATTGGCTGCAATGTGTGGTTATGTGTGTGTGTGTGTGTGTGTGTGTGTGTGTGTGTGAGTGAGTGTATAAAAAGTGTTTCACAGACATAGACTAATAATTATAATTTTCTTACATAACATTTGAAAACCATATATGATCTTTGTATAAAATAAAGTTATAGATAAAACAAGGCAGCTGAAGCTCATATATGGTTTGTAATCTAATCTAAATTTTTCAGAAATTACCTGTAAAGCTTAAATGAAGCTAACTGAGTCTTACTTGTAGAGGTTAACCAAATTTTTGTAAGAATTCTCTCCCTCAGCTTTTTGTTCTAATTATCAGGAACCCTCTAAAAACCTTCAGTGGTAGGGCAATATTGAAAAACTTGTACTGAACTGACTCTATGAATCCATGAAGCAAATATTTGGACTAGTTAGTCTAGAACGCCAATGTAAAAATAATAGTAATTGCTATTTATATGACACTTTAAGGTTCACAAAGTGCTTTACTTTCATTATCTCATTTGATCTTCATCACAGCCCTTTGAGGTAGATGCTCCCTGTTGTAGAGATGATGAATCTGAGTTCTGGGAGAGGGTACTGACTGATGCCCCATAGCTGGGAAGTGTCTGCATTTGAATTGGAATCTTCCTGACTCCATTTCCAATGCTCTAATCTCTGTGCCATTTCACTACCTAGAACATGAAAAGATCCTGTGATTTCTCAGGTGTTTGAACTTACTCCATTCCAATCAGTTCGTGACAGTGGATGGATTCTGCTGAGTTGCCTGAAGCACATAGAGATTAAGTGTTCTTCTTAAGGTACTATAGCTAGTTTATTTCTGAAGGCGATAAGAACCAAGGACTTCTTTGACCCCAAGACCTAAATGTTAATTGCTATTTCAGGTAATTTCTTCAGAAATTAATCTTTCATAAAGGAAAATAAGGGAATAAAACTGTCTTTAACTTGAGTAGCTAGAGCATTTTTATTTTTATGAGATTTTAAAAACCCAACAAACTAAAGAACACAATTTTGGAGAGTTTTTTTTTTTTAGATAAGAAGAAATTGTCTGTGGGGCTTTAAGCTTTGGTATCACTGGCCTTGATCAGAAGCAGGCTTTAATGATGTTTCTGAGCAGAAGAGACAAGCACACTATTGCTGGGTAGCTATTCATTACCAACATAGCTGGTCTAAAGACTTTCCTGGTGCATTAGTCACTTTTCTACCAAGCAGAATCTACATTTTATACCTTATCTTTATCTGTAATAGAGTGTTTTATGTTAAATATCAGCTCCTTCACTGTCAGCTTGGTGACTCATCATAACAAATCTTAGCCTATTCTCTTATCTTGGAATTCAGTGCTTCTTGCTGTATGGTTATTTAAATTATTTTTTAAAAATCGTTTTCTCCTTCACTGAGACGAAATTGAACAAAATTAGATTCTCTGTCCTATGTGTCATGCAAAGAAAATTGCACATTTATCTACTGAAACTATCCCAATTGGCATTAAAAAATAACTAAGGCACTGCTTAATTTTTCTTCATTTAAAGCCAAACAGCTTTTTTCAGAAATGACTCAAGTTTTTTTTCTTCTCTCAATTACTCACAAATTGAGTCACTGGTCTTTGTCTACATAACTGAAATATAATCAGTCGTGCTCCAGAGATTCAGTCTTTCTAATTCTTTGTGGCTTATTAAGTAGGCCTTGGGAGGGTAGGGTACCTCAAACATCTCCTTCCCCAGACTCATAAGCAAATAGGAGGTATAGTAGATATAATGCTGAACTTGGGCTCATAAAGACCTGAGTTCAAATCCCTGTCAAAGATACTTCCTATTTTACTTATTATGGGTCTGGGCAAAATCATTTAGCCTCTCTCAATTTCCTCATTTGAAAGGTAGGAATAATAATAACACCCAGCTCCCAGGATTGTTGTGAGGATCAAATGAAATCATATTGGTAAAGCACTTTGCAAATCCCAAAACACTAAAGATGAAGCTGATCAGAACAATGGACTATTTCAATTATTTCTGGTCCTGCCATAGTTGTATGAACATGATTACAATGGAATGATACGTATGTATTGTGAAATGCTTGGCCAGGAGAGGGAGCTCATTACTGCAGACTGAGTGCGAATCAAAGTAGGTGTTTGAACTTACGCCAACTCTAATTAGTTCCCTAAATCATATAATGGAGATTTGAGAGAAGGAAGAATTATATCAAGAAAGTGGAGACCCTTGGGTGCTGTTGTGACTTGGGTAATATCCAGATCAATGTGCTGAGTAATATGTGTCAGCAGCCAAGTTCCTAATCTAGGATATCATCATTAGAAATTTGCAGAGGATTTTACTATTCTCAAATTTTAAAGTAAGTTTATCCCTATAGTCATAGCATCTCCATAAGTGTTTTCTTATTTTTTTCACCAGGTGAGTAGCTTACAGTTTTGGGTCAAGTTACTGGCAGACACAAAAAGTTAGAGATCAGTCAGTCAGTTGATAAATGCTTATTAAACATTTCATATATGCCAGGCATTGTGCTAAGTGCCAGACCTCCATATGAGTCTCTCTCCTTGAAATGTGTGGCCATAAATAATCCAAGACCAGACTCATGCAAAATCATTTTGTGGTAAGGACTGGTTTTCATGCCGGACTCTAGATTTTCAGGGCTGCTCATCACAAAATTTTCTAACATTCTCTCTTAGGCAGCAGTCTGTGGTCCTTTCTTATTCATCATATTTGCCCCTTTTAAACTTAACTGGTCTGTTTTCCATTCTCAGAAAGGACCTTATTAGGTGACTGACTAGGTAAACTGATAAAATAATTCACAGTCATGTGTCAATGGACTTATAAGTTAGTTCTCCCAGGTGATAAGTTCAATTTTTAATAAAGTCCCTCAATTCTAAGAGTGAGTCTAATGGTCAGAATTCTGGGCCGTGTCAGATGATGGGACATATTTCAGAGTATATTACATAAATTGTTAACCAACAGATTGATGTGAAAGGCTGGCTCTACATGTACATGTTTGATTGTAAGTGATCAGACTGGTTCTTGTAATAATAATAAAGATAACAATAATATTAAATGAATAAAGAGTGGGCTTTGGAACTAGGAAGACCTTGTTTCAAGGCCTTTCTCAAATGTGTACTGGCTATGTAAACCTGAGTAAGTAATTAAGTATCTCAATTATTTCTTAATATCTCTAAGTAAATTTCTAGGATTATAACTTGCAGAATATGTGTCAACACTCTTTGACAGAGAGAGTTTCCTTATTAGGAGTTTCTTATACCAATGAAACCACAGATTTATTCACCTCCACCCCCCCAATTGTAGTGATTGTAACAATAATGGTCATTTACATTGTGCTTTGCAGCCTAAACCAATATTCTCATAATATAATAGTAATAATAGCTAGCATTCATGTGGTGCTTTAAGGTTTGCAAAGCACTTTCTAAGTATTATTTCATTTGACCCTCACAATAGCCCTGAGAGGTAGGTGCTATTATTACCCCATTTTACAGTTGAGGAGGTTAAGTGGCTCTCCCAGGGTCACACAGCTAGCAAATATCGGAGTTTGGATTTGAAGTCAGGTTTTCCTGACTCCAGGTCCGGAGTTCTATCTATGGCACCACCTTCTGAGGGATGTAGTATATCATTCATCTGAAATTCCTTTTTCCAAAGTTATCAGTTATCACTTAATTGCCTCAGACTTCTTGACCTCTTGTAGCCTTCGACACTGTTGGTCACCTTCTCCTACTGGATACTCTCTTAATTCTCCTAGTTCTTACTGTTGTCTCCTAGTTCTCCTTCCTATTTCTCCTCAATCTCCTTAATCTCAATCTTCATCCAGGTCATGTCTATTACCCATGGCTGTTACCGTAGACTCTGGGATCATGGACTTTGAGCTGATCGTAGACCTTTGACCTCCAGGCTCTGACCTGAGATCTCTTTTTTTCCTATTCTATACTATATTGATTGATAACTTCATCAGTTTCCATGGTTCAACTCATCTCAATGAAGATTATTGATTCCTAGATCTATAAATCTATCACTAATCTTTCCCCTTAGCTTCCAGGCCCATATCGCCGATTTCCTTTTATGCGTCTCACACTGGATTCCTCATAGGCTCCTCAGACTGAAAAACAGAAGTTAGCCTCTTTTCCTCAACTTTCCTCTTGCTACAGAGGGTGCCCCCATTCTCCCAATCACCCAGGTTGAAAACTTCATCATCATCCTTAACTCCTCACTGGCAATCATCCCACATACCCAATTTGTTGCTAAATTATGTCCCTTTTTGTCTTCACAATATCTCTCATATATGTTTGTTCCTCTCCATAAATATGCATATACTTACAGATACACGTTGTGCCCACCAATTGAATGCAAGCTCCTTGGGAGAAGCAACTATTTCATTGTATCTCTGACACCCAGGGCAGTGCCTGGTACACAATAGGTGTTTAATGAACATTTGTTGACTTTTTTTGAGGGCGGAAGGTGAGGTAGTTGGGGTTAAGTGACTTGCCCAAGGTCACACAATTAGTAAGTGTTAAGTGTCTGAGGCCGAATTTGAACTCAGGTCCTCCTGACTCCAGGGCCGATGCCCCAATCACTGAACCACCTGGCTGCCCCTATTTGTTGACTTCTTGATTAAGTGTTAGGCTACATCCTTATATTGGCCCTCGTCACCTTTCACTTGAGCTTTCGTAACATCCTTCTCTGGTCTGCCTGACTCACATATCTTCCCATTCTGATCTATCTTCAATTTAGCAACTAAAGTGATTTTCCCAAAGGACAAGACTGACCATGTCATCCTATACCATAAACTGCAGTGACTCCCTATTACCTATATAATAAAATGTAAACTCTTGTTTAGCATTTAAAGCCCTTTGCAGTCTGATCCCTTCATGCTTTTCCAGTCTTCTTACGCACACACGTGTATGCATCATTTATCTACACTGTTATTTTCCTATTGTCTCTCCAAATAGATTTTGAGCTCCTTGAAAGGTCAAATTTTTGTTTTTCTTTTTATGCCCGGTGCTTAGCATAGTGCTTGGCACAGCCTTGTTGACTGACTAACTGTAAGAATTATCACTACTATTTTACAGACCAAACAGATGACTATGGATGAATGGGAACCTTAGGATCATAGAAGCATACATTTTGAGCTGATAGGGACCTGGGAGACCATAGAGTCCAACCTCCTCATTTTGCAAAGGAAGAAGCTGAAGAAAAGTGATTTTTTTTTCAAGGTCACACAAGTAGGAAGTGACAGAACCCAGGTTCTCTAACTCAAAATTCAGCCCAGGCTTAAATCAAGATTCAGTGATCTTTCTGTTGCCTTTTTTAAAAAATTGAACTTAATTTGATCATGAAAAGAAAAAAAAAGTCTGTTCAAAGCAATTTTTTTCAAAAGTTCCTTTTGAAATGTGGCTTTGAATTGACCATGAACTCTTTCTGACTCCAGAAATAAAAATGCCTTTTGACTAAGGATGAGCTTCTGAAAATTTTGGAAATGAGGGAAAAACTATTTTAGAACCCAGCTGGCCATTCAGAACAAATTCTTTAAATAGCCTTGTCCCCTAGGTCTGGAATTCATTGTAAAAGTAGAAATGAATGGGAAGTACAGGAAGACAACTGTTCTGCTTTGGACCCACTTTATTTTCTGTGCTATTGTTGAGTCAGGACAGTCTAACTAATGATCTTTTGCTGCTTTTCCTTATCGCTACTCAGAGAGGCTGGTTTTTTTTTTTAATTGAACTCATTAAGTATTTACTCTGTGCATGTGTGTGTGCACGTGTGTGTGCCCGCATGTGCGCCATTATTTGTTCTGTACCATATGCCACTTAAATTTCTCACATCTGCCTCACATTTTAGGTAGATTTCACCTCTTAGAAAGAATAAAACACAACAAAGCACATCTCTGCTTTAAAATGGAGAATAAGAATGACAAGATTTCTAAGAATTGCTGCTCATTTGTTTCAGATTCTTCATGACCCTATTTAGAGTTTTCTTGGCAAAGATACTAGAGTAGTTTATTTCTTCTCCAGCTCATTTTACAGATGGGGAGACAGAGGCAAATAGAGTTAAGTGACTTGCCCAGGATAACACAGTTAATAAGTGTTTGAGGCCAGATTTGAACTCAGGAAGATGAATCTTCCCTACTTCATGGCCAGTACTTTATTCAGTGCAACACCAAGCTGGCCCAGAGAATCGGGACTTAATGCTGAGGATTTGTTGGGCAGATTTAATTTAATGAAATAAAGATGTGTTACTCAAAGGAATAGAAAAATTTGGAGGGGAAGAATAGTCAAATAAGTACCTAGACTACCCTGTGGCTATCCAGTCTGAAAACAACTATGACTATCTGTCAAAAAATAGAATGTCCTTGGAACACTAATGCATTATTGGTAGAATTGTGAACTGATCCAACCATTCTGGAGAGCAATTTGGAACTACAGCCAAAGGGCTATGAAATTGTGCATACTCTTTGATCCAACAATACTGCTACTAGGTGTGTATCCCAAAGAGATCATTAAAAGGGGGAAAAGAACCCACGGGTGCAAAAATATTTATAGCAGCTCTTTTTGTGGTGTCAAAAAACTGGAAATTTAGGGAATGCCCATCACTTGGGGAATATCTGAACAGATTGTGGTGTATTAATGTAATGTAATACTATTGTGCTATAAGAAATGATAAGCAGGCAGATTTCAGAAAAACCTGGAAAGACTTACATGAATTGATGCTGAGTGAAGTGAGCAGAACCAGGAGAACATTGTACAAAGTAACATCAATACTGTACAATGGTCAACTATGATTGATTTAGCTCTTCTCAGCAATACAGTGATCTAATTCTAAAAGACTCATGATGGAAAAATGCTAGCTATTTCCAGAGAAAGAACAATAGATTCTGAAGGTAGATCGAAGCAGACTATTTTTACTTTTTTCCTTGTTTTTCTTTCTCATGGTTTTCCCCTTTTGTTCTGATTCTCCTTTAATAACATGACTAATATGGAAAAATATGTGTGCAATATGATTGCACACATAAAACCTATAAAAGGTGGCTTGCGGTGTTGGGGAGGAAGGGAGAAAAATTTGGAAATCAACATCTTATAAAAGTGAATGTTGAAAACTATCTCTATATTTTAATTGGAAAAAAACGTTATTAAGTTGGATAAAAGAAAACCACTTATCTATTGGATCATAAAAAATAGGCTGTTCTACACAAAAGCCAACCATTGATGTAGTGGAAAGGGGCTATCTTGTGTTAGTTTGGGATTGTTCCTCATCAGAATATTTTGCATTTCCTTTATACATGCCTATAAATATCCTTGTTATCTGCCATGATAGAATGTAAAACTTCTTGAGAGCAGCTATTCTATTTTTGTATCTCCAGTGTTTTCACATAGGGTCTTGGTATACAGAAAGTGCTTAATAAATGTATTCTAACTGATTACTTAATTAAGAGAGGGGGTGGATAAATGCTTGTTATGTTATGATCGAACAGGAGATATTTCACTTATTTCCATGTCTCAGAACAAAAAATCAAGGGATCAGATTTTACATAATCCAATTAGTCTTGTAGACAAGAGTGTTACTATTATTTGGCCCTGTGGCTTTTGGTTGGAGGATTCAAAGGGAAGTTTAGATATCTAGAACAGGAAATGAAATAGAGAAATATCACTTTGTTATTGAGATTGACTGACTTCTGCACCTTCCTCTTTCTCCATCTCTTCTTTACCTTCTCACATATTTTCACACACAGAACTCCAGAATTCATTCAATAAATGTGTATTATGTGGCAGATACAGGGCTGATTTAAAAAGACTTAAGTGATCATCTATTCTGTCAAATACTAGAAAATGAATCCTCACTACAAAATACCTAAATGGTCATCCAGACTTGACTTAAAGACCTCCAATGAGTGCAATGCTAGTAAATATTTAACAACTGGCTCTTTGTGGGGGGAGGGGATGTATATATTGTTTAACCTGCATCATTAACATTTTCCCTATCATTTTCTTAAATCTAGACAACCAACAAAACAATAAATCAAGCCCTAATTTGTAGCATTCTTGCCAATTTCCAAGGTGTTAATACACACACTGTAAATGTAATGATCAGCTATCTTGAGCCTGTTTGAGCTGACTCCAACACAGCCTTGTCTTCAATGGAGGGGATACCTGGAAAGTTGCCCTTGCACCTGGATATTACTCTTTCATTGTTAATGTAGGATATTTGACCATCTCAGACAGAAAATAATAATATTAACTGACATTTACATAGTCCTTTAAAGTTTGCAGAGTATTTCAGAGATACTGTCTCATTTCAATTGATCCTTATAGCAGCTAGGATTTCTAATAGTGATTTAAGATTTGTAAAGTGCGTTATAAATATTATCTCATCTGATTGTCACAATTACCATGGGAGAAAATTGTTCATATTATCCACATTCTGCTTACAAGGAAAATGAGGCAGGATGGAATTAAATGATTTGCCCAGGGTCACACAGCTA
>CM053584.1:312837385-312869089 GCA_028627135.1 Pseudochirops cupreus | reverse complement strand
CAGCCATCTTGGCTCCGCCCCCTCAACCTGGTTGATTTTTATGATAGCATTGACTTTGATGATCTCATTGCATTATGTGTGTATGATTGGTTCTGGCTAGATTCCTGACACATAGAAAGCTCCTAGGAAGATGACTAGAGCTTAGTTATTCTATCTTCTTTTTCTCTCAAGGAAGTTCTTTC
This sequence comes from Pseudochirops cupreus, assembly GCA_028627135.1. Lineage (NCBI taxonomy): Eukaryota > Metazoa > Chordata > Mammalia > Diprotodontia > Pseudocheiridae > Pseudochirops > Pseudochirops cupreus. The sequence continues at coordinate 312,868,907 of CM053584.1, read as the reverse complement.
AATTCTACTCCTGTTTATACTTCTGGCACTCTCCTCCAATCTGAGTTGTCCTATCAGAGATTTTGATAAGTTTTATGCTGTCTCCCTTTTAAGATTTGAGTCATGCTTAAAGAGGTAAGCTAATGTTTAAACTTAGACTTGTAGGGCCAATTTCATGGGGTTAATATTTGTAAAATGCTTAGCACAGTGCCTAGAATATAGTAGGCACCCACTAACTATTATTTCAGAAAGCTTTGTACTATTTGGAGGCATTTCTCATTTTATCTTTATGCTGTACTTTTAATAAGTTTATTTGGTGTATTTTGGGGGTTTGTTTTGAAATGTGGAAGTGGGGGTTTTGACGAGAAACAATTTCTACCATTTTTCTAGATATTTGCTTTATATAGTGTATTACTGTGAATTTCTGAATTGCCAAGTAACAAAATACCTGTTTGTTGAGTATAAGATCTGTGTGGCTAATGTATTTTAATATGTATTAAGTAGCATTGGCTTTAGTATCCCAATGACTTTTGTAGGAATATGATACATTTGCTCATGTGAATTCAATGCTCCATTGTTTAAGGCTCTAATGGTCTTTTAAAATGAAGAGATTCCATTGCTTTCATGCCATTTCTCTTTCCTTGAGTTAAAAAAAAATAGGATACCAATAAAAACAATAAAGTTTTCAGAGTTGAATTATATCCTATCTTTAAATTGCCTATAATAATGGAATATTTTCAAGGATTTAGTTGTGTTTCAGTATGTGAATATTTACGAAAAATATACTTATTTATGAAATGCGTTTACATTTATGATCTAGTACATAATGTTTCAGAAAACTCCCTTCAATATATATATATTCACAGATAGTGCTTCAGTGGCACATTTATGTATCCTTAAATGCACCCCTGGAGAAGTACACAAAGATTATCATGCTGAGAGTCCCTAGATACTCCACAGATTGCATAAAATGCTGTACCAAAGATATACTCCACATAATCCACTTTAAGTCTTTACTATCAGGAAAATAATGTTCAATATGTCCACTATGGAGCATGGGAACTCTACCTGTGATATCATTTGTGGAGGGAATTCCAGGATGAGGACATTCCCTCTGCCAATACAAGTCAGCAACTTTTTTTTAAAAACAACTTATCAACTTAGTTGAAAAGTTAAATGACCTACCTAGAATGATAGAGGGAACAAGTGTCAGAGGCAGGTCTTGAACATGGGTCTTCCTGGCTTTGAGATTGGCTCTCTATCTACTATGCCACATTTCCTCTCATGTTCATGATAATAAACAGAAAGAAGTAACATTTGAAAATACTTCATATTGTTCTGGAACAGAGAGTAGCACCAGGCAATATCTTAATCCCTCCCCCCATGCAGGTTAGACTAGTTTTTCCTTAAAAGAACATTCCTCAAGATTTGGTTGGTTCAGTGGACTAAGAACTCAGACTATTGATGTCACTTCCTTGTCTCAAGAGTACAAAATCAGCCAGAAAGACTGGGTACATGGCGTGTTTCAGAAGCTTCCCTGGTAGATTCTGGTGGATAACAGAGTCAAGGAAACTTCACTCAGCAGAATCAACTTGAAGAGTCCTTAAGGCCTATCCTTGTTGAATATCTTTCTCCTGTTATGGCTAAATAAATATAGTATTGATGGGGCTTAATACCTGCCTATTGTAATGAATTAACTAGTCTCTTGATTTTTACGTTTGGAGTAAATAAGCTATACTTTTTCCAAAAAAGGGTAGAAGCTATACAAGGGACACTCGATCAACAATACTTAATTTTAATCATTCCCCTCTCCCCCATACTGGAACATTCACATTATCAGAAGCACACTCATATTTAATTTCATTTATTTTAGTTTGTTGCCATTCCAGAGACTAGCATACTGGTAGGACTGAGTAAGTATTAAATTATAATGTCGATAATAATTCTCCTTGTTCTCCTTGGCAGTTACTGCCAGGGTAGGCTTTTCAGGTTAGATTGCCTCCAACATTTTTCAATTAATGTTTAATACTCCCCCACAATACACCCTGACTTCTTACTGGCACAGGACCCATCATATAGTTGAATACATTGTTTTGATTAAAAAAAAAGTCTCTTCCTTTCTTATAGCTCTTTAGTCAGGAAGGCTTCCCCCTTCTTGGAACAAATTCAATTCCTTATTGACAATGGAATCTGGCAAAATGAGCTTCTTTAATTTAGAATGTTTCCTACAACTCTTCTAGTTTAGGAAGTTGACAGATCTTGTTAGCATATAGTTAAATAAATCATTCTGAAGAAAAACTCTTTCCTCTTCATTTAACTCTTTGCTCAGGAACAACCCCTTGCCTCAAGAGATTCAAGTCCTTAGTGACAACAGAATCTGACAAAGTGTGTTCCTTTATTTTAGAATGGTTCCTACAATCCTTTAAGCTTAGGTCTTATTTTGCAAAGTTGTGGAAAAGGTCATTAAGGAAGGTGTGAAGAATGGAGGTCCCACTTATCCGGTTCTTGGAGCAATTTGTTTATGAAGCCCAGACATGGAATTTTATCATTGTTCAGTCTTCCTGTTCTCAAAACATTTGACTCACATTAAGTGGCCAGGATTTTTCCAAGGAGGATACAGTAAAGATGCCTGGTCATTTCAAGACTTACTATATAGCTTCTTGGAGGTGTTATGGTTAGGGTCTTTCATTCAGTCTAGATTAACCATTTAACATTTGTACACCTAGAGAAAACATTACAGACAGAAGTTTTATCTAAAAGATTATATAAAACCTTTTAATATGGGAAAAAGTCAGTCAATCAACCCTTGATCTGATCATAAGATTTAGAGCTAGATGAGACCTTAGCAAACATCTTGTCTGACCCTTTTGGCTTAGAGATGAGGCATCTGAAGCTCAGTGAGATTAAATAACTTGCTTAAAGTTATAAAGTGGGGCCCATACCTATTGATTCCAAATACCTTTCTTAGGTGATGGGTCTTCTGAAGTTGCAATTTCTTTCAGTGAAATCTCTAGAGTTTGAAATTGGTCAAGGGCTTTATGAGTATCCAAAGATATTTGTGGCAGTATTTTCACTTGTTGATGTAATTAAGCCTTGACCAAGTGTTGCTTATAATCTGGTGTTCTTCTTATTAACATCAATAGACCAGATCTCAATTATCTTTTGGAAATGTGTCATAGTAAGAACAATGATACAAAACCTTGCACCCTCCAAAAATTTTTTTTTCAGGCATATTGTCCAACAAGTACACATAGATACCTGTGGATAATGGACATTAGTTCAGGAAATAGGTGCATCCAAAGGGTAAACAGACAACTTCTGGTTACTGAAAGTCCTTTCTTGAGTCTTTAGGTAACATTCTTCTCTGGTGCTAGAGATCATACTTCTTGAAGCCATTTCCTTCCTCCCTTCACGGCTATAACTTCATCAGATGTGAGTGCCCTTACATTTAACATCTTGTATCCTATTCATTGGCTTGATGGGGAACCTCACTTTTATATTATACTCCATGTTGAACATCATCCATTCCCAGAATATCAAGTGGAGTGCTTTTGTAAAAGTTCATATTCCCAAATCTCTAGTGACTTGGGGAAATTTAACACTGCCCTTTTCAAGTGCTTTGCTAAGTGTCTTTTACTAAAAATATTTTAGGAAAGATCTATGTAACTGGGATGGGAACAATACCTTAACTCCACCTCTCCCCTCCTGGCAAGTTAAGTGAGTTTTTCCTTAAAAGAAATTAAACTCTTTCTCGAAACTTGATTGGCTCAGGACTAATGACTCAGGCTATTTACAGCACTTTCTGGTCACCTGAGTACAAAACAACCATAAGGAGATCCAAATGCTATTTGAAATTTGCTTGGTGGAACACAATGGACAACTCAGAGGCAGGTGATACTTGTTGAAAATTTTTTTCCTGCTTTGGCTAAATAAATCTTCTTTTGTTAACTATAGGAAGATCTATGAGTATCTAATTTCATTCTACTCTTGGAAACAAATTACCAGGGACTGGACCACTCCAGGATGGTAGCACAGTTCAGCTGTCTTCCATATCTTCAAATATATGATAGTATAACTTAGTAAAAAGATAAAATTTGCTTAGGTTACCATTTGCCTTGGTGCCTGCAAAATTCTTTTCCAACCCAAAATTGAAAAGAAGGATAGTGGCTCAAAAACATTCATTTCAAGTAAAGAAGAATTTGTACGCTCAGGTAGAAAGAGAACTGAACCCAGAAGTAAAACCTTTTTATCCATAGACTCCTAGGGTATAGATATACCCTACAGAGTATAGTAACACTGCTAACCATCCTGAGCCCTCTCCAGGTTTAGATTTCATAAGGTAGGACTATGGTTTTGATAAGGGTTATGATAAGTCATAATATCAACTAGCACTCATAGAGGGACAGGCAGTTTTGCAGGTTGAAGAAGAGAAAAGGTCAATGGCCAGACTAATTGACAATATCTTAGGTAAAATGGCTACACATGTAGCCAAATGATAATGCTAATGTTTATCCATGTGATGTTCACCTTTCATATAATTACATATGTTCATTAATGCAATTGTTAATTGCTACATGTTCAGTGTACTCCTGTTTTCTTACTATTTTTTATGTGCATATATTTATTTGATTTCTTTTTTTACTAGCACTATGCATGGATCACATGATTTGTTAACTGTGCTTAGTTGTGCTGTTAACCATGTGCTCACAATCTGGCTATTTTATATAATGTTTTTATTGCTTTGATTTTATTCACTATTATGCACATGGACAAGTATATATTACTGATACACATGTATGTAATATTTCCTGCTCATAATTTAGACCTGTAGCTGTCAAAATAGCCTAAGTGATTCTTTGTATTGTATAGATCTAGTGAATGTATTGTTAAATGTATAGTTGCTATGAATTACATCCTAGGGTGATTGCCTGGGACACTGGGTTAATTATGCTTGTTCTACTTTTTGTATAATTTATTTACTTTTTGTATAATTTCAAGTGTCAAGTGTACTATAGACAATTTTGCTGCAAAATGCCAAACTCCAGAAGGAATGAAATAGAGGTTTGAAATCTTATTTACATCCTAGGATTTATACAGAGGGACAAGAATTCCCTCTCAGCTTGGAGAGCATTTGGAACCACTACAATCTTTGAATGAGATGATGGGTTTGAGTCATGCCTTGAGTCATTAAAGGGACCTACAGCCTGTGAAAGGCATACTTGTGAAAAGGGAAGGAGTGAGGATTGCAAGAACTGAATAGTAAGTAGTATCAGCTGTAGTAGCCCCATCTTTGAATTAATGAACTGGGATGGAAAGATTCAGAGGTAAAGGGGCAAAAATTGAAAGGAGAAGTGGAAAGGGAGAAATTGAAAGGAGGTTTAACTGGAATAGAGAAGGGAGATATAAAGGTGACCTTTTAAGTTCTGTGAGAATCTAGGAACAGAAGATGTGACTGAGGCTATTGGTTCCACTTACCTCTTCAAGGACCAAGGGAAATTGCTTTCACATAAAATCTGCTCTTTCCTCAATTTCTCCTTTCTGTGCCTGTCCAATACAGACACTTCAGTATACTTAACTTACTTCTGCTACCTAAATGTTTCCTGTATCCCGATTTTGCCTCAAATATAAAGAAGCTGGAGTAAGTTAGAAATACACAAAATTTTAAAATAGGCCAGAAAACCAAAATTTGTCCTAATCTTAGTAATTTCTTCATTGAAACTCTAAGCTATTCTTGTTGTGTTAATTTTTCATTTCATATAAACCCTATAAAGCAACAAAGACTTTACAGGGAGCCAAAGGATATTATATTGCCCCTAGGGTGTTAGCTGTTAGAACAATAGCTAATTACTTCTCAAACCACGAATTTGTAAAAAGAAATGAGGCAGGGTGGAAATAGAAATAACCTAGGTGAGATCGAGCTCTACTTTTTTTTTTTTACACAAGGGATGAGACAGCTGAAAGGAAAAAGTACCTGTAGCAGCACCATCCATTAGTGTTACTTATAAATTATATGCATGTATTTCTACACTATAATCAAGAATGAAATAGAAGGAAGATCACAAGCAGAAGAAACATGTAAAAGACTTAAAAAAATCATTCTGACAAATTATTTTCTTCAACAAAGATAGTAGAACCACCACTCTTGGATCCTAATTTCTCAGTCCCATATGTGCTTATGGAGGGGGTAGAAATGCTGTTGGAGAAAGCAGAAATAGGAAAAAGCAGCTTAATTAGCCCTAATGTGTATAGAGAAGGGTGGTTCTAGAGGTATCCAAATTGTGTATTAAGAGATATATATCTGAAAGGGGGAAGATACAAAAGGAATGAAAAAAACTCAGAACTTATTAAAACTGAAGAAGAGAATATCAATAACTACCATACATTGAGTTATCTATACTTGGATTAAGGACATCCCTGCTAAGATATTGTAGAGAACAATTAGATTTTTGCAAGTGATATTCAACAATGGAACATCTTTACCATTTTTCAGTTAACTGACAGAAGTCTGCTGTTGGCCTCAGAGATCCAAGACAGCATGGACTGTCTTTATAAAGAACAACTAAAATGGCAAAACACATGGATTAGATGTACCTGCTCTTTTGTATTGAAATACCTTCTAAAATGGTACACTCATGTTAAGGGAGGGAAAATGTAATGTCCCATTCTGTATGCTACAACAGAAACAGAGGGATAAAAAATTTCAGTGGTCTTCTTTATCCATCAAGACATAGCAGAACTTGTAAATATTGAAAATACCATTCTTCAAAGTGATTACAGGAAGATGTATAACAACTTAAAAAATACGCTCATTACATAAGCTCCAAGACAGTGGGAAAACCACCCAGATTTTCTGTTTTAGTGAAGGCATGATGTAGGGGAGGAAAAAGAGAAGCTGATACTTATTAGTAAAATTAAAGAGTGTAGGCTCATGGATGGTAAGAAAGAAAAGGGCTGGGGTTTTAGTGCTTTGAAGGCATGTTTTATATCTGCTAAGAAGTTACTATGAATGCATGGATGACAACTTCAATTTTTCCCAGAAGTCTACAAACGATTGATGATAGAAGTATCCAGGGAAAGTCTAGAAAACTGCTCTGATTTAAAATAGCTACACATTAAATTCAATAGAGGAAAGAATGTTCCTTTTAAAGTGTTCTGATGTTCTGTTCTCATTTCTAAGTGTTTTCTCTTTAATCACTGGTGAGGTGTAGTAATGAACACTACTAATGACCAGTACCAAATGGAGGACCAAAGACTGGGGACCTGGAGGGATGGAATGGGGATGCCGAGAAGAAAGGAGGGAAAAGAAGTACTTGTCATCAAGTACTAACCTTCTGACTCTCAGACATAATCATTAATTCTTCAGCACTAAAGAATCCAGTTCTTTCATCTTTCTTATCTGAATTTAAAGAACTGGAAATAATCATGGTATTTAAATAGTCCTTTACATATGTCATCTCATTTGAGCTTCACAACAATCTTGTGAGGTAGGACATAATGGTGATGTCTCTAGTTTTACAAATGGAGAAACAAGTTCAGATAGATAGATTGTGGTTACACCCAGGGTTATACCACTTGAAAATGACTGAAGCAAGATTCAGGTCCAAGCCTTTTAAACTTTAAGTTAAAGTATATTTTCCAGTCTACCACATAATGTGGTAGACGAGGTTAGTTTTGATGAAGGGCAGATCTCAGAAAAACAGGATTCATTTAATGACTTTAGAGTTTTATCTTTGTGGTAAAGTCACCAGGTGAATTTTTGAGCTCCAGTAAGGTCCTTGGCTCACTTCTGAAACATTTTCTTAAGCCACTGCTTACCCATATGTACATTGAAATATCAGCAGTTAGTTGGCATAATGGATAGCCAGGAAGGTGAGTTCCAATCCTGTTTCAGACACTTACTAGACTTAATCCCTCTCAGCCTCAGTTTCTTCATCTGTAAAATAAGGATTGTAATAGTACCCAATTCACAGGGCTGTTGTGGGGATCTAATGAGATAATGTATATAAAGCACTTTGGAAAACATTAAAGTGTTATGTAAATGTTAGCTGTTTTCTTTATTCCCTTATTAGGGCCAATGAGATAAAGAAGATATTTTGACCTCTTAGAAGAAGGATCCAAAGAGAAAAAGACAATTTTATTAGTGATAGCAATAATAACAATAACGTGCAAATTTGGAGTTCTGTCATAAATGTATATATTTATAAACATTTGCACTTAAAATTGAATACATTCTCTTCTACAGAAATAAAAAGAAATAAGGCATCAGTATGATAAGGAGTTCGTATTTAATGATCATCCCTAATGTCCAACCTTAAAATGCTATAATTCTAAATTAATATAGCTATAGGAGTGTGATTGAGCTTATGAAGATATGCTTCCAAGGTTTCAGGAGGTCCATGTCTTAAGCATCAGTCATCCCCTCATTTGTTTACCTCCCAGAGGAGGCAACTGGAAAAGAGGTAGGAGAAAGAAGTTAATTTTCCTCAATTCCCAGTAGGATATTTTTATTGTACCCTCTCATATCCAAAGAGCAGCTGACCAAGTAAGAATTAATTAAGAACAGAAGATGCCACATGCACACATTGCTGTGAATATAACCAAGACTTCACCAGTCCTTTAAGAACTAGAATATCCTTTTCTAAAGAATTACATAATTGTCATGCAAAAATGTGCCGTTTAGTTTAATCTTCATGTATGAATTGAATCTACATGGCCAATTTGATTAAATTGTTTATGAAATCTAACTAGATCATCTTAAGAAAATACATCATGTCCTTAAACATATAATTGCTTATAATCAATTTTGTCAAGTGAAGAAAAATAGGTTGTTACTTCGTGACTACTGCAAAGATAATCAACATCTATTTTGCTCATGCTGTGCCATATGTGGTTATTATTTCTCAAAGGTCAACATGAGTTGTGTGTAAACCAATTTAAAAATGTACTCATGTTATCTAAGACTCAAATGTCAAATTCCAACTTTAGAAGCTCCCATGTCTATCTAGACTTGCCTCTGAGTTTTCAAAGTAGGCTAACAACATTGAACGACATTTGAATAGCAATCTACATAGTGACCAATTTTTACTCTGGTGGACTAATGGAGGACAGACCTTTCTTGTCTTGGCATATGTTGTACAGCATGACTGATATATAGATTTGTTTTGCTTATCTGTATTTTTTTGTTACAAAGAAGGATTCTATTGGGGAAGTGAGGAAGTGACAGTGTTCTAGGGGGAAAAGCACCAATAAAACATTTTATTTAAGGAAGTACATATAGCAAATGCAATTTTAAATACTAAGCAAACACTTCCTCATTTTCACATGATGCACTGATGGTCATCATCTCAGAACTATCCCTAAATAAGAACAAGGTACTTTTATAGATTTAGTGGCACCTGATTTGAGAAAAAATTATTTCTTACGAAGTTATTTCTTATATACAAACCAGAGAAGAGATTACATAGCATTATAAATATTCTGAGGCCTGTTAAGTATAATTATCAAGTCATTTATATAAATTTGTAGTTATGATGTAACATAGATGACAATTTTTCCTCTTAATTTAAAAATCCACACTCAGGTGTTGAATATTATGAACTTTGGTAGTGTTATATTGAATGCATTGAACTTTTTATCCAGACTTTAGAAGATTTAGAAAAAGGATAAGAAAAATAGACTTGCTTGGTACATTTTAATTTCCATATAGAGTAGGCCACATTTTCATGGTCACATGCAAGGAGGATTGATGTAGCTAGTTACATAGTAAAGAATGAATCATCTGGAGATCTGATATGTTTTAGACTTGGAAATTTATTCTTCTGATTACAAGTGGCTTAAATACATAGAGAACACCTGTACTCATGATAAAATGCTAGTTCTCTGAACACAACTGTATTTTCCCCAAAGTCTCCACAGACTATGTTTTTCATTTATATGTTACTGAAAATAATACTCACACATAGTTTCAAAAGTAAAATTATACAGACTTTTTCATATGCAAAATGGAGACAAGGAAATTAGTGGGATAATTCATGCAAAATCTCCCTTATTTTTTTCTTGAGTTTAGCAAAAATCTCTATAATCAATCAGTCAATAGATATTTATTGGGTCAGTCAATTAGCACTTTTGAAACACTATATGCCAGACACTGAGCTAAGTTCTGAGAATAGGAAGGCCAAAACCAGTCCTTCTAAAACAGCTAATATTTTAATAGAGGAAAAAACAAAAAGCAACTATGTTTAAGCACACATACATATACATACATATATGTACATATACACAGCATTATATGGGGAAAAGTATCAACAAAGCATTTTTATTAAATACACATGTATATTTAATTGAAATTATTCCCACAAGGAAGGCAATAAGATTAAACAGGGGTAAGAAAGAATACTATTTGTAGGGATATCATGAAAGAGATGAACATGTGAAATTTCAACAATATTTTGAGAGCTAAATAATCATTTATTCATTAATTTATTCATTGCATATGTATGCATATGTGTATATACATATGTATATATGTATGTATATGTGTATATGTATGTGTATATATGTATACATATATGTGTGTGTATATATATGTATATATATGTGTGTGTGTATATATATATATATATAATCCAACATGTATAAGAAAGCACTGTTTTAGGTACTTCGGAGAATACAAAGATATATGACAAAGTTCCTTCCCTCAAGGATTTTATGGTCTGGGAAAAGTTTACAATCTATGACCCCCACCAATAACAACAATAGTCTGAGGCAACATGTGATAAATGATTAAATCAATGGTACAGAGTATATGTGCTGTTGTAATTCCCTCTGAAAAATGAACATTCACTGTTATTCTGAATTATGTTGAAAGAAAAAAGGGACATAGGTAGCAGTGTACTGACAAATGTCTAAAACTGACTCTCCAAGAAAAAATATACATGACATACTTTTAATTTTTATCTACATTTATTATCATCTGATTTATCACTTTCATAAGTTTAGACAATCCACAAAACAATAAACCAAACCTTGTATCTATAGCATTTGTTTATTTCCAAGGTGCAAATGCTCACACTGAGAATTTAACAATAGACTTTTGTGAGCCTGTACAAGCTAGCTTCGACCCACCCTTGGATTTATGTAGGTTCTTGAAGACGGAGAGGGATTTGAACAGGCAGAGAGAAGTATAGAAGGGCGTTTCAGAGCGATGGAATGAAGTGAACCCTAAATGTTTAGGTGAGAAAGCATGAGGTATATTCAGGGAACTATGAGTTCAACTTATTTTATTCCAAAGCGTCCTATTTTAAAATAATTTCACATGTGGAATATATGAGAAAATAATAATGATACCATTTCTCTATGTAGAACCTTTTTCTATGCACTCCCAAATTTATTTAAAAGATTTCTCTAACTAAATATTACCTCCTTAAATATCTCAATGTCATTGTGCAGTGATAAGAAATTATATTGTTAATGATGGGGAAATTACTCCTGTGTCTATAGAGAGAGAAGTAATGTGTTTACATTTAGATTAATCATTTTAATGACTTATTCATATCACAGCTAGTAATCACAATAGCTATCTTAATAGTGTAGTCATGTATCAACGTGGACCTTCCTTATATGTTTTTACAATGCCTTTGAAAAAATCTACCTATATTTATTACCTCATGATTTATTTTGATTTTATTTTGTAAAATGATTTCTGAAGGGCGATAAGGATTTAACTCTGATGTGTGCATTCAGTAGTAACTGTTCAACAATTGTCTCTCCAAGACACATACACACACACACACACACACACACACAATGTGTGTCTGTATTATATATATATATATATATATATATATATATGTATATATATGTTACACACACAACATGCTTATATATAATGCATATATAGTATGTATATACAATATATTATATATAATATATTATGTATAATATTATATATGTGATACACATATAATACACACACATAATACATATATCGCTGACAGACTTTGAAATTATTAACATTTTCTTCATGCCTTTTAAAAGTCTAGACAATCAATAAAATAATAAATCAGTCTCTGATTTGTAGTGTTCTCTGATTTCCAGGAGTAAATGCCCGTATTGCAAATTTCACAATCCATTCTTTGGTGCTGTGAAGAGATGGCTTCAACATAACCCTACATGCATTCCTTCTAAAAGGCATTTCAGAACCAATGTAATCAGATGGTTTTGCACTTCAGTCCAAAAAAAAAAAATAGAAAAGTCTGCAGAAGCTTGAGTTATCAAGTAGTAGAAAAGTTAATGGATAAACTGAATCACTTGGGGGGGGGGGCAATTAATACTCAAAATGAGTAGCCAAAGCTTAGTTGAAGTAATAATTGAGATTTACATCACAATGACTAGTTATGAATGATAGTAAATTGAGATTAGAAGGATCTTAGAGATAACTTAGTCTGATGCTCTTATTTTAGAAAGAAGGAAATTAAGGTACAGATTTCTCAAAATGACTTCTAATTGCTTAAGAATAAAATCTAAACTCCTCAATCTAATTTTTTTGTTTTGTTTCTTGGAGAGTGGAAGGCAGGGCAGTTGGGATTAAGTGACTTACCCAAAGTCACACAGCTAGTAAATGTCAAGAGTGAGGCCATATTTGAACTCAGGTCCTTATGACTCCAGGGTGAGTACTTTATTCACTGTGCCACCTAGCTGTCCCTTCAATCTATTTTTTAAGGCTATGGAATATGACATCCCATCCCAAACTTTTCTTGTTATCTTCTCCCCCAATACTCACCACATATACCCCAAGATCCTATTAAAATAATTAAGCCTGAACAAGGGCTACACTCTCCTGACACACTAAGATTTTACTTATGTAACTCTCTCCATCTGAAGTCCTTCATCCATATCACCAACTGTCAAAAGCCCACCTAAAAGGTCCAATTCAAATGTCATTTTACCAAAATCCTGAATTTTTGTATTTGCACACTCTATAAAATTTTCCTTAAACTAAATCAATTCCAACTTCTAAGTCAACTCCAACACACATCTTTTTTTTTTTAAAGTCTCTAATATAGTAGTATATTCTGACAGGTATTATAGTTATTTATGAACTTATTTTATATATTAGGTTTTAAAATTCTTGATGCCTCTGTTACATATTATTCATTTTTGTATTTATTGTAGAATCTTGCATAATTACTTATATTTCATACCTTATATTAATTCAATAAAATATAAGGCCAATAAAAATTTGGTTACTTGATATCAAAACAGTCAAGTTCATGATGAAGTACTACATTGTACTTAGGAATGCCTTATGCTGTAATCAGTATATTTTGAAGCTTAGTTTTACAAAACAAAATCAACTAACTCATACATTGTCTAAATAAATTGCATATATAAATATTTAGGTATATGTACACGATAAAGAAAAACAAGGGCACGTATATTGAGTGAATCTATGTACAAAGTCTCACATTTATGTTTGGACGATTTTATACTGATGCCATTAATACCTGATGAAGTTTGAGATAGACAAAATGTCTCAGATCAACTAAAAGCCTCTCTAACACTTGTCATGCAACCTCAAATTCTTTTTAGTGTCACTATATCAACACAAATATTTCAACCTCTTTCATAAACTCTACGGAGGTTATGATAAAATTGTCTATGCTCTCCATATTTTCTGGGAATAAAATTCTCAGTCTTTGTAATTCTTGCATGTAGCTTTCCTGAAGAACTCTTTAAAATATTCTGTTTTGATAAATTTCATTATATATACATTATATGTGTGTACACATATATGCATACACATGCACATATATACACACAATGATGATAACAATTGGTCAATTATGTACAACTAAAGTTAAATAATTATCTGAGAAATTAAGGCAATGTAAATTCACATTTTAATCCTTCAACTACCTGGACTGGATAATTATTTGATTCTCTAGTTTTTGACTGTTTATGTTGTCCAAGTTAAATGATTAGTCATGCAGCTTTTCTACTCTTTATTGACTATATAACACGCTTCTCAGAGGCTATGTGTATTCAAAACCAAATATTTATTAGATACTTACAATGTGCAAACCACTGTTATGTCCAGGGGAACACAAAGTTAAAAAATATGACCCAAATCTTGCCCTTGAGGAATTTTCAGGTGTGTGTGTGTGTGTGTGTGTGTGTGTGTGTGTGTGTGTGTGTAAGGGGAGATGTGTGAAGACATGTTTATTTATATACAGTGTTCTATGATGTTTTCTAGTCACTTACTTTGAGATTAAAATGTATACATGTAATGTTTATTTATTTTGACTTTATATTGCGCTTTAACTATTGTCAGGCATTTGTTTAATCCTATAAAATGTAATATTGGATCAAAATACTTGCAAGCATGTTCTCTTACATATCAGTTGAATAAAGTAAGCATTTCTATTCTTGCGATTATACTTCATTGTTATTGAAGATTTTTGGTTGGGGTGATTCTTCCAAATAGCTGTTCAATTATTGAATGTTGGGGGGAATAGAGCTTAATATCACTTTCTCAACAAGCTGTAGTGATACCCCTCCTCCCCCCATTGCAAGGCAACAAACATTCTGAGGTGATTCTGGTAAAACAAACTCACTCAACTCACAGCTTTATCCTTACAAACTGGAAAAGGATTACCTTAGCTATTTCATAGAGATTTCCTTCTCTGTGGAATTTATCTTTAGAATTTAAAGAACAGTTGAGAATGGAGAAAGGGAGGTTAAGAAAAGAGTTTGGATACTCACAAAAAAGGGAGATTTCATATTTGGGATAAGAGAATTTCCATCTATTCAGTCAGCTGCTTTGAGATTTTCTCTGTTCAGTTCCTGTGATGCTTAAATATGGGATAATTCCTTTCTACATTATTCCTACTAGTTGATCCTCACTGATCATTCTACTATTTGCATGAAAATAATTACTGTCCCTTATGAATAGAAAGTGAACTGAGAGGGATTTTAGATAGCTAAGAATAATCCAGTGCCATCATACTAATCAGCAATGTGCCCTTGTGCTAGTTACTTAATCTCTGTGCCTCAGTTTCTTCAACTGTAAAATGGACTCCAATGTACTTTCCAACACTAAAATCTCATAATTCTATTAGCTTTCTTTGATTTAATTACTAAGCATTTCTCTTTTCTATTTGCAATTTGTGGTTTTTATTAGTGAAAATGCTAAAAGTTCCTTGGTTCTTATCTTTCATATGTAGTTTTATAGTATGCAAAATTATTAGTATTATTTTAACTTCTTAAAAGATGGATTCTCCTCTCCATTCTCTGTATCATTTCATCTGTTGTTTGTATTACTTTCAATAGATGGTGCTCTTTTCCTGGAGACGTTACTGTCATCTTATTCCTCTTTAGAAGATCAGAGAAATTAATTTTGTGCTTTGCCAATCATTAATTAAAGAAACGTGATCTATAAGCACAGAAAGAACTATTCTAGGTAATTTCTAACATTGTGGAGATGAAAGTGTTCCCTAATCACCCCATTGAGGCAAATCATCATCTGTTGAAAGGTTAAAGCAAACAGAAGTAAATCTTAAATGTCATACTCAGTATCAATACATATATGCAATATGGTTAAAAACACCAAATCAGGAACTGGTATTCGAATGTTAATTTGAGAGAAATATTTAACATTAAATCTTCATAAACTGTAAAACATTTTCATAACTCCTCCCAACTATAGCACAATTCTAAGCATTGAATATACACATACACACTGCTATGATATGGTCTACTAGTCTCCCAGGAAATTTGGAGTTTCTCTGAACAGGAAGTTGATAAGACATATCTTGAGATGAAGTCATTGACCAAATGCACTTAATTTTAAAAATTTAGTTTTGAATTTTCTCCCTAGTAACACTTTCTGGCACTTTAAGCAGCAGAAATTTGGCACTGATCTGTTATTTCTAAAAGGTTTCATCTCTTTCAGAAACGCAAAAATAAATAAAATAATAATAATAATTTTATATTATGCCACTGAAACCTCTGTAATATTTCCTTATTCCGTGAGACTTTCATGCAGACTTTTCCAGTACCCCTGCAGCTGCTTAGCTGCCTATTTCTCCATCATCACTGATGCTCACAACAACCCCCTAACATGCTTGTTCACAACAGAAATCAATGTCTGAGATAAAGATCTCTAGGACAAACTTTAAGACGAGGTGTCTTCCTATGGACTTAAAGGATAAGAGGCTGTGGGTCATGATGGAAGGTTGACAACGGAATGGAATGTAGTAAGGGGCTGTCTATGGGAAAGGTGACACCTTACAGGATCACACCTGGGAAGGCTAAACCTCTCCTACTCTCTAATTAAGGAAGAACAACTAGAATTCAACTACCATTATCTTTAAGTCACTCTTCTCTCAGCTCAGGGCCAGGAAGGTTACTTCCCTCCCTCTTCACCAGCCACCTCTCA
This sequence comes from Pseudochirops cupreus, assembly GCA_028627135.1. NCBI lineage: Eukaryota > Metazoa > Chordata > Mammalia > Diprotodontia > Pseudocheiridae > Pseudochirops > Pseudochirops cupreus. The sequence goes on along the minus strand of CM053584.1, from coordinate 312,852,490 downwards.
CTCTGCCTCCTTTGGACTCTGAGTGAGAAGGCACTGTCCTGGGCTATGCTTTTCAGTCACTGCTCGTCGTTTGCCAGTACACTTTGACTTTCACAAAATTTTAGTTCTCACTTAATTGGGCAGAGAAACAGAAAAGTGAGCTTTTTCTTTTGTCGTGCACAGCTTTCCCCCACCTCCCACCCCACCTTGCTTTCTCCTACATTCCCAGTGTATTTTCTTCCTTCCTACCGCCAAACCTACCCCATACCCCGGGTTGACTAACGGGATGGAGTGTCTCAAGCGTCCTCCTTTTGCCTTCACGGCCAGTGAACCCGTAGCTTGCGCCACTGACCGCTTTCTTACCTGATAATCACGTACATAACCAGGAAGTTTCCAAAAAGCCCCACAACACACACGATTGAATAAAGGGCCATGATAGTGATGGCGGTGACCATGGAAGGACTTCCAGTAGGTGGACACATGCTGCCGCCCCCAACCCCCGGTTCGGTGCGGTTGGGACCGCTGCACGGGTCGGACAGGTTGCCATCCAGGCGGGACAAGTTCATCCATGCACCGGATGGCGGTGTTGGGGAGCAACTGGAGGTGAGAGAGAAAGGGTCAGAGCAGCCGCTGGAATTGGCTGGAAAGGTACTGCTGTCCATGGTTCTGACGATCTAAAAAAGTCCAAGTTCCCGAGGTAAAAGCAGCAATTCTAGTCTCACCAGGCTGCTACTACGGCTGCCACCGGTCTTCTTGCTGTCGCGGAGAAACCCGATTGCAGCAGGGAGAAGAGAGTCAAGCTAAAGGCAAGGGGAGCTCTAAATGTCTGACATTGTCTTTTGCTAGTAGCCCCCTCCTATCCCGTGCACACACACTGAGGCGTAGCTCAGGAAGAGGGGGTAGGAGGGGTATGAGGCTGGGTGAGGAAGAAGGAAAAGGAAGGAGGGTGGATTTTGCGCACAGCTATCGAAGTATTCTGTCTCCCCACTAGGCTCTCACATGTGCCTGCATAAGGTTACGTGTGTAAGTAAGGTGGGTGGGCAGAGGAGGGAGGGAGAGAAGCAAGGAAAGAGAGAGGGAGGGAGGAATAGGGAGTAGGGACAGAGAGAGAGAGAGAGAGAGAGAGAGAGAGAGAGAGAGAGAGAGAGAGAGAGAGAGAGAGAAAGAGAGAGAGGACTGTGGCATTTTTTCACTTTTTAAGACGGCATGAAAGACATAAAGACATTATACCACAATCCCTGAACCACAACTTTACTCCTTCCTCTTGCTATCTGTTGGGAGATGGTAACACTCTGCTCTTCTATCTTTATGGACATGTCTAATCTCATTGTGTCCTTCCATATCCATGAGAAAGGAAAAAAAAGAACAGATCCTTTAGTATAACTAACTTAGATTCCTCAGTCTCTCAAACCTACTTGAAAAATTAGAGTCCTTAGATAAACAAAGGAAAAATAGAGCAAGTTTAGCTGAGGTAACTATTTCACTCCTTCACCTTTCTCAACTGTTCCCTATGAAATCCACTTAATTCCATCTACTTTTCTTCTCCATTGTTAAGGGAGAGAAGCTGGTGCATAGCAGTTCAACCCATATATAGTGTAGAGGTAACTCAGGAGGGGAGCAAATGAGAAATGGATCAGAATAAATCTTTCAAGTGTTATCTGTTAGGTAAACATCTTCATTTGTCACTTTCTAACAACAAAGATCATTATAGACTATCAGACACCGACTGGCTTGAATTTTGTCTGATGTGGCATTTTCTTTCGATGAAGCTTTTATTATCTGCATTTGGAATGGTTGTACGATGGAATTTAAGACAATTTGCCCTTGAAAAGTTATAGGAATTACCAATTACAAAAGACAAAACAAAACCAACCACCAAAATAGAGCATGAAGTACAGACAAGTAGTTTTGAGTCCCTTAAATTCTGAATGGCATGTATGAATTGTCTTAAAATTATCTGACAGTAAAAACTTTTATAGGCTAAAAGTACTTTTCTAAGGAGAAAGCTTTGATAGACCAAATATGAGACAAAATGGTGTAGTGCAAAGAACTCCAGAGGGAGAGTTAGGAGACTTGGAATCTAGTCCTGATTCTGTCATTAACTAGTTTTGTGATCTTTGACACGTTATGCCTGTCTTATCCTGTTTTCCCTTCCCTTATTTAGACCAGAGTGTTCCTCACAATCCTCTGAGATCAAAAACTCTTCGTGTGCTGCAAAAAAATATCATTCTGTAATAGTCTGAGGTAAAAGTCCCATGGGAGTAGGGGGGGAAGATTAGGAATCATAAAACTGCAAGGAATCTCACAAGATTACAGGGTACAGCCAACTGACTTTAGGAAGAAAGTAATCATTGCTCCTATTTTGCAGATTGAATTATTTCTTGAATATCTTTTTTTCTCTAAGTCAACAAAAATTCATCTTCACTTTGGGGAAGGCACGTATAAATCAACTTGTGCCCATTCATTTTTAAATGAGAAGATTAATCCAGAAACCAATGTAATTTCTTCAATTTGTCCTCTCATGAAAGATGAAAAAGAAATTAAAAGTTTTCTGATATTGGTAGATATTTAACTACTTTTTAGGAGAAAAGAGTTGCCTAGAAGTTGGTAAACTCAATTTTTTAAATTATATGCTTTAGAAACAGAAAACTGTTAACTGTTTGATGCAATGGTGTTTGCTTATTTCTACCATTCACATGTGATTTATATATATTAACATATCAAAGTTTCATCTTACTTTAGACTATAGAATTAAAAAAATATGAAATAAGTAACCTAAAAACTGTTGAAAAATCCATGCTTTATAATGACTCAGATTGAAAGAAATGAATCTTAATAGAATTATTTTAATTTTACTAGTTTTTTTTACACTGTCACAAGAACTCTTTGACCATTTAATCGTAATCATACATAAGCCTGGGATACTCACTTCCTTGTATGATTAAGGCATGACCATTTGACTTCTCATCTAAAATTATTATCATAAAGCAAATCAGCTGTTATTGGTCTTTCAAAACATTTGTCTGTATTGTTTATATAAATATCTAAATAATACCTAGAATAAGGATATGAACTTTTCATGGCAAGAATATGCTTGCAATTAAGGTTCCTATTATTAACACTTATTTGACCTTTATCTTTCTCCTCCTATGTATCTCCAATGTAATGCTTCTTGTGGTTAATTATTGAGAATTTCTGTTAATAGTTCACAGAACTTTCTTTTTTTTGTTTTAATTATTTATTTTTAGTTTTCAACAGTCACTTCCATAAGATTTTGAGTTTTATATTTTCTTTCCTTCCATCCTTCTCTCCCTCCCCAAGATGGCATGCAATCTGATACAGGCTCTACTTATACATACTTAAAATATTAAACATATTTTCACATTAGTCATGATGTAAAGAAGAATTAGAACTAATGAGAAGAACCATGAGAAAGAAGAAACAAAACAACAAAAGAAAAGGAGAGCAAAAGTATGCTTCCATCTGCATTTACTCCAAAGTTCTTTCTCTGGATGTGGATAACATTTTCTATCGTGAATCTCTTGGAGTTGTCTTAGATCCTTGCATTGCTGAATAAGAGATAAGTCTATCAAAGTCAGTCATTGCACAATGTAACTGTTACTATGTATAATGTTCTCCTGGTTATGCACATTTCACTCAAGATCAGTTCATATAAGTCTTTCCAGGTTTTTCTGAAGTCTACCTGCTCATCATTTCTTATGGTGCAATAGTATTCCATTACATTCATATACCATCATATGAATATACATGCAGCCATTCACCAGTTGATGGTGAATTTCCAGTTCTTGGCCACCACAAAAAAGAGCTGCTATAAGTATTTTTGTACATAAGAGTCCTTTTCCCATTTTTATGATCTCTTCAGGATATAGACCTAGAAGTGGTATTGCTGGGTCAGAGGGTATGCATAGTTTTATAGCCCTTTAGGCATAGTTCCAAATTGCTTCCCAGAATGGTTAGATCAGTTCACAACTCAACCAACAATGCATTAATATTCCAATTTTCCTACATCTTCTTCAACATTTATCATTTCCTTGTTTTGTCATTTTAGCCAATCTGATAGGTGTGATGTAGTGCCTCAGAGTTGTTTTGATTTGCATGTCTCTAATCAATAGTGATTTAGAGCATTTTATCACATGACTATAGATAGCTTTAATTTGTTCCTCTGACAACTGCATGTTCATATACTTTGATCAATTATCAATTGGGGAATGACTTGCATTCTTATGAATTCAACTCGGTTCCCTATATATTTTAGAAATGATGTCTTTATTGGAGATACTGACTGTAAAAATTCTTTCCCAGCTTTCTGTTTTCCTTCTAATCTTGGTTGCATTGGCTTTGTTTGTGCTAAAACTTTTCAAATTAATGCAATCAAAATCACCCATTTTACATTTCATAATGTTCACTATCTCTTGTTTGGTCATAAATTCTTCCCTTCTTAGATCTGACAGGTAAACTATTTCTTGCTCTTCCAGTTTGTTTATAGTATCAGTTTTTATATCTAGATCATGTACCCATTTTGACTTTATCTTGATGTATGGCTTAAGATGTTGGTGTATGTCTAGTTCTGTCATAACATTTTCTAGTTTTCCCAGCAGTTTTTGCCAAATAGTGAGTTCTTATCTCAGAAGCTGGAGTCTTCGGATTTATCAAATAGTAGATTACTATAGTTGTTAGCTATTGTGTCTTGTGTATGTAACCTATTTCCCTGATCCACCACTGTATTTCTTAGCCAGTACCAAGTAAATTTGATGATTGCTACTTTATAATACAATTTAAGATCTTGTAAAGCTAGGTCACCTTCCCTAGCATTTCTTTTCATTAATACCCTTGATATTCTTGAACTTTTGTTCTTCTAGATGAATTTTGTTATTTTTTTCTAGTTCTATAAAGTAATTTTTTGGTAGTTTGACTGGTATGGCACTGAATAAGTAAGTTAATTTAGGTAGAATTGTTATTTTTATTATATTAATTTGGCCTACCAATAAGCAATTGATATTTTCCCAATTATTTAGATCTGACTTTGTTTGTATGAAAAGTGTTTTGTAATTGTGTTCATATAGTTCCTGGGTTTGTTTTGACAAGTAGACTCTGAAATATTTTATAATGTCTACAATAACTTTAAATGGAATTTCTCTTCCTATCTCTGGCTGTTGGACTTTGTTAGAAATATGTAGAAATTCCAATGATTTATCTGGGTTTATTTTATATACTGCAACTTTGCTAAATTTGTTTATTATTTCAAGTAGTTTTTTTGCTTGATTCTCTAAGTATACTATCATATCAGCAAAGAGTGATAGCTTTGTTTCTTCTTTGCCTAGTCTAATTCCTTAAATTTATTTTTCTTCTCTTATTGCTAAAGTGAACATTTCTAGTCCAATATTGAATAACAGTGGTGATAATGAAGATCCTTGTTTCACCCCTGATCTTACTGGAACTGCTTCTAGCTTATCCCCATTACATATAATGCTTGTTGATGGTTTTAGATAGATGCTACATATCATTTTAAGGAAGACTTTTTAAATTCCTATGTTCTTTAGTGTTTTTAATAGGAATGGATGTTGTATTTTATCAAATGCTTTTTCTGCATCTCTTGAGATAATCATGTAATTTCTGTTAGTTTTGTTCTTTATATGGTCAATTATGCAGGTAGCTTTTCTAAAATTGAAGCTAATATTGAAACTCTGTATTCCTGGTATAATTCCTACCTGGTCATAGTGTAATATCTTCAAGAAAATTTTTACATCCATAGTCATTAAGGAAATTGCTCTATAATTTTTTTCTCTGTTTTGGCTCTTCCCAGTTTACATATCAGTACTGTATTTGAATCATAAAAAGAATTTGGTAGGACTCTTTCTTTGACTATTTTCCCAAATAGACAAAGTTTATATAGTATTGGAATTAAATGTACTTTAAATGTTTGATAGAATTCACTTGAAAATCCATCTGATCCTGGAGATTTTTTTCCTTAGGACATTTATTGATGACTTGTTCCATTTCTTTTTCTGAAATGGGCTTAAGTATTTTATTTCCTCTTCTGTTAATCAGGGTAATTTATATTTTTGTAATAATTCATCCATTTCAGTAAGAATGTCAAATTTGTTGACATACAGTTGGGCAAAATAGCTCCTAATTATTGTTTTGATTTCTTTTTCATTGGTGGTCAATTCACCCTTTTAATTTTTGATGCTGGTAATTTGGTTTTTTTTTCTAATCAAATTAACCAAAATTTTTATCTATTTTATTTTTTTTAATAAAACCAGCCCTTAGTTTTATTTATTAGTTCTATAGTGTTCTTAATTTTAAGTTTATTAATCTCTCTTTGGTTTTCAGAATTTCTAATTTGGTTTTTAATTTGGGATTTTTGATTTGTTCTATTCCTAGCTTTTTTAGTTACACACCCAATTCGTTTATCTCTTCTTTCACTATTTGATTCATGTAAGCATTTAGAGATATAAAACTTCCCTTAAGAACCTCTTTTGCTGCATCCTGTAAGTTTTGGCATGTTGTCTCACCATTGTCATTCTTTTGGATGAAGCTATTGATTGTTTATATGATTTGTTGTTTGACTCACGCATTCTTTAAAATTAGATTATTTAGTTTCAAATTAATTTTTAATCTATCTTTCCATGGCCTTTTATCACATGTAATTTTTATTGTATGATGATCTGAAAAGGATGCACTTAATATTTTTCTCTTTCTGCATTGGATTGTGAGTTTTTCATGCCCTAACACATGGTCAATTTTTGTGTAGGTGCCATGTGCCACCAAGAAAAAGGTATATTCCTTTCAATCCCCATTTAATTTTCTCTAGAGGTCTACCATATCTAACTTTTCTAAAATTCAATTCTTCTTTCTTGTTTAGTTTGTGGTTAGATTTATCTAGTTCTGTGAGGGGGAGTTTGAGGTACCCCACTACTATAGTTTTATTATCTATTTCTTCCTGTAGCTCCCTTAACTTCTCTTCTAAGAATTTGGATGCTATACCACTTGGTGTATATGTGTTTAGTAATGACATTACTTCATTGTATATGGTACCTTTTGAGCAATATAGAGTTTCCTTCCTTATCTCTTAATTAGATCTATTTTTGCTTTTGCTTTATCTGATATCAGGATTGCTATCCCCATTTAAAAAAAATTTCAGTTGAAGCATACTATATTCTGTTCTAGCCTTTTACCTTTACTCTATGTGTATCTCTCTGCTTCAAATGTGTTTCTTTCTTTTTCTTTTTTTGCTTTTTGTAGGGCAATTGGGGTTAAGTGACTTGCCCAAGGTCACACAGCTAGTGTTTTAAGTGTCTGAGTCCAGATTTGAACTCAGGTCCTCCTGACTTCAGGGCCAGTGCTCTATTCACTGTGCCACCTAGCCACCGCCCTTCAAATGTGTTTCCTGTAAACAATATATTGTAGGATTGTGGTTCTTAATTCACTCTGCCATTCACTTCTGTTTTATGGGAGAATTCAGTGCCTTCACATTTACAGTTATTCTTACTATCTGTGTCTTTCTCTTCATCCTATTTTCCCTTGTTTATGTTTTTCCCTGTCCTTTCTCCCTTTTCCTACTTACTAGAGTTTAGCTGTAGACCACTCCCTTGCTCAGTCTCCCCTCCTGTCTATCCACCCCCTCCATTTTCTTTCCCCTTTCCCCTCCTACTTTCTATAGGGTAAGTTAGATTTCTATACCTAACTGATTATGTTATTCCCTCTTTGAGTGAAATATGATGAGAGTAAGGTTCAAACAATGCTCATCTCCCTCCCTTGTTTCCCTCTCCTGTAATAGGTTTTTATGCCTTTTCAAGCAATATAATTTGCTTTTGTCTGCCTCCTCCTGTCCCTTTCTCCTAGTACAATCCCTTTTCACTTCTTAATTAGGTTTTTTATCAACACATTGAAGTCAACTTACACGCATGCCCTCTGCCTATGTATACAGCTTTTAAATGTTTTAATAAAGATGCAGTTCTCAAGAGGTACAAGTGTCATCTTCCCTTGTAGGGATGTAAACATTTTGGTCTTATTAATGACACGTTGCTATATTTTTATTTCCTGTTTCCCTTTTTTATGCCTCTCTTAAGTCTTGTATTTGAAGATCCAATTTTCTGTTGAACTCTGGTTTTTCATCAGAAAGATTTGGAAGTCTCATATTTCATTGACTCTTCATTGGATTGAAAGATTATGCTCAATTTCTCTGGGTAGTTGATCCTTGGTTGTAATCCAAGCTCCTTTGCCCTATGGAATATCATCTTTCATGCCCTCCAATCTTTTAATGTGGATGTCATAAGGTCCTGTGTAATCCTCACTGTGGTTCCATGATATTTAAATTCTTTCTTTTTGGCTGCTTGCAGACTTTTCTCTTTGACCTGGTAATTTTGGAATTTGGCTACAATATTCCTTGGCATTTTCAATTTGGGATCTCACTCAAGAGGTGATCTGTGAATTATTTCAATGACTATTTTACCTTCTTATTCTAAGACCTCAAGGCAATTTTCCTTGATGATTTCCTGAAAGATGGTTTCCAGGTAGATCAATAATTTTAAAATTGTCTCTCCTGGATCTATTTTCCATGTCAGTTGTTTTATCAGTGAGGTATTTTCTGTTTTCTTCTATTTTTCTATTCTTTTGCTTCTATTTTACTGATTCTGATTTTTAATGAATTGTTTTCTTCTATTAGATTTTATACCTCTTTTTCCATTTGGCCCATTTTACTTTTCAAGGAGTTCTTCTCTTCAGTGAGTTTTTGTGCCTTCTTTTCCATTTAGTCAATTCTACTTTTTTGGGACTTATTTTTTCTTTCTTTTTGTTTTTTTCAGTGTACTGTTTTTCTCATTTATCCAGTTGTATTTTTTAAAGACTTGTTTTCTACAGTCATTTTTGTCCTTCCTTTTCCAATCTATTAACTCTGTCTGTATACCCTCTCATTTCTCTCCCCAATTTTTCTTCTGCCTCTTATTTGGCTTCTTGAGCTCTTCCAAGAAGACTTTTTTGGGCTTGAGAGCAGCTCGTATTCCCCTCTGAAGTTTCAGATGTGGATATATTGATAAGGTTGCCCTCTTCTGAATCTGTGTCTTTATCTTCCCTATTCCCATAATAAGAATCTGTGGTCACTGTCTATTTCTTCATTTTGCTCATGGTGTTTGCCTATTTTTTGACTTTTAAGGTTACACTCTCCTGTTGGAGCACAGGGGACACAAGCCTAAGCTTCTTGTGTTGAGAGTCCAGGACCTAGTCACTGGTTTTGTGTTCTATAGCCTCACACACTGGCAGATGGAGCTGCTGAGGCCTTGCAGCTCATCTGGTGCTGAGCTATGGTCAGCAACACTGCAGCTCTTGGGATGGGGGTGGAGAGTCTGTCCCCTGGGGGATGTCTGCTCACCTAGGCTTCTCTAAAGCACTGGAATGTGTAACTACTGAAGGATGCCTGCCAGCCTGAAACTGTATCTCCTGGAGTTGTGCTTCCTGAAGTTGTGCTGAAGCACTGGGAGATTTGGCTGCTGGAGAATGCCCATACATGTGGTGGTTTTCTGAGCTGGTATCTAGCAGTTTCCCTGACTGTGCTGAGGCACTTGGTGGTCTTGGTGTTGGTGCTTGCCTGCTTTACCACCCTGGGGCTCAGAATCTTCCCCTGCTTTGCTGAGGTAGGGCTTGCTGTTGACTTTCTGGGATGCCTCCCATCTTGTACTGTTCCCTTTCCCTAGAGTGAGAAGAGCCAAGACTGCTATATCTTATCTTTTCACTGGTTCAGCTGTTCCCGAGTTTCTTATTGGAGTGATATTTTTTGAGCCATCTTGGCTCCTGGAAGCAGAAAAAAAAATCTATGGAACTTTCTAAGGAAGAGGTACATTATAAATGACAACAACTTACATGTATTTAGTGCTTTAAGATTGCAAAGTGTTTTCACAAATATTTGCACCTCATAATAACTCTGGGAATTATCAAGCCTCTCTCCTGACTGTTCTATCATAGTGTCCTTTTTTCCCCTCCATCTCTTCCCCTCTTTTTTCTTTTCTCTTTTCTTTGTTTGTCTTCCTCCCTCCCCTCTATTCCTTTTCCTATTCTCTCGTTTCCTTTCCTCTCCTTCTCTGTTGGCTAATTCTAATTTATCTCAGATCTTTCCAAAAAGAAACGAGTGCTTTGGGAAGAATTAAACCAGTGACCATGGTTCTACAACTGATTAAGAACTGGTTCCATCGTATACAAAAATACAATAAGATGTGTTTCAAAAGAGTACATTTGGTTAAGGTGTTTAGGAAACCATTGAAAAAAACTAATTTGGAATATTTTATAAAATAAATCCATTATTTTGATGGGTATGGCATTATGTTTATATAGTAACATTATATTTATTATATTGGCATTACACAACTATAAATAATACATTTCCAATTATTTGTCTTCTTTTATTTTTATAAAGAGTTTTTTTTTTTTAATTTCTGTTTATGTTCTAGTGTGTCTTGGCAGGTTAACTGCTGGTTATTCTGAATATGTTATAGTTATGTCAATTGGAACAATCACCATTTGGAGCTAAGATCAAGCTGAGAAATCGTACTTTTGTTTCAAAATCAGGTGCTATTGTAAAGTAATAAGCCTCATTTTCTTACATGACTCACAAACTGCCTCAGAAATGAACTCTGAAGTTGGAATAGCAGAAATGTTGAATTTAACAACAACATCATTTGAATAAGCAAATAACCTTCTATAATTCTTAAAGAACACATTAGTCATTGGAATGTTTCAGTTCTAGTGTGTTTACTTTGAAAAAAAAGTTTTGTTAAAATAAAAAAAAAAACTTTACAATGCACTGACTGTGCACAGACCACTCTCAGTGCTGTGGGAGAAAGAGAGGTTAGACAAAACATGATCCTCCATAGAGTTCTACTCTGATAGCTCATCATGGCATGAGATAATTCTGGACTCTTGAAGGCTTTTCAAGTAGAACACATGTTTTTGAAGATTCTGCCTTTCAGAAAGGCTTCAAATATGGTCCTCCTGTGAGGATGGTCAGAAATACCTTGGTAAAAAATGGATCTGGAAGAAGGAAAGAATGAGAGAAACCAGTGCCTTGTGGACTAAACTAGAACCTCAAGCCTTAATATAAAGATTAATTATTCAACGAAACAATTTGGAGACACTAGACAAAGGAAACAACTGAATAATAACATAAAAAGGAAACAGATCCTCTTTTGACAGGAAACATTATTGATGTAGATTTAATTCTTGAATCATATAAGACCACCAACTTATTCAGGTAAAGATTAAGATTTATACAAAAGATGATAAATGATACAAGTGAGAAAAATATGAAACACATACTTAAACTCCATGCTGACTCACTTTAGACATTATTGATGATAAAAATGAATATGAATGGAAAAAAAGAACATAGAGACGGACTAATGATTTCATATGATGTAAACCAATTTAAGTCATTTGACTTTCCTTAAATAAAACTTAATCATTCAAAAAGTGGCAGAATTAACCAAAGAAAGTTCTGTACTAGGTCTCACTAACAGAAAGAACCAGATTACTGGTGAGAAAATGATGGGGATATTAAGGGGAAAGTGATCGTTACCTCCCAGATTTTGGATTCTAACAGGAGAGGAAAGCAGAACATACTCTGACATGTTTCCTAGATTTGAGGAACATTTGGAATTTCAAAAATTCAGAGAAAATATAAATGTGATCCTGTATCAGGGAAGTCACACCAGAAAGAATGGAAAACTTTCAAGAATGAAATTCAGAAGACAGAAATAGAAAAAAAAAATTCCAGCGAGTTGGAAAAATTGGAATTTTTTGAAGAGACACGAAGTTATGTGAGAACTCATTAACCAACTTAGGTTTTTAAAAGATACATACAGATATCAAATATTCAAAGACCAATTAGTTCCAATATTGCATATTTAATTTCTAAAAAAATGAGGAATAATGAATGCAACAAAATTCCTTCCATAAACAAAATATGGTCCTGACTAGTAAGCAAGGGGAAGATGATGTAGAGAAAGAAAACATTAGACTTATATCTCTAATGAATATGGGATTCAAAATATTGAGTTAAATATAAATAATGAATCTACAGTCATATCGATAACAATAAAAATTAAATGATTGTATCAATGAAAATAGAAAACACTTGAAAAAGTACAAAAGTTGTTCACGATAACAAACATAAAAATTCATGGTAATAAACGTACCTTTCATTAATATGGTAAATGGCAGGTATTTAAAACCAGAGCTAACATCTATAATAGATGAAAACTAGAAACCTTTCTAATAAGATAAGGGGGGAATCAACCATGTTCTTTGTCGCCACTGCCATTTTATATAATTCCAGAAATACTATGACAATAAAATAAGAAAAATAAATTGAGGAAATAAGAATAAGCAAAGAGGGAAAAAGTAATCTCTTTTTGCAGATGATATCATGAGTTACTTAGAAAAATCTAGAGATTCAACTAAAAAAATAATTTAACGAGATATCTAAGAACTTCAATAAAGTAGTAGGAAATGAAGCAAACCCACAAAAGTAATTAGCAATTTTTGCACATTATCAACAAAGTAGCACAAAGAGATTGAAAAAGAATTTTCATCCAAATGGCTACAGCATCTATAAATTCTCTGGGAGTCTGTTTATAGAGAAATACATAGTAAAAGCTAGAATTTATTGAACTTTGAATTTTATAAAGTGCTTTCTACTCTCATTTGATGCTCAAAAAAATCTGTGAGGTAGATGCTTTTACTTTTTCCTTTTATAGATAAGGAAACTGAGGTGTCTGAGAAAGGATTTGAATTCAAGTCTTCCTAAGTCTAAATTCAGTACTGTATCTGCTTAGCAATGTAGCAGCTGACCAAACAAAACACTATTCGAGTAAAGAAAGACAAATAATCGGAAATGTATCAATTGGTCATAGTTGGGGTATGCCAGTCAAATAAAAAATTATGGTGCTAATTAAATTAATTTATAAATTTGGTGCTATATCAAACTGCTAACATGTAACTTTATAGAACTAGAAAACATAATAGGAGAACTAGAAAACATAATAGGAGAAGTAAAAGATTAAGAATCTTTAAAAAATTATTATTTTTTGCTTTTTGGAGGGGGGAGAGTAGAGCAATTGGGGTTAAGTGACTTGCCCAAGGTCACACAGCTAGTAAATGTTAACTATCTGACACCGGATTTGAATTCAGGTCCTCCTGATTCCAGGGCTGGTGCTCTATTCACTGAACCACCTAGCCACCACAAAGGTTGAGAATCTTAAGGGAAGTGATAAAAAAGGGGGTTGAGGGGAAAGAAATTCAAGCACTACCAAGCTAAAACAACACTTTAATGCAGTATTCATCAAAACTAACTGGTACTGGATCAAAAAATGGAAAAGTAATTTAGTGGAACAGATTAAATACACACAATCCATAAGTGGGAGGGAATAGAATAAGCATTTAAATAGCCTTCACAAGCACTGTGGGTAGCTAGGTGGCATAGTGCTAGTCTAGAGTGTTATGCTAGAAATCAGGAAGGCTCACCTTCCAGTGTTCAAATCTGGCCTCAGCCACTTACTAGCTGTGTGACCCTAGGCAAATCACTTAACCTTTTTGCCTCAGTTTCTTCATCTGTAAAATGAGCTGGAGAAGAAATAGCAAACCATTCCAGAATCTTTGCCAAGGTCACAAAGAGTTGGACATGACTAAAATAACTGAACAACAACAAAAAAGCACTGTGCCAAGAACTTTATAAATAGCATCTTATTTGATCTGCACAATAATACTGCCAGGTAGATGCTGTTATTATCCCCATTTTACAGTTGCAAATACTGAGGCAAACAGAGGTTAGCTAACTTACTGAGGATCACCAGGTAGTAAAGGTCTGAAGCTGACTTTAAACTCTGGTGTTCCCAATTTAAAGTTCAGTACTCTTTCTGCTGAATCCCTTAACTGCCTTATAGAAATGATAGATGGGATATCAAACCAGAAGTCATAGAAAGTTTCAAGACTGAAATTTTGAAGACCCCAAATTTGGGAGAATATTTATACAGAAAACAGGAAGGTGGAGTGGTATAATACATAGGACAGGGAACTTGCCACCCAACTTAGATTTGAAAAAAATGATGCTTCTTGTTTTTTTTCTCTGTCTTTTTAAAAATCTTTTAAATTTTTAAAATTTTTTTTATTTTTTAAATAAATTAATTAATTTACTTTTTTGTTTACATCATTCATTTCTATAAGATTTTGAGTTACAAATTTTCTCCCCATCTTTCCCCTACCCAACACCTCAAAACAGCCATCCCACTGTATAACCCCTCTACCAATCTGCTCTCTTCTATGTCCTCCCTCTCACCCCTCTGATTTTCTTGTAGGACAGGATGGATCTCCCTACCACAGTGCTCATATATCTTAATCCTCAGCTGGTAGTTAATAATAATAATAATTATTATTATATATATGCATATATATGTGTGTGTATATATATATTTTTATCATTTGATGATAGAACTTTAAATTCTAGATTCTTTCCCTTCCTTCCTCATCACCTACCCCCACCAGAAGGAGAAACAATTAAATACAGGCTGTACATGTGCAATTATGCAGAACATCTCCACAGTGGACATATTGTAAGAGACTGATTCTATGTCCCTCCTTCCTATCCCGCTCCCCCCCTTGTTCTATTCTCTACCCTGTCCTTGTTCCTGTCCTTTTACAGAAGTGTGTACTTCCAGCAACCCTCCCCCCCCATCGTGCCCTTCCCTCCATCATCCCACCTCACATCCCCATTCCCCCTACTCTCCTGTGTGGTGAGATACCCAGTTTAGAGTTTATGTCATTCCTTACCTAAGCCACATTCAATGAGAGTAAGGTTGACCCTTTCCCTTTTCCCTTCCTGTTCTTCCCCTCCATTGTAACAATTATCCCTTGCCTCTTCTATATAAGATGATTAACCCCATTCTGTCTGTCCCTGTCACCTCTCATTCTAATCCTCTCCCACCTCAGAATTTCACCTTTTAGAGTATTGTCCCTTCCTATTCAATTGATCCTGTGCCCTCTGTGTACTCATATATACACATACTCAGATATGTGTTCATATGCATATATAAACCCTCCTGTATAGACATATGTGTATAT
>CM053584.1:312808449-312836885 GCA_028627135.1 Pseudochirops cupreus | reverse complement strand
CACAGACACATCGTATGTGTGATGACCAGTTTTGATAAACTGGACTCTTCTCGGCAACACACAGTTATAAGACAACTCTACAAGTCTCAGGATGGAAGGAGATATCTACATTCAGAAAAAGATCTAGAAAAAACAGTTTAAATGGAGACTGAAGCAATTTACACGCTATTGTTCTTCTCCATGTTTAGTTTTCTTTCTTTTTTCCCATTGTTCACTCCATTGGTTACAACCCTTCTATACAACCAGACTTAATGTCCAATGTGTCAGTATTTGCAGATCCTATATTTGATTGCATGCTGCCATTGGGGGTTGGGGGGAGGGAAGGGAGAAAATTTGAAACTCAAGGGATTGTGGAACTGAATCTTGTAGACTAAAAGTAAATAAATAAATCAATTACAAAAAGAAAGTAAAAAAAGGGATAAACAGAAGCACAGATAATTCCTTTTGTATATACCCTTAATTTTGACTCAGAAGATCATGAATGAACAGATACTCTTACTTTTAAACTAGCCAAATGACCCTTTATCACAGTAACAGTCTTTAAGTTTCTTATCACTGGAGGTAGGCACACTAAGCCTCCATGCATTGCTCTAGAACCAGGGCAGGAAAATCTAAGCCTAGGTACTTATCAGCTGATCCTCCCATTATATTAGAATCATAGAATGTGATCCAGAAGTAGTAGGGATATAATCTAGTACAACCTTCTCATATTTCCTGAGGCTCAGAGGGTAGGATGTGACTTTGCCATGGTCATACAGCAATTAATGAGAACACCACAACAGATCTTCTGGCTCAAGGTCTAATGCAGTTCTGTTATAACATACTGAATCTTAGATCAAGGAGGGACCTTGGACAAGATTGAGTACTATCCTTAGGTTTTATAAGTAAAAAAACTTGAAATTTTAAAAAGTTAAGTGAATTGCCTAAAGTCACAGAACTACTTGGTAGGAATGTTCCTCCTAAAATTCAGTTCTTTATCTCCCAAGTCAATATTCTTCCCATTATACAATATTGCTTCTATGATATCTACATCTATTCATCCATCCTTCTATATATCCATCAAACCATCTATCTATTTATGTCAGCATATATACACATCCATATTTGTGTCTAGAATGACATACATAGACCTGTACATATTGTCTGTTTGTACTTTATTCATGCTTGCATATGTTATAGGGGATCTGAGGACACAGAGAGCAAAATTTCAGCTTCCCCTGGTCTTGTTGTTCAGTGAACTGAAACAATAACAATCCTTTAGACATTAGGAAAGACAACATAATTTAGAAAGCCTATCTGTGTCTTGTATAATCAGAGATAACCTGAAGTCAATGTGCTGGTTGGTGTGTGACTATAATATGACAGATAGTTACTTTGGTCATGATTTTAAGACAGAAAAAAATGTCAGTTTGGGTGATGAACCTAAGTCTGAAGTTTTCAGATTACAACTTTGCAATTCCATATCTCAGAAACAAATTTTCCAACACAATTCATTCAAAAACAATCAGTGTTGTCCAAAGGAACTCTTGGAAACAGATAGTTCATTTGAGGTTTGCAATTGACCTTTATGCTTTTCTAATTGCATTTGCTATGAAGAATATGCTCAGTACTGAAAATCATCCTCTGTTGTTTTCTCATAATGAGAAACAAAGAGCAAATATGGACATGGCATGAAAAATCATCAGAATACCAGATGCTGGCAAAAACAATGACCAGATTTTGTAAGTACAGTTGCATAGCATTAGCACTTTGAGTAAACACAGAAGTTATTATCTCTTAATCTACTTTTGTGGATCCTGAGGCTATCAATATCAAACACCGTTATAAAATAATGAATAAGAAGCTAGAAGCAAATTTGAATAAAGAAAATTTAAAGATAAAAATTAGTTTTTTAAAGTTTTTAATGGGTATTTCTTTTTAAAAATGAAATCTTAGTTGGATCATTTTTTAAAAACATTTTCTAAATAAATGTCTGGTGAATTAAGTTGAAGATATAAGTAAAATAGAATTATAAAAAAACATTTTTCAATAGAGAAAAGTGGAAGAATGAGTAGTGGATCTGTTCAAAAATATCTGCACATTGAAAATTCTCTTTTCTCGGGTATTTGAACATATGATTAGAAAGGTGAAAACATAGAATGTTAGAATAGAAGAAATTCTGTTTTGTTTTATAGATGAGGAAATTGACAACCATAGAAGTGAAATAACTTGCCCAAGGTCACACGACTGGTTGTTATAGAACTAGGACTAGAACTCTTTATTCCCTTTTCTGCATTCTCTCCACTAAAACAATCCTTCAGACATTAGGAAAGGCAACATACTTTAGAAAGCCTATCTGTGTCTTGTATAATCAGAGATAACCTGAAGTCCATGTGCTGGTTGGTGTGTGACTATCAAATGACAGATAGTGACTTTGGTCATGATTTTAGGACAGAAAAAAGTAATCATCATGCCCTCTCTTGTCCTAACATGAGTGTGTGCTACTAGCAGTCCAAACCAACTATTGCAGATTTATGTTGCTACTGGGTATTTTGCTCTGATCTAGTATCAGGTATCTTTATATTTCCTTTTACTCTTTCTACTAATTATGAGGCAAACACGTCACCTATGCTTGCTTTTACATCTGCAGTGGTCAGTGACTGACTGACAGCTTTGTTTTAGCTTTTGCTTTCCATCTTTGGTTCCAAGAGTATCTGCCAATGCTGTTAGAGGAAGAGGACCCATCACAATGTGTCCTTGGACCTCTTGTTATGGCACTATGACACCTTTTGTTTGAATTCTCAGTGAGAAGACAATCACAATATAGCCTCCTTATAACCACAAATAGCTGAAAACCAATGTTGCCTTCCAAAGGGCTTTAGGACTCTGGCAAGAAAATGAGGAGTTGGAAGGGGGGATGGAGTTTAAGACTATCAATGTCTGCTGCAGCTTGAATTTCAGCTTTGCTTGGATCTAAAGAAGGGCTAGGTCAAATCCATTTGAAATAGATCCCCCTTTCATTTTAGTGCAATATACTCTAAGTCTCACAGAGAATGGGTGGATTGAAAAAAAGAAGAAAGCAGCAAAGAAATGAATGAAATGTCTAGATCATTCTTCCTGTAGGCTGCTGTTTTTGAAAGGGGCAGAAAAACTTTTTGAACTTTAATTAACTTGGCCTAACACTATCCATCAAGTAAATCAGGCCTGCATTCAATCTGAACAGGAAAAAGAGCTTAGAAAAATGGATGTCATTCTGATAAGTAGTAGGCATATGGCTGCATACTAAACAGATGCCCAGGTATTAAACCCAGGACACTGCATTTCAAACTGATTTGATCCCTCTCTCTTGAAGAGAGAGATAGAAAGTGATACTTTATATGGAAAAGGGTAAGAGTGGTGGTGGTGGGGGGGCAAATGCAGGGGCAAGAAGAAAAGGAAAGACTGAGAAAGGAATTCTAGATGCATTTGAAGAGTTCATCTATTGCTATGGCAACAGCCTCTTCCTAGCAACAACTTGGTACCATGCTGACACGCAGAGCTTAGGCCTTCAGACAAGAGGAAAGAAACCATAACAAAATCTTCCATTTTCATGTAATTTATCTTTTTTTTGAGTCTGAAACAGGTGATGGGGAATTCACATGAAGATGTCAAGAGAATAAAAAGTTACTGTGTTTACTCATTACTCACAAAATAGATCATCAAATGTGAACACACAATTTGAGTAACTGATGAAAACCAACTGCAGAATTTTTAAAAATGCTACTGAGATGTCCAACTTTTTTGAACATTGCTATTGATTCAACACCCTCATGTCTTTTCAATTATTTTGCTCTTATCAGTACTTAAAATAACATTAATATATTATTCATAACATCTATCTGCAAGGACAATCTATGATTTCTATCTATTTACACGTGGAAAATGGAGTGGGGATTTGGGGTAACCATTTGGGTATCTTGCAAGTTTTATCTGGACTTTTTAGGCAATAGTGAGTTTCATAACTACCTCCGTTTTTACATGTATGATGAAACACACCTAAAATGAAATGAACCACAAAATCATGAAACTCCTAGTTAACTTTAAACTGTGTAAAGACAAGAGTTGGCATTTATAGAATATTTTAAAGTACTCTCTGAATAGCATCTCATTTGATCCTCACAACTCTGTGACTTAAAATATTATTATCTCAAATCTTCAGATGAGAAAAAAAAGTTCAGAAATGTTATGTGAGTTACCTAAAGTTTCTGAGATAGGAAGCAATTGAACCAGGATTTAGACTTTTAACTGGCTCTTTCCCCTCTCTCATGCTGCCTTGGTAGGCAGAATTATTTTCACGTGGGAACAAGAATGGTAAGAGCATGTAGACTATTAAAAAAGATTTGAGGAAATGGAAATTAAAATCAAGAAATCAAAGCTGGAGTGCTCTCCATCCCCCACCCCTTCACCTCTTAGGTTCCCTAGTGCCACTTAATATTAGCCATATGAGAACCTTCATAGTCATCCTAACTGTTCATAGTCTGCTGTCCCTCCCCACTACTTTCTATATAGTTTGCATCAACCCATTTGGGTTCATATTATTCCCTCTTCCATCTCCATAGAATATAAGCTCTTGGAGGTAAATGACTGTTTTTTAAAATCTCTTATACCTGGCAATGTCTTGCAGAATTCAATAAATTATTACTGAATACAATTTAATTGAATTATATTCCCAGCGACTATTTCTTGATTCAAATGGAAAGTTCTTTACTACCCTGAATGAGTATGCACTGAAAAGGACACACCTTTTGAAGTTCTCAACTCTAAGATAAACTCAATATATTTCATTTTTAAAGTCATTTTTCAGTTGTGTTCAACTCTCATTGACCCCATTTTTGGGGTTTTTTTGACAAAGATACTGGGGTGGTTTGTCATTTCCTTCTCCTGTTCATTTTACAGATGAGGAAAGTGAGGCCAACAGGGTGAAGTGACTTGCCCAGGATTACACAGATAGTAAATATCTGAGGCCAGATTTTAATTCAGGTCTTCCTGACTCCAGGCCCAGCACTCTATCCCCTGTAGGACCTAGCTGCCTCAATATATTTCTTACAGTTCAAATAAGCCATTAATTCTCTTAAAAATACCCAAACTCTATTTTCATGAAAATAGAATATCCTATCTGTAGGATAGCCTATTAATATTATTTTGTTTTTAAAAATCACCATAAATAAGCTGCTTTTGATTCCAATAGTGCTCTTATCTATCAAGACACAAGACTGCAAGCTTGAAAAAGTTGATCTTAGAGTTCCATTAAGATTTTAATCATATAGCAAAGAATCCCACTGGGGTTAATCAGTTGGTAAAACAGACGCATCATGAAAAGAGGAAGGAAAGATACTTTCAGCCTAGAAAGTGACAAGATAGATAAATCTTTGAGAGCTTGCATTAAATTAGATGCATAGTTTAAAAACTGTTTTTAAGTCTGGAAAAACTGAAGCCATGAACTATTTATAATATTTGGGTCTTAGGTCAACAGGGTACCAATATTTCTGAATTGTATTGCATTGTCAGCTTATGCTATATTTTTCCTCCTTTGTTTTTGGCCATTTAAAGTATTTGGAGAGAATGATAAAGAAAAGGGGAATTTTGTTTAAGAAAAAGTAATCTAATATGAAATAGTGTTGGAAACAAAACAAACTACAGAACACTAAATACTTTCATGTACGCCTAAGAATATGGAGAAGTAAGTGGTCTTCGATCATTTAGCTTAGCTCCATTATCTTACTGGAAGAAATTGAGGTCCAGAGAAGTCATATAGCTTGTCACAGTGGATGAGCTAGGAGTAGAGAAAAGGTTTTCTAACTCCTGGTCTAGTGCTCTTTCCACTCTTGTAATGGTAATGGGAATTTGAAGACCTTCCCTGCTTTGAAAATAAATTCTGCCCCCTAATACATTGAATATAATCACATAGAGCCTGTGCTGTGAGGAGCTTGCTGAAGGGTGTAACAGAACCCACAGGAAGCTGGGAGTCAGAGCAGTTAGAGATGGAGGGAGGAGAGGACACAACTGCGGGAGACAGTTAGGCTTGTGAGTGTTTGCCACCTTCTGTGAAAACTGTGCTCTTGTTGGTTTGTGGGAAGGCTAAAGGATGTTGTGGCTCTCTGCTATGTTGTGTTATATTAACTTCTATGTTGTTATGATAGATTTGGTTTCCTGGTGTTGGGATTTGATTTTTGTGTCTGAATAAATGTTTTGCTTCTATCTTCTATATGGAGAGTCTGTTATATTTTGCAATTGAGCACTGTGCTAGTATATTCATAGTCACCATCAGTGCTGTGAATATTGTGTTGGTGCTACAACTCTAGACTGCAGTTTGTAGCATACTGGATACCACAGGTTTCAAGAGAAGTACTTTACAATTGGGTTCTTTATTTTTGTGTACCAACATGCACCAGCTTTAGTTAAATGTTTCGCGTGAGCTAACCTTAGAAGTCTAGTTCCACCTTAGAGTTAGTTGTTAAGGTAAGATGCTGTCACCCAGAAGCATACGTAGAATTCATTCCCTGGCAAAATATACAATCATATATTTATTGTCTTATAGACAATCAAGCAATCAGATAGCATTTATTACATATTTCATATATTCTGGACATTGTGCTAAGATTTATTCATTCTAAGAAAGGCAGAAACTGTTTTCCATGAACTTTTATTTTAATATAATTTTATTATTTTATTTAAATATATAATTTTATAATTAAAATTAATTTTTTAATAGGGAACACAGTTTTTGAGAGGCATAACTGCATAATGGATAGACCTTGGTGTCAGGAAGATCTGGGTTCGAATCATCTAACATATACTGTCTTTGTGATCCTGGACAAATCATGTAACTTGTCAGGGTACCAGAAAACCTTTTGTAAGCATGTGCTGATCTGCATTGTTAGAAGGAGATGCCTCACTGAGTTCTCTCTATCAATGAAATCACAGATTCGTTAAAAAGAAAGTCAGACTAGGAAAAGTAAAGAAACACAAATCTAGACCTTCGGGAGAGTTTCTTATTATATTAACTCATTCTGAAGCCCCCAGGAAAGAGGCTTATTGACTTGTTTCTATGGTAGAAGGTTCTGGCAGGAAAGCTGTTCTAAAAGAAATCACGCATGAGTTTCAAGTTTCCTTCAAGTTTCTGTGAATGGATTATGTCATCTCTTATGCTATTTCCATGCTGTCATAGGCAGGATAAAAGTCAAGGAATTGTAGATAGGATCAAGACATTGTTGTTGTTGATGATGATTGATTTTTATTTTTAAATTTCTTTCCACATAACATAGTATAATAAAAAAAGATGATTGCATATGAAACTGCAGCTCTCCTATGTACAACTTGCTATTCCTTTCAAATATACAATAAATTATCATGTGAGTTTTTTTCTCCTTTTTTTCTTCCCTCTCTCCCCCCCCCCCCCCAGCATTCTTAGAAAGAGGAGAAGGAAAGAATTATTCATTCTTTGGTGGGGTGGGGTGTTTGACCTCTGTAAATAGCCATCCCCTATTGCTCAGGATTTTCATTGCTGAGAATTCTTTTTTTCTACATAGTTCACATAATATTAAATAGTGCAGACCTCAGAGACTCAGTTTCAGAGGTTATATAAAATGAAATTCCAACATGGGCACAGTCACAAAGGAAGAATTAGCCTTTTAGGTGAATTAGGATTCCCTTTTCCACAAATTTCCTAGCCTACTTGTAAAAGCATCAGAGATTTCAATAATCCTTTGATTTAAGACATTTACTGTTTTGTTACAATCTAAACATTATCTTGAATGAGTAGCATATTAAGAAATTAGTAGTCACTAAGACCTGATCTCAGATATTAGATTATCTGGCTAGGTACCTATAAGAGCTTTGGGGAAATAAGGTATAAGGCAGGTAAAGTTTGTAGGAGGAAAGGAAAGAAGATAAGATTTGGAGTCCTATTGCTTTTTGCATATCTAATTTATAATTGAATAACAGCAGGGAATTACTTTTATGATATTTAAGTAAATTTAAAAAATCATTGAGCATGTAATGAAAGACACACCAACCCTCAATCCTCAAACTCCCTGGTTCTTAGTGTTCTCTGTCATTGAGTTACTATAGGAACCTGGTATCTTGGTGCAGCTAGAAGGTGGTGGAGGTCAGAACTAAGAGAGAAAATGAGATTGCAGCAAAATGGGATATACTAAGGTAAGATCAAATCAAAATGCAGTCCTGTAACCTACACCTCCCTTGTCTTGTCTTTCTACCATTGATTTTTTGAACCAGAGTACAAGTTTATATTTATAACTATTAAGTATTATGTTAATAATAGAACTTTAATGTATGCAAAGCTCTTTCCTCAAAACAACTTTGTGTTTGAAGAGTTTCTGAAAAAAGAAAGAGTTGAACTAGATGGTTTCTAAAATCGCTTTCAGATTTAAATCCATGATCCTAAATGTTCTTTGTTAATCTCACTTATGTTGGATTCAATTCCTTCTTAACTATTTTCATCTATACATTTTAATTTACATATTAATGACTTTGAGAGAACTCAAAAAGGGCAATAACGGATTTCAGTAATGACACATTTACATCAGACTTTGTGCTGTCTCAAGTGCTTTCCTGAGATCAACCTGAGGAGGTAGGTAGTAAATTGTTATAGACATTTTATAGATTAAGAAATTGAGGCTCAGAAAGGTTAAATGATTTGTCTTTGATTCACATAGCCAGCAAGTTTTATTATTGTCTCTTCTAGTTCAAGCACTGGCTTTGTCCTTTATTCATTTTTGTCTTTCTCTCAAAATAGTTGTAAACAAATAAAAACTTTTCTGATTTTTTCCCTTTATTTTGGTCATTAACCTTTGTTGAAAGGCTCAACTTGTTCTGAGCTTTGGTATTCCTCATAGTAGTCTTATAGGTCTAGCCACTATTTTGTAAGTAGGCTGCATTGTTTATTATCTTTATCTTCTGCACATTTATTTCAAAAATCTGAGCTGGCTTATGAGTTTGCTGGACTTGAAATTTTCTTTAAATTTTCTTCCTTTGTGAAATCATATATTTTTTTGGATCACTAACATTTGTTTTTGAAAGTATTCCATTGACTTTTGGTCAAGGTAAGTATGTTAATATAATAGAGAGGGAAGAGAAAGGAGAGGCAGAATGCCCACCTTTTACATACCTATTCTAATAAAAACATGAGATTGGTGTCAGATGAAATAACACTCAAGTAATCCAGTGAGAAAACACAAGTGATTTCTTCCATTCCAGAACAGTACAGGAAGCCAAAAAGAAGCCCACAGATAACAGAAAAGACAACCTCCAGCAAAACCAACATTAACATAGACCAATAAGTCCACAATCTTTCAGTGCCTTGGATCAGAGATATGTAGTCTCCAGGGCTTTCTGTTTAAAGGTAGCTAATAAAAGATTCTATAAGAAAGCCCCAGGGAAATTGAAAATCCACACAGTAGAGACCTAGGAAGCATCAGAAAGTAACAGCTCACTCTAAGAGGACCTAAGTCTTAGAGTTGGACTTCAGTACAAGAAATCAGATAACCCAGCGTAAGACCAAGCAGGGCTGAGTCCTCTATCCAAACCTGCAGCAGGAAAGAGAGGCACAAAATCCCAATTCAGGAACTAAAGTTGAAGAGATGAGTGAATAAAAAAAGACTAACTAAGAACAATGCTTCTGATAAATTATTATAGATATGAATACTACCCCCAAATAAGGAGTGAGTAGCTACATGAACAACTGAAAACACTCGAAGGAAAAAAAATGAATTTTCCTCTAGGGTTACAAGAATACTTGGAAGAAATGAAGCAATAGAGAAAAAAGGTTGTGGAGGAAAGACATGAAAGGAAAATAAATCATTTATAAGAAAAAGCGACAACCTTTATGTAAATAGCAAACTCCCAACCAGAATAGACCAAACAGAAATTAGGGACTCCATGACATAGCAAAAAATATTAGAACAAAATCAAAAGATTGAAACAATAGAAGAAAATGTAAAATACCTGAAACCAAAAACAATTGACCTGGAAAACAGATGAAAAACAAATACTGTAAGCATTTTTAGACTCTCTAAAAACCATGATTTCAAAAAAAAAATTAGGGCATTATATTTCAAGATATCAGAAATGAAACCCGTCCAGGTGGCAAAGTGAAAATAGAACAAATCTATCAACATTTCCCAAAGAAGCTTCAAAAGGAAAACACTCAGGAATATCATAGCCAAAATCCAGAATAAGTACTAGGAAGGATGAGTTAAAGTATGAAGTTGAAGTATGAGTAATCAGATTGCATTGGAGCTACTTCTACTATGAATGAGTAGAGATTTTGGAAAATAATAATCACAAACATAAAAGAGATAGATTTAAAGCCTAGAATAATTTATACTGAAAAGCTAAGTATAAACTTATCAGTAAAAAGTGGCCCTTTATAACCAGAGGTACAAATTTATTTGTATAAGACTTTTCTCATTGGTAGATGATTGATCAGTGCTCTACAATTTTATGAGGCTTAGAGTTGGTGAGATCTTGGGATAAAAGAGACCTTGCCTTCAGGTTTCTGCCTTTGAGAGGAAAACACATAGTTATAGATTGTCTTCAGGGAAAGGCTCCAGAAAATAAAGAAAGTCTCTGGGAAGAAGCTGACCTGTAGAAGAAGTAGCCCTTTGATCATGGTGAGTTCTTCCCAGTCTTCTCTTCAGAGACCTCTCCCTGAAGACAAACTCTAACATGTGCCTTCTCTCTTAAAGCTGGAAGCCAGAATATAGAATTTCTCTTCTCCCAAAATCTCATCAGCTCTCTCTCTTTCACAAACATGGAGCTCTGAGCAAGCAATCTCCACAAACGAAGAGAGTCTCATGCAACTGGGGCTAAGCCTCTGGCTACAAATAAAATAGAAGACTTATGCATTTCTGATGAAAATTTGAGTAGGAATTTTATAAAACAAACGCAAAAGAGAATAAACATCATCTTCCAAAGGTATTAAGGGAATTAAATATGAAAAATATTAAATATGAGGGAGTGGAATTATTTTTTCTGAGGGTTTTGGGAAATCAAAGAGAAGGAATTGTGAAAGGAAGAATAAAACAATTAGAAATGAAGGAATGGATGAAATTTTCTTTTTCTTATCAAGTATGGGGGGAGTGTTAGGGGAAATGGACTTCAGATGAATCTCACTTTCTCTGATATGATGTAGACAAATGAGAATTGAAGAGACACATATAGAATTTGGTGTAGAAATACATCAAATTCAACAGGGAAACAAATGGGAATGTAGAGAAGAGAGATTAAGAGAGAGGATAATGATGGGATGAGCTAGTACCAAAAACAGAACAAACAACTTCCTGATCCCAAAGAGGAAATTAAAAGAGAGAAACAAAGAAAAACAATCAGAATCCAAGGAAGAGGCTAAGATGGCTTCTTAGACAACTAAAGGATGGCTCAACAAATTGTGGTGTATAAATGTAATAATAACATTAGGCAGTTAGAAATATGAAAGAGATAATTGCAGAGAAAACTGAGTGGTATGTTAAGTGAAGTGAACAAAAGCAGGAGACCAAACAAACCTTAAGAGGTAGGTGCTATTATAATCCCATTTTAGAATTGAATAAACAGAGCCTCTAAAAGGTTAAGTGCTTTGCCATGGCACCACTGAATGACAATATTGTGTATTTGGGGGGCTATCAGCAACTATAAAGTCTAGCAAATATAAAATGAGGAAGACTCATTACAATATTTTAATATTTCTGGTAAATTGTCATTCATTTAGCTTTTACTTGAAAATTTCTAAAAAGAGAAAACATTAAAAAAAAAAAATCTAGCAGTGTGACCTTGGGCAAGTCACTTAACCCCAATTGCCCTACATTCCCCCCTCCAAAAAGCAAAAAAAAAAAAAAAGTTAAAAAAATTTAAAAAGGGAAAACATTGCTTTTTAAGACAGTCAGTTATACTTTTCTGTCTGGGAACAAGCATTTATTACGTGCTTACCATGTACTGGACATTGTACTAAGTGCTGGGAATATAAAGGAAAAAAACAATGATCCAGCAAAGGAGACGAAGGAGCAGTCAGACGGGTAGGAGGAGAACAAGGAGAGAGCAGTGCCATGAAAACCTAGAGAAGAGAGACTAATTAGGAGAGGAGGGGGTCAAGGGTTGTGTAGAGATCAAGAAGGATGAAGACTAAGAAAAGAGCATTAAGTTTGGCAATTAAAAGGTCGTTAGTAACTTTGAAGTTTCAGTTTCAGTTGAATGGTTAAGTCAGAAGTCAGATTGCAGAATATTTAGAAGAAAGGGAGAGGGAGTGGAGACACTAATTGTAAATGGCTTTCTCAAGGAATTTAGTCATAAAAGGGAGGAAGATATAGGACAACAGTTAGTGGGGATGTTCTGGACCACATGAAAATGTCTTTGTTGTTATTGTTGGCTTTGCCTTTTTTTAAGGATGGAGGAGACATGAACGTGTTTACAGGAAACAAGCAGCTAGTAGGTATGGAGAGAATGCAGATGAATGATATGTTAATAATTGAGGGAGAATCTGCTGGAGAAGACTGGATAGAATAGGATCAGGGATAAATGTAGAGAGATTTACCTTGACAAGAAAAAGGAACATATATTCATGTGAGACAGCAGTGAAAGAGAAGATGGTGCAGAAGATCCCTGAATGATGTGAGATGAAGGAGCTATCAGGGAATAGCCCTGATTTTTTTTAGGTGAAGCATGTGGCAAGGTTCTTATCTGAGAAGGTTGGAGGAGGGGAGCTATGGGAAGCCTGAGTAAGGATAAAAAGTGTTAGCAAAGGCACTGTAGTGAATAGTAACTCATTGATTAGGGAGGTGTGAAATGATTGTCTTGTTGTGGCAAAGGCCCAGTTAAAATTATGTGAAATAAATTTCCAGTGGACCTGTTTTTAAAAAAAATAGTTTTGATTGTTAAGAAGCTTTTCCAAATATGAAACCTACATATTCCTCTTTCCAATGTTCAGTCATTGCCCCTGATTCTGCTCTCTGGGGCCAAATAGAACAAGTCTAATTCCTCTGCCACAGAAGAGTCCTTCAAATATTTGAATATTGCTGTATCTCTCCTGATGCTTCTCTTATTTAGGCTAACCATCTTCATTTCCTTAAACTGATGGTCATATGTTATAGACTCAGGACACCTGGCCATTTTGATTGGTAACTTTGAGTCACTTTCCAGTTATAAAGATCATTACTGAACTCTGGTGCCCAGATCTACATATAATACTCTGTGAAGGACCTGATAGTCGTTCATGATGAGTTTATTAAGTACCTAAGTAAAATACCATCTCTGCTCTAGGGATTTCATAGTCTAATGGGAGAGATGCAAAAAACCAACTATGTATAAATGGGTTCTATAGAATGAATCAGAGATAAACACTAGAAAGAAGGCCTTAAGAAAGATTAAAAAAAAAACTCTTATAGAAGGTAAAATTTGACTAGGACTTGGAATAATTTAGGGAATCCATGAGGTAGAAATGAGGAGGAAGAGTATTTCAAATATAGTGAATAGCCAGTGAAGATGCCTAGAATCTGGAAATGGAGTGTTTTGCGCATGAAAGAGAAAGGAATTTCATTGAATCATAGAGTACATATAGAGGGAGTGGGGATTAGGAGTGGTGGAAAAAAGCATGGAGTAAGAAGACTGGAAGGGTAAGATGGGGCCAGGTTGTGAGACTTTGAATGCCAAAGAGAGGAGTTTCTATTTGATCCTGGAGTTGATGGGGAACTACTGGAGTTTATTGCATTTGGAGAGGGGTACATGTGACACGGTCAGATTTTTCACTTTAGCATCCTTAGTTTGACAGCTCAGTGGAGGACAGTCTGAAGAGGGAAAAGATTTGACGTAGGAAGATCAACCAAAAGACTATTGAAGTAATCCAGGTATGAGGTGATGAGGGCCTGTCCATGCAGAGTAGAGGGACAATAAACTGGAAAGCTAGCCCTCTCTCGATGCAGGCTGAGTTTGCATTAGCTCTTTTGGCTGCCACATAATACTATTACTTCTTAATGAACTAGGACTATACCCAAATCTCCAGATCTATTTTGGATAAACTAAGGTCCGATTATGCCTGCTATAATTTGTACATGTGAAATTTATTTTTTAATTCAATTGTAAGACTTAAATTTATTATTAATTAATTTTATATTACTGGACTCAACCTAATGCTAGAGTTTTTCAAAGTGTTTTTGTGTCCTAAGTCTGCTATCCTATGTATCTATCTCTCTGAATTTTGTGTTAGCAGCAGATTTGATCATTGTATCTATCCACTTACTCTTCAATCCTAGTCATGCATAAAGCTTATAAAAAGTATAATTCGATAGGGCACTCCGCTTAGACCTCCTGCCAAGTCAAAATGAAACTAGTATTGATTATTCTGAGTCTGATCATCTAACCAACTCTGAATCCATTTAATTGTATTATCAACTAGTTTAAATCTCTCCAACCATTTCGTCAGAATCAGGTTATATTTTATCAAATGCTTTTCTAAAGTTTCAGTTAAACTGTCTATATAGATAGATATAGATATAGATATAGCACAAATATCCAATCTACCAGGTTGTTAACCTCATCAAAAGAAGATATAAGCTTAGTCTGGAACTTTATTTTCTAGATATTTATTTATCATCTCACAATCCATTCTCAGATTTTCCCCTTTATCTTTTTCAAAGCCAAGCTCACTGTCTTAAAGTTTGCAGAATCTATTCTTTCTCTGTTCTTTAAAATACAGGACATGTGACTTTCTCTAGTCCTATGGCACTTCTCTCCTTGATTTTTTTTTTTAAACACAGCACTGACAGTGACTCAGAAATCACATCTTTCAGTTATTTCTCTACTGGGCATCTTTATCTAGAGTGATCTGAATTCTTTTTTTTTTCTTTTCTATCTCATCATTTATTTTAAGTATCAGCTCCCATTGTTCATTTTTTTTTGTTTTGTCATTTCTAGTGCAATAGCTATTTCCTTTACCAGCAAAAATAGAAGCAAAGTCAGAATTTAAAAGCTTAGCCTTCTTTATGTTGTCAGTTACTATCATCATACCCAATTTATAGCCAATAGGTGGCTATATCTTTAGTCCTGTCTTCCCCAAATAGAGTTTTTTTTCTTAAATCCCATATGATTTCCCTCTGTTTCCTGATAGTTTCAGGTCATTCTAAGCTTTAGCACTATTGGTACCATTTTAATAGCTCTATGTCATGCTCTTTCATTCACCTTCTCTTATCCTGCCCTAGAATCCATTATAAATTTGATAAAGAGATATAGATGTATAGATATATGTTAGTTGCTACAGTCCTTGTTCACCCATATTGATTTGAATTTTCATGTTTCTTCATTGATATTCTTCCATTATTATATAGAGATATTCATATAATCCCTATTTCTAACAATCAATTTTATCCTTCCATATCCCTTTTAATTCTAAAACTCTCTAACAAAATTACATTTTTTAAGATACCAGGGAAATAGATTCTTTCTGACCCTTGACAAGGTTGCTCCATCCCTATCTAGGAGTCTGTTACTCCTATATTTTAAGCCAAGACTTCTTAAACTTTTTCCACTTGAGACTTGTTTTCTTGTTTCATCAGAGTTGGCATTGTATGGCCTGAGGGCATGCACAGTACAAAGTGTGCATGCTTTGGGTTCAGAACCAAGGTTGCAGTGAAGTTGCTCAATGCAGCATGGGCAAGTACTGCCAGAAACACCTCAGATTCATTACATGTTTGATTTTTAAATCATTTTTGGTCATTATGAGTTCAGAAACCTTATACTGCTACCAATTTTTTCATGAGCCCATATCGGATCACGACCCACAGTTTAAGTTTTTGTTTAGACTATTGTCTAGAAATACAAATCTTATGCTTAGCCATCTTTGTAGGCACTTGACATTTCCCAAATATATATATTTTTTCAACATCCCTTCCCTTTGTGGCTATCAATGAATAAAACAGAATCAGTACCCATATGGTCTCTAGCTTCTTGTCCAAGAGTTTATAATCTTGGACAAGCTTTTGAGGTTCCTTTTGGTAGTATCATTTGTGCCTGTGTTAGTCACTGGAAGTAGATTTTAGTTTTGCAAAATATCAGAATAATCTCTCCTAAATCTTGCATACAACCTTTCAGTTGTTTTCATGTTAATGAGCAGCTGTGTCAGCACACCTAAGCACTAAATTACAAAACACCATTACTTTCTCATCTTCCTTGATACTTAACTGGATGATCTCTCACTCCACAGTTATAGCAGTTCTACATTATCATCATTTAGAGAAAGAGCAGTTGATTCTTCCACAGAGCCCCTAGCTTCCTCTTCTTCAAGAAGAACCTTTTTAAAAAAAAGGTTTTTTTTTTTAGATCCAAGTATGCAATTATACGCTGATACACGCACAAGCAAACCCCCTTAGTGAAAACTTGTATCCTCAAGCTGGATGAGTGCACAGCAGACACAGTGAGTGGGCCCATCCATTGTGGGGTCTCCCACTGGTCCACTACCCCCTTTTCCCTCCTCCCCCTCCCTTGCCTTCCCCCCCTTTTTTTTATGTGACTGTCTTCCACTTTCCAATTTCTTATCTAGGCTTACTTTCCCCCACTATCACTTCAGATACTTTTTTTAAAAATCCCATTGAAGATTTTTTTTTAAAGGAACATTCCATTGTTCTTCAAAATTTGGAGCATGATTCCCTTGAGTGTCCTCACTTCTTTTTGGAAGAAAGACCAGTCTACATTTAGAAAATAGACATCAATCACCTGACTTTGGGAGAAATACACACATCGCCTAATGCAAGTTGCTTTAAAACTCAATATGCCTTCAACACTGATTGGGATTTTCAGGCTTGGTTTTTGATCTGCTTGTGAGTGTTTTCACCTTTCTTCGCAAGCATTTTCTTAACAAGATCTTATCTGGACAATCACACTCAACTTTCCTTTGTCTTAACAACTATATATAATTGTACCCCCATTTTGCCTTTCCTGACTGACATTTTATTTGCTTCACATTTTTTTTTGGTGGGGGGGAAGGCAGAGCAATTGGGGTTAAGTGACTTGCCAAAGGTCACATAGCTAGTATGTCAAGTGTCTGAGGTTGGATTTGACCTCAGGTTCTCCTGACTCCAGAGCTGGTGCTCTACTCACTGTTAACCCCCTGTTTTTAACCTCCTAGTGTACTTTACCAGATGAAGTCACTTACTAATGTATTTTACTTATCTTTTGTTCCTTAAACTGCCTTCCCAAAAACCTTTGCCACTTACTTCTCCTAAATACTTTCTTTTAAGTCCTTATCGAAGCCATTCTTCCTTTCAGATTAACCTCACCTTCCTTTACCTAGATTTATTCTTCAGTTTATCCTTCAATTCTTTCAAATTTTTCTTCTCCCAAATTAATTTTCTTGTCCTCTTCATTAGCACAATTCCCTCAAAAATCACCTTCACAAATTCTTTCTCATTGTTCAGTTTACATCCTTGTCTCCTGTCCTACTCCTTCATCTGAAACATTTTCTCACAGAAGTTGTAAACATAATCTAGACTTGGAGATTTTCCTCTTTAAATCTTCCTCAATTGCTTGCATCCCCCCCCCTAAATTTAATCCTTTGACCTATTTCAAAAGTCCAAATCCCTTCAAATCACCTTCTTCTTATTCAACTGAAATTCTTCTCTCATGGAAATCTTATTACACAGATACTAGTCATCAGAGGTGGGCCTTGAGTATAGTTCTTCTTGACTCTAAGGCCAGAATTCTATTCACTATACTACATTAGAATGTTGAAGTTGGAACAGACCTTAAAGGAAGTATAGTCCAAATCCCTTATTTTATAGATGTGGAACCTGAAGTCCATGGAGACTCAAGGGAAACTCATGATTTTGTCTACAGTCACTTGGGATAGGAATCCAGATTTCCTGAATTCTAATACAATAATATTTTCCATGACATCAGGCCATTCAAAATATCATCATGAGTGGGAAACCTGTAGCCTCAAGGCCACATGTGGCCTTCTAGATCCTTGGGTACAATTTTTGGACTGAGCCCAAGTTTTACTTAACAAATCCTTTTATTAAGGGGGTTTGTTCTGTGAAGTTTGGATTCAGTAAAGGGCTGCACTTGAGGTCCTAGAAGACCACATGTGGTCTGGAGGCCACAGTTTCCCCATCCCTGTAATAATTACCAAGGTAAAGATGTTATTAAAATATTGACTTATGACTTAGGATGAACTAGAGATATTTGTAATATTATGTGATATGTGTAAACAACTTCAGAAATAACAATGTGCCCTTCACTTGGAGTTTGGATAAAATTCTGTCTAATGAAACTCCCAGTAATTCTGATACTTGCCATCTGAAAATTCATAGAAGCACATATTTTTAAGCTGTGGAAGGGATGACCGGGATCATCTTTTCTAGTTCTCTTACATCACAGCTAAGAGGACAAAAGGCCAGAGAATAGCAATGAACTGCTTTTGATAACATTCCTCATAAGCAATGCAGCTGATAATTGAGCCCAGATTTTCAGACTCCACATTCTATACTGTTTCCTCTACATCTTTGCTTTGAATCTACACACCTACCAGTAGGTTTATCTCTAGATTTTTTTTAGAAAAGAATGGTCTCCTTATAGAAGAAATTTTTGTTTTTTCCTTGCTCAGATTCTTATTTCTCACTTGTGAAACTAAAAATCCAGCCCATGATGCTGAATACTGCAAACCTTTGGGGAAAAAAAGCTAGACTTTGTGTTGGATCTGCAGTTCTAGCTAAAGACCAGAGGTGGTGCTGAGTGCTCAGGGAACTTACTGACAGCTCTGAATTTAAACTTGAAAAGAATTTAGGACTGAAATCTGAGAGCATGAATCATGAACTAACTTACTGCAGTAGCAAATAAAAACCTGAAAAAAGATGAAAAAAAATGTAAAAGTAAAACTGAAAAGTTTCACGATGGCAAAAACTATTCAGAAAAGCAATACAAACCAGAATCCACAAGTAAAAGAAAAAATAAAATGGAATCCTTTCTCTGACCAGAATATAAATTCAAGTATTGCCTGGAGACTGGAAGGTATTTTCTTTAGTTACATCATTCTTCAGGGAAATATTTCTAATAGATATTCACTTGGCAAAAAAACCA
This sequence comes from Pseudochirops cupreus, assembly GCA_028627135.1. Taxonomy (NCBI): domain Eukaryota; kingdom Metazoa; phylum Chordata; class Mammalia; order Diprotodontia; family Pseudocheiridae; genus Pseudochirops; species Pseudochirops cupreus. The sequence continues at coordinate 312,817,793 of CM053584.1, read as the reverse complement.
CAGTTTAATCTCTTGTGGTTTTGTATATGGGTAGGTCCTGTTTGTAGCTTCAATGATTATAATTCCAGGAAATCTAAATAATCATGGCAGACATTGTATAATACAGAGCAATGCTTCATTGTTGTTGTTGTCATTTTGATGTTACAGTTTTTAAGAGATACAGGATCAATGGAATGTATATGTTGATAAAGAGAAAGGGTTAACTAACTTTGGGTGTGTAGTTTTGAATTAAATAAATCCTACAAATAACTTCCATTATTTGTTGGGGTTTATGGCTCTAAAGTAATTTACAGGCAGTATTTCCTTTGATCTCACAACAATCCTGTGAGGTGCTTTATTCAGAAATTTAGCCCCACTTTACTGATGAGGAGACAGATAATCTGAAGCATTGAAGGATTTACCCCAAACCAGAATCTAGCAGGTGAAAAATTTAAGACTTAAAAACAAGTCTTGATTAGAAGGTCAGTACTTCTCCTCTCACCACCACCACCACTACCTCCGCCACTAATACCAGTACCATAAATGAATAGGGTGAACTACTTTTTTAGTGATGGCTTGAATCATGTTAGCTACCATAAAATATCTGCTAGAATAGCATATATTACAAGATGCCATAAATATTGTTTCTTTTCTTCCTTTCTTTCCCCCTCTTTAATTTTTCAGCTTCCATATATCTCCTCTTTAAAATTAATGCTTACCACCCATGTAACCTTGGATAAATTGCTAACCTTTTCAGGTCTCAGTTTTTTTTCATTGATAAAATGAGGAGGTCAGAGTAGATGGCCTCCAAATTCCTTTCCCAGATCAAAATCTATGACACTATTATGATCAATAGTCTTGCTTGCAATTGCATGCTGAATACAGTAAAGGAAGGAAGGGGTTAAATCTCATTTGAATCATCACCCCTACCCCACTCCACTAGCCACTGGCAGTTAGTCTGGAGGAATAAGATACTATCTAATTGTATTTACTTGGTCAAGAAGAATCATTTACCTTTGTTCTCTAGGAGTCAGGCTTCAGTTGTTTCCAAATTTTCTTTCTAGCAGAATATGGGGAACAATGTATAGTACAATGTACATAGTGCATAGTTGTTGTATCAACGGTTGTTAGATCTTGCATTAATAGGCCATGACTGCAAAAATCAGAAGACCTCATCCTGGCCCTGACTCTGAATTATCTGACAGCCTTTTTTTTCTGTCTTTCAAAGCAGAAGTTATGAGGCGTGAAAGCAAGCTGACAAATTGAAGCTGGTATGCTGAAAAAGACATAGAGATGGCAGAAGCACTTTGGAAAATAATGCGGGAGTTACCATTAAACACCCACAGGTCTTAATTATATAGGGGCTTATTGTCCAATTTGAGTATTATTCAGTCTTTAAAAATATCTTCTTTTCTTTCTTACAATCGATTCCTTGATCCACGGCAACCTTTGTGAGTATCTTTATTGAAGGCAGGAAGGGGAAATGGACGTATACCTCAAACCAAATTGTTTGCTGTTTGTTAGCAGGCAGCTATTGGCTAGAATGAGGCTTTTAGATTATCTGTACTTATCTCATTCTCACTATGAGGGACTGATCAACATGGCTATACTTCAGGGAATTTTAAAAAACAATGAAAATACGTTAGACTTCTTATCACAAACTCTAAAAGAACCTAAAAACACACTATAGTCTTTTCCTCTTTCTTTCCTATTTTCCTTCTTTTCTTTTTTCCTCCCTATTTACCTTTCTATTTTCAATGACAGCGGAGCAGTTTGAAGAACCAGTGGCTAAACTCTCACTATTTTTATTCTTACTCAATCATTTTTGACCACCTTCTGTGTAAAAAAACACCTTGCATTCCATCTTGCAAGGATACTATATTTGCCCCAGGTCTTTAAATCTCTTAAGAGACTCCATGGAAAAACAAAACATGAATGCAATACATAATCAGAATATAAATTAAAAGAACCATCTTTTGGATTAGGTTAGCCAGAAAAAACCATTTTTTTGATAAGTACAACCTGGTTGACTTAGTCCTCATGACTTTGCATCAGAGCACTTGTTCCCACAAAGCCCAGGGGAAGCATGTTCAACTTCTCTTTAGAGAGAACTATTCAGTATTCATTTATTTCCTGAATAAAAACTTATTGTTATCATACTATACACAAGTACGTACATATGGAGGGCATGGAAGGGAGAGAAGATAATGGGCTGTTGGGCATTAGTCTCCTATATATACATATATGCATGTGTATACATGTATGTATATATATATATATAAATGTTTATTATATGTTTGTGTATACATATATTGGAACTGTGTTAGGCATATATACATATGTATGTATATATATACACACATACATATATATGTATATATATGTACATACATACATACACACACACACACACACACACACACACATACAAGAGTTTATTTCACTGGTGTAAAGAACTCACATAAAAACTACTTCTACTTGAGCAACTATGCAACATTTAATCTTAGAGAGTTAGTTTGAGTACTAAGAGGTCAAATATCATTCCTAGGTTCAGAAAGCCACAACATACCAGATATGTGACTTGAACCCAAGTTTTCTTTACTCTACAACTGGCCTTTTGTTTACTGTATCACATTGCCTCACCACTTTTATATAGCACTTTATAATGCCATATAACAAACCTCTAGTACAGGCAATACAAGTACTCAGTATCCCATTTGGTAGTTGGGCTAATTGATACTAAAAGTGATTAGCCTACTTATTCCTAGTCACACAGCTAATGAGATCTTTGACTCCCTGTCCAGTTCTCTTTCTTCTATACTACATAGTTTCTATTCACCACTACATTACACATGGAATCCAGGAGCCCATAGTTTAAGATGTGATCCATTTCATGGATACTTTGTCAAAGAATGAGTCTTAGTTCTTGCTTAGTCTGTTTTTCTGTCTCTGTCTCTGACTGTGTTTCCTCTATACACTTAATATATCATATACATTATATTACATTAATCATTATATATCATATATATTATATCATGCTATGTTATAGTATGCTGTCATGTCATATATATTGTCATATTACATTATGTTATATTTTGTTGCATTGCATTGTATTGTGTTATATTGTATTGTATTATATTATTATTATATTATACCACACCACACCACACCACACCATACCATACTATACTATACTATTACTATACTATACTTGAAGCAAGCCATAATATTTGATCTTGGTGGGCAGTTCACATACAGATGCACTGGAAGATGCGATTTTGGCATAGATTTGTGTTATATAAATCTAAACGCTTTGAAACCTGCTCTCATTTGCATCATACTGTATAATGTTAATTGACTTCCAAAGACCTGTTGGATTTCCAAAGACATTTGGTGCCTAGTTTTCTCAAAGCTTCTGTTAAGACAAGTCTTTCCTGTTTAGGTCCCAAGGTATAGCAGATTCAAGACAATGATTTACAAAACACCTAGATGTTTGGAGGTCTTCTCTGATTTGCATTCTCTTTGATAATGTTTATTGACTTCCTATGGACTGTCCCAGACTCTTGGAGCCTAGAAATCAGAAAGTTTGATTGTATCTGATGTTACTTCCAGGATGTAGCTGGTCTTTGAAATAATAAAATTAAAATAGTGTCTCAGGATGTGAAAAACTAAGTCTATTGATAAAAATACTTGAATCTTTGTCTTCTGGATCTTTAAAAACCCTGTTCATATCATCATTAAATGGAGTTCTTCCTTGAGCTACCCCTGGTCTCTCTTTTCTCTTCTCTCTATTCTTTTAAATCACGTCTCTGCTCACACTTGGGGCTGGTACCCAAGTGGTCCCCAATATATACTGTACTATACTACACTATACTATACTGTACCATACTATACTATACTATACTATACTATACTATACTATACTATACCATACTATACTATACTATGTATACATGGTGTTCCAGAAGTCTTTGTGCTGCTTTAAGCTATGTAACTTAAAGTTATTTAGCTTATATAAACTATTATTGCTTAAAATGGCACTAAGAGTTTTGGGACACCATGTACATGCACTATGAGCAAAAGGAGAGATGTATTTGCATCACAGTGCACAGATTTAAAATCTCTTTGCCACCGTAGTAAGACAGATTTCTCTGGATGCTGTTTTTACCTCTGCAGGCCTATCTTTCTCACTCACACCCACCTCATCACAAGTAATGTTACTGTTTCACCCACACTGCTTTTGCTATGCTGTCTTTGTTAGTAAACAGAGCCACCATATACTGAAATATCACAGTCCTAGAGGAGACAGCACACGGGAGAGATAACAGCATTGTGGGGAGAGAGCCAGAGTTGGCATCAGGGTTTGGCTTTGATTCCTGGACCTGACACTTCTCAGCTGTGTGATGCTGGGCAATGCATGTAACCTCTCTGTCCCTCTCTGAGAAAAAAGAGATAATTATATGACTAGTTGTCTCATAGCAAGGTGTTTATAAACCTTAAAGAACTACGTAAGTGTGAATTGTTATTACTTGCCACCCAAAAGATAAGTAGATATCACTGTCTCATGAGTAGAAGTAGTAATAAATTTAAATGTTGCTCATTTTATCACCAAGTCTAGAAATGAAAGACTCAAATAATATGAAAAATCCTAACAGGATCCAGAGCTAGAACCAAGAGTAGGCAATCTGACCAGGTCACAAGAAGTAGAGGGGGATTAAGAGGTACTTAATTTTTTAAAATAAGTAGTATTTTATTTTTTCAGTTACGTGTAAAGACAATTTTTAACATTCATCTTTTAAAAAAAGTTTTGGGTTCCAAATATTCCCCCTCCCTATAAACAATTTGTAAGCAATTTGATATAGGTTATATATGTGTAATCATGTAAAACCCATTTATGTGTTGGTCATGTTGTGAAAGAAGAAATAGCCCACAGGGAAAAAAGAGGTAATTTAATATATTTTGTTTTATAAACAAATATTTTTAATGCCATGGAATGCCATTTTTATGTTATCTGGATATTTACTTTGTAATAAATCTGGATGAGTATGTTGTATGTAAGTGTCAAAGTGTCTGTTAGATGGTTGCATACAGGGAACACAATTTTCCAGTCCTTGCTTGGGCTGCACAAACATCTTGTCTCATAAGTTCTGGGATATTTTCCTTTAGTGCAAAGGGAGATGTGGAGTGTACCATTTTGTAATTTTCTTAACATGCTATATAGTTTCATGGCATCTCACCCTAAAGACATTAGCTCTTTAATAGCCAACCCAGCTCTTCACTACCAGTGGTTCTCAACCTTCCTAATGCTGTGACCTTTTAATACAGCTCCTCATGTTGTGGTGACCCCCAACCATAAAATTATTTTTGTTGCTACTTCATAACTGTAATTTTGTTAGCTATGAATCATAATGTAAATATTTGTTATGCAGGATGTATTTTCATTGTTACAAATTGAACATAACCCACAGGTTGAGAGCTGCTAAGATACTTATCTTGAAAAGTAAATGAGAAGGCAGACAGCTGAGTGAAGGAGCTGTCAAACCAACCCATATATGCTCTTTACTGTTGATAGTTTTACCATGGCCCTTGTAAAGATAACTTCTCCCTCATGTAGGCCAACTTTAGTCTCATTAACCTTTTTTTCCAATTAGTAAACCCTATGCTATTGAAGTCCACATGAAGAGGAGGGCCAAGACAATAAATTTCCTTTTCTGAATTAAGTGATGATTGTTACTATTAACAGTTTCATCAAATTTCACTCCACTAAAAAATAACCACTTTGATACTTGGTTAATGTTTCCACTATGTTTCATATTTCTGTTGTATCTTTCATGGTGCATTAAGTATCTCATAGGGTTGTTGTAAATAATGAGCTATACAAATGTAAGTCATTATAAAGTAGGATAAATTTATGCTAGAAAACGACACCAAATGATGTTAATATAATCACCATAAACACTAGGCTCCATAGATTATTTAGTGATCACAACTTGTTCACTTAAATGAATAGGCTTTGTGCTCTTAAGTTCTTTTAGGTGTGTGGAGAATCCCTCTCAATTAAAATCATATGCCATCTAAATTGAGGAAGAGAGACATTATTTGAGCTCCCCATCCACTGCTTACTCCACTCTCAGACAATAAATTGAACAGGAAAAAAATTAATTAGAAGAGTGAAATAAATAGCACAACAAGGTATAAAGTGGGACTTGGTTCTCATACTCAAATGAGTCCATTCTCCAAATGACTATAAATGATTGATTTCCATACAAATGGATGGGTTCTCTTTGCTATAGGAAATCCAAGTGGAGCTATAAGGAATGTAAAAAGGTTTCTTGAGAGAAAGGAAGATGACACCCTATATGACTTTTAATTTTCTGCACCTTCTACAGCAGTGGTTCTCAACCTGTGGGTTATGTTCAATTTGTAACAATGAAAATACATCCTGTATATCAGATATTTACATTACAATTCATAACAGTAGCAAAATTACAGTTATGAAGTGGCAATGAAAATAATTTTATGGTTGGGGGTCACCACAACATGAGGAACTTTATTAAAGAGTCATGGCATTAGGAAGGTTGAGAATCACTGTTCTATAGCATCACATTCTTCTCCTGCACTGTCTGATGTCCATAATGTTAGGTTGTCTCTAAGCAACCACATAAGAGTCTTCGTAGGAGTCTTCATTCAGTGTATCAAGTTCGGCAACAGCCTCATCAAAAGCTGTTTTAGCCAATGTGCAGGCAAGCTCTGGGTTATTAAGATCTTATAGTAAAATATAGAAAAGTTAAGAGCTAGACCCAGGTGAGTTGGATGTGTAGGTTGCATCTCTTTCTGGCTGATGTCAAATGTTTCTTGATAAGATCCTTGGGAATTATTTGTTGTTTGTTTTCCATCATCACCATTCACTACTTCAAGGAGGTACTGGAAGTAGTCTCCCTTCATTTTAAGATAGAAGACCTTGCTTTTTGGATTAGTCACATTGCCTATTAAAAACTTATCAAACAATTCCAGATCCATAGTGCAAATGGATCTTAGTTCACACTCCACTTTTTCCTGGTAGTCCTTGACCAGCTGCATCTTCTTGTCAGTGGTGTCAGTTTTCTGACCTTGTGTGCAAGAGAATAAATATGTGGAAAATTAATTTTCTGAGGTTAAGAAGAATTTTAGCTTCAATGTTATCTGCCTTATATCCCAGATGAGTAAATCTTTCTGGCCTGAGTTCTCATGGCTCTATCTCCTTGAAACTGAGGCCCTATGACAACTCCTTGGCCTGGTCCTAGAACTCACTTACTATAGCTACTGATTCTTATATTAGCAAGCATCATCTGATGCATCTCTGCTCTCTGTTACTCTTCTCCATTTCTAAAGCTAACATTTGCTACCATTCTGATACCCTGATATTACTCTCCACTAAAACTGCCTTATCTTTGCTTCTTGATACTTTAGGCCATGGTTATTCTTTTTGAGTGAAACTGCCTGGTCAACATTCCTGAGACCTAACAACATATTCTCAACTAATTGGCAGTCAATTTCAGAGTTCTGCTGTCTTGCAGACAAAACAACTAGTTAAACACAGCTAAGTCTACCAGAATTGCCCTTCTTAATGAAGATCCCTAGCCCACAGCTGGGTTAGGATGACTGAATTACTTTTGCCTTTTCCTTGTTTAGGTGTTCAAACTCTGTGCCCTCTATATGGTCAGCAACTGTCACTGAATCTTTCTGAGGGAAAGGATAGAGACACTCACATTTTCTTTCCCTTTTAACTCCCATTATGTCCATCACCCCCAGTAACTAGTCAAATCAAATGAACAAGTATTTATTAAGTATCTGCTACATGCTATGCACTATGCTAAGTGATGGGGCTGACAAGAAAGGGGGGAAAATCCCTGTTCTCATGAAGCTTGCAGTCTAAGGGGAGAGAGAACATGCAAACAAACTATGCCCAAATAAAATCTTTGGGATAAATTGGAGATAATCTCAGAGAGTAGGCACTAAGATTAAGGAAAACTGGGAATGGTTTTTGCTGATAAGAAGTAGCTGAGACTTGAAGAAAGCCAGGAGGTTTAGATGAGGAGGAACAGAGTTCAAGACATGACAGACAGGCAGAAAAGCACATAGTCAGAGGTAGAATGCTATAGTCAGGAAATAGCAGACAGGCCAGGGTCCCTGGTTCAGGGTATGTAGGGCTGTGGAAGATAAAAGAACACTTGAAAGATAGTTAGGGGATGGGTTATGAAAGGGATTTAAAAGGAAAATAGAAGATTTTATATTTGATTCTGGAGATAATGAGGGACTATTGATGTTTCTTGAATAAGGGGTAACGTGATAAGTCTTCTACTTTGGGAAAATCAATTTGACAATTGAGAGGCAGATGGACTAGAGAGGGAAGAGACTTGAGGAATGGAGACCAGAAGGCTATTACAATAGTCTAGGCATATGGTCATGAGGATCGCAGAGGAGAGAAGAAAAGGTTGTCTATGTGACAGATATCATGAAGGTAAAATTGTTAGGACCTGACAACATATTGGATATCAGTGGTGAGAGAGCGTGAAGACATGACGGCAACTAGGTTGTGAACCTGGGTATCTGTGAGGATGGTGATGCCCATGACAGTAATAGTGATGTTAGGAAGAGGAGAGAATTTGGGGTAAAAGATACAAAGATAAAAAAATTTTGTACATGTTGAGTTCAAGATTTCTTCAAGATATGGAATTCAAAAATCTCTCATAGGCAGTTGGAGAGGCAATACTGGAGGTTAGGAGAGAAGTTAGGACTGGGTAAATAGATTTGAGAATCATCAGCATAAGAGCCAAGAGAACATTGTACGCAGTAACAGCAATATTGAACAATGATCAACTGTGAATGACTTAGCTATCCTCAGCAATACAATGATCCAAGACAATTCCAAAGAACTCATGATGAAAAATGCTATCTGCATCGAAAGAAAAACTTATAGAATCTGAATACAGATTGAAGCATGCTGTTTTTTACTTCCTTTTTAAAAAAATGTTTTTATCTGTTTTCTTTTTTTAAAATAAATTATTTATTTTCTTGTTTACATCATTCATTTCCACAAGATTTTGAGTTACAGATTTTCTCTCTATCTTTCCCCTACCCAATACCTCAGAATAGTCATCCCACTGTATAACCCCTCCCCCAATCTGCTCTCTCCTATGTCCTCCCCCTCACCCCTCTGACTTTCCGGTTGGGCAGGATGGATCTCCATACCACAGTGCCTGTGTATCTCAATTCCCAGTTGGATGTAGTTAACAATAATAATAATAATAATAATAATAATAATAATAATTATTATTATTATTATTATTATATACATATATATTTTTAACATTTGATTATAGAAC
>CM053584.1:312790610-312807949 GCA_028627135.1 Pseudochirops cupreus | reverse complement strand
CTACTCTCCTGTGTGGCAAGATACCTAGTTTAGTGTGTTTTCTTTCACAACATGACTAATATGGAAATATGTTTTGCGAGATTGCACACATATAACCTATATCAAATTGCTTATCATCTTAGGGAAGGGGGAGAGAAGAAAGGGAAAGAGAGAATTTGGAACTCAAAACTTAAAGAATGTTAAGAATTTTTTCTATGTGATTGGGGAAAATAAAATATTATTTAAAAAAGAGAATCATCAGCATAGTGATGATTATTGAATGGGAACTGATCAGATTATCTAGAGATAATGAATAAAATTAAATAGAGAAAAGATGAGAGTCCTGAATAGAGCCTTGAGAAGCCCCCATTATTAGCAAGCTTGATCCTGATGAAGAAATTGAGGGGTGGTCAGACAAGTAGGAGGAGAAACAGGAGAGAACAGGATCACAAAAACCTATAAAGAAGATAATATCAAAGAGAAGAGGGTGATTGATAGAGTCAAGAACTGCAGAAAGAATGAAGATTAAGAAAGGGCCATTAGATCAGGCAATTAAAGATATCATTGTAGTTTAGAGAGAGAGTTCATTGAGGAAATTAGCTCAGGTCATCATCATTAGGGTTCAGCCTACAGGAGGAATTGTACCAGGGCATTAGGCAGCTATGTGTAGCTGGAAAGAGTGTGGGGGGAGGGACTGGCAAAGAGTGACCCAGTTAGTGGGTAGGACAACTCCCACGGAATTGTAGGAGGCTAGAGAGGGTCCCTGTAGTGTGATGAGCTGCTCAGGGAGGCTGGGAAGATCCTCTCCTTTCCAGGCAGGCACAAGCAAGGCAACTTCTTGGGAGTTGTAGGTGGCCAGAGATGCTAACTAGGTTCCCCTTCTACAAATTGTCATGGAGCTCTGATGAGTTAGCAGCACATGTAGTCGAATACATGGATGAAGGCTATGCCTTCCCTTGGGAAGTTGCAAGGCAGAACGAGAGGTGAAGAAGGAGTTTGCAGTACATTAAAGCCTTTGCACTTGGTCTATCCAGAATTCTTGAAGTCATAGCAGGAATCATTGACTCATTAAAAATACCAGTTTAAGCAAACCATACTTGTTGGGGTGGGTAGGTGGCACAGTGAAAAGAGCACCAGCCCTGGAGTCAGGAGGACCTGAGTTCAAATCCGGCATCAGACACTTAACACTTGCCAGCCATGTGACCTTGGCCAAGTCTCTTAACCCCAATTGCCCTGCAAAAAAACTTAAAAAAACCCCAGTTTAACAAGAAATGGTGGTGGCAACATCAAGCAGGAACTTATACAGGGTAGCTGTATGGAGAGAGCAATTGGCTAATGGGACAGTCAGTGGAATATTTGCTGAAAATCTCTCCCAACACATGATGTAGTACATAATGTAGCAACATTTTTTGAGCTCTCTTAAATAGAAGTGATAAAAAGTCAATTGGAAATAAAACCCCGAGAAAACATAAAATGAAAATAAACTTAAATTTATAATTGCAAGCTGTTCCTTGGGTCCACATTTATATCCTAAGAAGTCATTCTAATAAAGGAATTGAAGTTACTGAAGCAAAAGAAAGTAGTTATTTGAGATGTCAACACATTTAGGCATAGTTTCCACAATTGTCTTTTCTAACCACAGATCCCTTCCTATTTGATATGGTAGAATGGCTCTGTATCCCACCAAATGTATTTCTAGTATAACACACCTTTGGTTCAGGAAAAGGCTTATTTCACAGCAAGGCAGAAACTACTTCAACAGAAAATTTTTGTTTGTTCTAGGAATGATGTTCTTTTAAAAAAAAAGGTTTTTTTTCCCCCTTTGTTTCATCCTGTTTTTTATATACTGCCCTATTGAGTTTGGAGACTTTTGATGCTAGATTGGAACAGAATTGACTTTTCCTGGAAATATAGAAACTTCTTTAAAATTCCCAGGTCTTTGATGATAGATAAAATAACACACAAGGTTGTTTTCCTTGTTTTTGATAGCAGCAGTAATAGTGGCTGTGTGGAGAATGATTTGGATGAGAATTGTTTGAGAGAGCTAAGAGGAAGAGAGGTTCTTTAAGAAATCTTAATGAACAACCAGCTGTGGAAATTGAAGCTGGTGGATCACTTGAATTCAGGCATGCTGAGCCATAATAGGGCTAATGCTGACTGGGTATCTGTACAAAGTCTAACACCAGTGTGATCCTGTAGGAGCAAAGGAGCCATCAGGCTACCTAAGGAGGAGGTGAACCAGCCTGACCAGGCTGCTAACCCCACCCTCACTCCTCACCCTTTCCAGCTTTACACAGCTGCCTAATTTCCAAGAGACGGGTGGGGATCTTGTAGCCTTGAGGCCACATTAGCCCTCTAGGTCCTCAAGTTCAGCCTTGGAATGAATGAATCCAAATTTCACAGAACAAATCCCTTAAATAAAAGGATTTGTTTGGGAAAACTTGGATTCAGTCAAAAGGCTGTACCCAAGGACCTAGTAGGCCACATACAGCCTTGAGGCTGTAGGTTCCTCATCCCTGCCCTAGGACAGATCCACCCCAAGGTTGATCCAGCCCAAAGTAAAAAAAAAAAAAAAGCAAAAGGGGGTGGGGAAGCAAGTGAAAATTTCTGTGCCAATCAGTATTGTGATTAGGCCTGTGAGTGGCCAGTATATTTCCAGCCTTGCAGAAAGAGGGAAACCCAAGTTCAACAACAACAACGACACCCAGAAGAATGACTAATAAATCTCATTTCTCACTAAGATTAGTTAGGTCTGCTGGGTAGTGTTAGCCAGTGGTTATCACTCATAAGCTATTTGCATCATCTCTAGCCAACAGGGTTCTTTAGTTTAGTTTCTCACTATATTGTCAGTGAAGCTGGTCCTGGTCATGAATTTGTACGTGGCCACCTACTGTTTTTGTGTTTTGAGGGGCCATCTGAACAAAAACAAATCTCATAGGATAATAGAAGTAGAAGGAGTTTCAGATGCCAAAGATGAACTTTATAGATGAGGACACTTCAGGGAGGGAGGTTAGGTAGCTTCCTCAACGTCACATAGATAATAAGTGTCAGGAGGGGATTGGAAGACAGATTCCTTGACTCATATATAGTGATTTCTTCACTATAATACATTGATGCCTCAGATTGCTATGACCAAAAATACCTGTCATTCTAGTGGACAAAGGGATTACCTTAATCTCCAGAAGCCCAGAATTAAAAGGCATATATGTTGCCTAGAAATGCCTCCTTTCCCCCCATCCCCCTCAATCTTTTATAATTCATTATGGTTAGTTAATTAGATGAACCAGTTGACAACATGGCCTAGAAAGGTGCTGGGTTGGGAAAGAACAAAAAAGATGAGAAGACAAACTCTGGTTTATGTTCTGTCCTAGTAGTAAGGGGAATAAGAAGTTATTTGAGATAAAGTGAATGGGTTGGGTTGGAATTGAACTGGAAGTTTAGTCAGAATTCAGGCTGGAACTTGTCTTGAGAAGACTGAGTAGACTGAGAAATCTCAAGGATCCCCCACAAGTCTGTGTAGCTCTTACTATCTACTCTTTGCCTTGCTTCTTGAGATTTTATACATTTCTTGAGAAGCATGTTTTGACTTTTGTATAGTGCAATAATATCATATCTTCATATATTTGTATACACACACACATAAACACACACACACACACACACACACACACACACACACATATACACACACACCCCTTCTGGCTAGGTTTTGAGAACAAGCCAGTCCTCTATGAGATAGCTGTCTAATCTTGTTGGTGATGGTCCTTTGTCAGTTGCCTTTAGAGATGTAGGGGAAAAAATTTAATTCATGAACTGTAACAAATTTCCCTGGATATTTTCCCATTTGAGGTAAGTCCACTCCATCCCCTAGACTGCTCTCAAGACTGATTTAAGAAGTCTTTGATTTATTAGTGATTAATTACTTTTTATCAGTGGAGCCATATGAAACCATAGTCATAAATAATCCCATTTATTCTTTTGCTCATGGAAGTTGGAAATGACACAGTTATTAATTGAAAAACAAATCAACAAATACTGAACTATGACATTGACATTATTGAAAAGGATAGTTATTCAATTAGAATTTTCTTGTCTGAGTATTCTAGAGTTACAAATTATGCTGAGGACCTTTTGTGTTTAGCTTCTCAAAATTGGAATGTTAACATTTGTGACCAGAAACATTTTATGCCACATGTTAATAATAGCTAAAATCTAATTAATTTTTTAAATTTTTGCAAAGAATTTTATATATATGTATATACATATATATTTATATAATTTAGTTGAACTTCATAAGAACCCTATGAAGTAGTTACTATTTTTTGTCTCCATTTTGCAGATATGGAAACTGAGACTGAGACAGGTGAAGTAACTACGTCTGGTCACATAGCTATTGAATGTCTGGAGTGACATTTGAACTCATATCTTACTGATTTCCAGTTCAGCACTCTGTCCACTACTTCAAGCTGCCTCTATTATAGTCAAAATGTCAGTAACGTTTGTTAACTGCTATTACACTCACAATCCTCATTTTAATCAGTTTTAGGCTAAACCTTATAGAGTTAACTTACTCTGGAAAGCTCTCTTAATATTTTATCCATTTCTTCACTAAGTCTTTGATTTCCTGTTCTTTGTACATTTTAGTTTGTTCTGGTCTATCTTTACTTCTCTCTCTCCAGTTTCTTTCTTCAAGGTCCATAACTAATTGTGTATGTGTGTTTTAGGAAGCATGTGCTAAAGCTGGTTCGAAATGACTGACCAGATAAATTTCCAGTGCGAAATTTAATGCTACACACCAGGACTTGATTTATTGTTTCTTTGATTCTTGTGTCTAGACATAAGAAAATGAAGGGGATAATGTTAATAATGCAAATTATGCTTAAAAATTTATTTTTTCAGATACCCACTTGTTAAATATTTGCCACCATACCTCCTCTTTTTTAACTGACATCACTTAATAGATTCTTTCTTCTTTGTTCATATATGCTGTAATAGGCACCATGGATAGTAGATAGAAGTCTGGCCTTGGAGTAAAAAAAATATCTGAATTCAAATACTGCCTTTGATGCTTTTGAGTTTATCTTCATGGACAAAAACACTTAAACTTTCAGTGCTTCAGGTAGCTCTGTAAGACTTAGTTACAGATGAGTTGTTGATCTATGTGTGGGTAGAGGGAGTTTCCCTTCCCACCCAATAACAAAAAAAGTCTTCACTTATGACTGTAAAATACTTGTATAACATATAATAAAGTCTCTACATGGATACTTGGCTCTATTTGCTGTGTAATTTATCCATTGCTTGTCTCTCTTCCTGCTTAGTCTTTATGACTTTTATGGCAAGAGGTCTTAGATAAAAGGGCAAATATATATCCCGTCATACCCCAAACCCTTCTCTGTCCAATTAGACCTGGAGATGGTATCAGTGGGAAAAAAGAAAGCCTTGAATTTAGCTATCTTGTGGAAAGCATGACATATTTGTTTGTTTTACTTATTTGCTCTAGGTATTAAGTAGAATTTTAGTACCAATCAAAATAAAATGGCATCACTGGCTTATTCTGTTAATCTGCTACCTAGGCTGCTTTGGTGATGTACTAGGCTTTGGTAGTAGTTCTCAGCTGCTTTTCTCCTGCTTCAGTCAATCAAGGATGTCTTTGGAATCCCATATTGTCTCTCAAACTCTTCCCCTCCCACCACAACTCTGCCACTATTCCCCCACCAACAAAATATTTGCCAGATGTGGTCAAATTAATTAAATAGCTACTCTCAGTTTTGGAGCCACACCTCTGTATCCTTGCCAGAGAGCTAAATATCTGTGATAGTTTTCTAATCCATCCATTCAACCATCCAACGATCCATCATCCATTCAGGTCTACAGTGAACAGAGAACTCTGTTAAGCTATAGGAGAGATAAAGAGTTTGGGTAAAACCTAATTCCTACCTTCATTGATGGGGTTTAATACAATATTTCTCTCTCTCTCTCTCTCTCTCTCTCTCTCTCTCTCTCTTTCTCTCTCTCTCTCTCTCTTTCTCTCTCAGACTCATACATATATAGATATGGTTATTATGATACAAAGTAATAAACATTTTTAATGGAGAACTAGGGGAAGTTTTTCTTGCTAAATCAAAAGTATCTTTTACTGAGGAGAATGCATTTAAGCTGGATTTTAAAGGATGGGTAAGGAATTCAACAGCCTTAGAGGGAGGTGGACATTCTTATCACAGGGAAATGCATGAACAAAGACAGAGTTTCTGGAGAATTCTAGGTGATTTTGGGCATGGAGAAACGGGGTGAAGGGAAGAACAGTTGGATTGGAACATAAAGTGCTCAAACAGAACTGGGTAGGTAAGGTGACACCAGACTGTGAAGGCCTTGAATACTAAGCAAATAAGTTTGACCTTTACTTAGTAGGCAATGGGGAGTTGATGAAGACTTTAGAGAAGAGAGGTGACATAGTCAGAAATATGTATAAGAAAGATTATTTTGGAATGGGGGGATTTGGAATGGGAAGAGGATGGAATTTGAGAACTTTGTTAGGAAACTCATAATACTTCAAGTAGATGACTAACTGGTCTTACTAACAAAAGAGCAATGGGAACAGAGTGGATGAGAGATATTAGAGCTATGATGGAAGTAGAATTGATAAGACTTGATAACTTGTAGGATTCATTTCTAATATCCTGGAAAGTGTTGAAGTTAGGCACATATACATTTTAAAGGCAAGAATATGGCCAGCAATGAGGAAGACAAAGATCTTGCTCTTTGGGCTTTTCTTTTGTGCTTTTCAGATTCATTTGAAAACTGATATCAAAGCATTTTATGTCCATTTAAAAATTTCAAAGGGTCAGATTCAAACAAATCTGTGGCATCTCTTGCCTGAGCCCCTCTACGATGGACTTTAGAAGCAGAAGACCCACATGGGGATTCCAAGTAGGGCTGTTTGTGGATCTTCTGATCTTATTATCAGAGTGATATTTATGACAGGAAGTTCTAAGTGAGCTAAAAGTCAAGGATAAAACAAGTTTTAAACCAGAAAGTCTCTTTCAGATGAAGTTCCACTTTGCTCCAAAGAGCTTGGCACTTGTGTTGAGGAATTGCCTTCTGGTAAGGCAATGCTCCTTCTAGTTAAGGCTTTAAAATAGACAGTTTGCCCTTTATGGGAGGAAAACCACTGAGCATCGTTCCCCATCTCTTTACACTCCCCCACCCCTGCCAAGTCTTATGAGTATGTTAGTTTTCCTTTTCTTTTCTTTTCTTTTTCTTTTTGGAGGGGGGGAAGGCAGGACAATTGGAGTTAAGTGACTTGCCCAAGATCACACGGCTAGTAAGCGTTAAGTATCTGAGGCCGGATTTGAACTCAGGTCCTCCTGACTCCAGGGCCGGTGCTCCATTCAAGGTGTACTCTTTAAAAGAACTGTGGTCAGAAACCCCTCTGGATTTTAAGTTAACCAAACAAACAAAAAAGCAATGGCAAAGCCCATTTTTACTCAGATGAGAAGAAAGCAGAACCTCAGTTGAGGACTCGAAGGAGGTAGAAATTGCAAAACCTCTTGCCCCACGGGGGATGCTTTGCCGTGAACAACACTTAGTACAACGCCTAGCATGTCTTTGTTGTTGTTGTTGAGTCATTGCAGTTTTGTCTGACTCTTCATGGCTCCCTCCCCTTCTTCCCCCCTCCTTTCCCCTCCTCACCCCTTCCCTCTGGAACAGTTTGCCATGTCCTCCTCCAGCTCCTTTTACAGATGAGGAAAGGGAGGCAAGCAGGGGTAAGTGACTTGCCCAGGGTCACACAGCCAGTAAGTGTCTGAGGCTGGATGTGAATTCTGGTCTTCCTAACTCGAGGTCTGACACTTTATCCTCTGTAAAACCTAGCTGCCCTCATCTGGAATGAAGCAGGTGGTTACTAAATACTTACTGACTCACCAGAAGGGGTTATCTGGAATCAGTGCCTGGTAGAGACTTTACATCATGTCCATAGGCCCAGCAACGATCGTATGCCACAGTAGACCAGAGGAGAACAGTCCTGGTATGGTGACATCATCAGAAAACATCACTGGTCTTATAGTGTCAAAAGTGGGAGTTTGCAATAGGGTAGAACTGTAATCTATTGTGTAAGACATAAGAGTGATTTATCACTGATCTTAGTATCAAGCAGAATCAACAGACATGCAGCATCAAGAAGAAGTAACAGAGTAGTCTACATTACATATTTGTGAGCAAATTTTTGTAGCTTTCAATGGAAAACTATCTGAGGAGCTCTGATCCCACGTTATGGGACTTTATCCTGACTGAGGCCTTCTTGATGAATCAGATGGAGATTTTTATGAAGAATAAAGTAGCAATTTAATTGTTTGCCTAATTAGACAAATTTGACATATAAAATACAGAAAAATATAATTATCATCATATAATATTTATATACCCATTGTAACAGCAAAATGATAATAAACCTGAACTAGCCAACATTGCTATTAGGGGTTGTAAAGAAAAAAATACCCCTTGAATTTAGGCAGCTGAAATTTAATGTCCAGAGACTGTAGATTGTACATATAATGGACAGTTAAACATTGAATAGTGTTTATCCACTTCAGTAAATCTGGATCTGAGGCTCTATTTGTGCATGAGAAAAAAATGAGTTACAGTTTCTATGGGAACCTCTGCTTTGATTACTGATGCATTTCAAGTGTTTCATTTCAATTCCCACAAATACAACTTGAATAAAAAATAGAAAATTCCATTCATCTAGCAGTTACCACAAGTATAAGACAGAGGGCAAGGAAAAAAACTCGAAATTATTTAGGAATATTCAGCAAATTCCAGTAGAATATGAGGACCTTAGGGTCAGGGACTTCTTTGTCATTGTCTTTGTATCACTAGGGTCTCACAGAGTTCCTGGAACATAATAGGTATTTAATACTTATGAATATCTACTTTTCCATTCACAAGTTGAATGCTTCTGGTAGAATGTAAACTCCTTGAGGTCAAAACTGTTATATTTACTGAGGACTTAGCACAGTGCTTTGAATGTAGTAGGTGCTTAATAATTCTATGTTGAATTGAATCCTGGTCTTTTTAGACATTATAGAGAGGAAAAAATTTCTGTAAGGCATTACAATCTAAGAAAACATTTTAGAAAAGTCTTCAGAAAGACATTATAGAATATTTCACCTATGATAGATCCCAATTAATGTAACTTACAAGATGCTCTGCACCCCAATATCTTTATTAGGTGAGGTACCTCTTGATTGAACTATGGAATCAACCAAAAACTCAAGCCAGATGTGATCAAATTCTTAATCCATTTGCAAGGAGTGAAATGTTTTTGATGTATTTGGTGAAACAACATAAATAACCATGGGGAAATAAATTTGAAAGAATACTGAAGGAATTCGGTAAGGAAATTTCAGAAGGGACATTCTAGTGTTGCTTTGGGAAACAAGGTTAGGAAGCACCTTTGAGAAGGTTCACTTTTTGTGTCTGTTCCAAAGAAGGCAATAAGGGGAAGGAAATAAGCCTTCAGTCCCCCTAGCACAACTGACTGTAAACAAACAATGAATCCAGTGGGAACTGAGAGAAGAGAGACTAGACACAGGAAGGAAAGACAGCTTCAGGAAGCATGGCTTTTTCTCTGCGAAAGAAGTGCAGCTATAAAATCTACAAAGAGTCCAACCTTCATAGCCCAGTAGAGAGTTACATCTCAGGGGAACTTCATGAGACCTCTACAAGGGAAGGAAAAGCATTCTATTAAACAGGAGCTATGAATTACCCTTTGGCCATATATACTCTCTGGGTTTGTACTACCTTTAATAGACACTGGGTGTAATTGTGAATGATTGTACCGTAGACTTCTGGAAGGATATTTCTGGAATAATGATCCATCTCAATTGTCCTTAGTAAATACCCATTTTTAAAAGTGGAGCAATTGAAACTCACAAGAACAATCCAAAGAGAAAACCGTGGTAACTCTCCGAGTTAGCCCTAGAACTCTGAGGAAAGAAGTGGTTGGCCATCCTGTTGCAACATAACCTAGCTATGAGAGTTGGGAGTGTGAGCTCAGAGGGGATTTTATGAAAGTTTTTAATTTTATTCAGGCATTTGAGTTTTAGAGGTCTTTGAAATTTACCCTCTTTCTTGTATACAGACATCATTTTTGTTTTTAAAAGAAGAGATTTTGTAATATTCTTTGTGGGGGAGAGGGAAACATGTACCCCCATCCCATAATATCATTAACCTCTGGTCAAGAGAGTTCACAAAATATGACTTATTCCCTGTTTCCAAGTTTTGAGGTTTTTTTTAAAATTTAGACCAGATTTAGAGGTGGTGCCACAGAGTTTAATGTGTTTTCATTACAGTTCATTACACAGAGTAACATATGTTATTTTCCAAAGTTCTGTTTATACTTGCTTCATTTCTAAATAAAATCAGAGCTTTCAAATTTTAGTGAGTTAATAACAAATATTAAAAGAAAAACTGCTGATTAACAAAATAGATTGAAGTTCTATGCATGAATTATATGGAAATGTGTTATTATACTTCAAATCCGAATGTGGTTTTCACAGTCAAGTGAAAAAGTAAAATCTGCTTCATTTATCTGAAAGGCATGAAGCAGGGAACACCAGGTATCCAGACTAGATGTGAATTATAGGACTTAGATTATAAGATACTTTTTTGGATGTGCTATTAAGGACAAGATATCTCATGGTTTCCCTCCCTACTTAAAAAAAATATTAATAATTAATTTTTAGTTTTCAACATTCACTTCCATAAGATTTTGAGTTCCAAATTTTCTCCCCCTCCTTACCCTCCCTGCACCCCCGGACAACATGCAATCTGATATAGGCTCTACATATACATTCATATTAAACATATTTTCACATTAGTCATGTTGTAAAGAAGAATTAGAACCAATGGTCCTCCCTACTTTCTTTTTTAAAATTTAATTTAATTTAATTTTTTTTTGTTTTAGTTTACATCATTCATTTCCACGAAATTTTGAGTTACAAATTTTCTCCCCATCTTTCCCCTACCCTCCACCCCACAACAGCCATCCCATTGTATAAGCCCTCCCCCAGTCTTTTCTCTCCTATGTCACTTTTCGGTAGGGCAGGATGGATCTCCCAACTGCAGTGCCTGTGTATCTCAAGTTCCAGTTGGATGTAGTTAATAATAATAATAATAAATACATAAAAAGCAAGAATGCCTGTTATGTAGAATTTGCTTAGAATTATAGAAGTTACAGTTGGAATGACTTTAGAAATAATTTAGCCCGGTTTCCTCGTTTTAAGCAGTACAAGGCTGAATAAAGGATTGATGGACAAATGGATAAAAATTGTTAATAAATCAATAAGCAGGAATTAAGTGTTTGCCATGTGCTAGGCATGACACCAAGTACTGGAGACAAAAGGGGTAAATAGAACTTAGTCTCTACCCCCAGGGAACTTACATTCCAATGAGTTTACGTATCAATGGCATAACAGTGTAATGTGCTTCACAAAACTTGAAGTGCTATCTAAATGTTATTTATTATTATTTATTAGATGCTCACTATGTGCCAGGCGTTGTGGCATAGAGAGTAATTTGCCCAAGCTCACATATGTAACAGAGCCAGGATTTGAACCCATGCCCTCAAATCCAATAATTTTACTGCTTTCTGAAGGAAATTCCAAAATAACAATTTAAAAAATGTTTTGACCAACGGCAAAATTGTTGGAATCAGGTGAAGCCTGTTCTCAGAACAATGTTTGCTAATGCATAAAATAAAACACACAAGGTTGCAAAAGAAACCCATCTAATCACAGTTATCTATATCTATGTATCTATGCATCCATCATCTATGTACCATCTAATCTAATTGTATCTGTCATCTAATATATCAAGTTATTATTTAGTTAATTATCTAATTTAACCTATCATCTATCCATCCAGCTATCCTTATCTCTCTCTCCGTTTGCAGACTCTGAATTAATCACCTCTAACCTAAATTGTCAGCTTTTAAGGTAGTGACACATTTAGATATAAAAGTCCTGGCATATTTGTTTAAAAATCCAAGTCTATAGTCATATCTGAAACAGTGCCATGAAAGCTGTTTCCCTGACCTTTTGGAATCTCCAGACTGCACACTGGATAATTACATTCCTCCCTCCAAGGCACTTTAGCCTTTCAGTTTTTATAAGTCCTACGCTTAAGCCCAGACAACACAGCTTTCCATAGGGGAGCATAAATCCTCTTGCAAGATATTAGTAACTTCTGGCTGCCAGCCCCCTTGCTTTTTTTGAATAGCTTGATAATGGTAGAAGAAAAGTCCACATCTATATCAGACTGAAGGGAAACCCAGGCATTGAGGAAGGAGACAAATGACATAAACTTGTATGTCAAGGAATTAGGCCCATATTGCTCTAGGAAAAAAGACATGTTGGATGGATGTAGGAGTGATTGACAGAACATTAGAGGTGGAAGGCAACTTTAGATTGTCTAATACAATTCCTTTATTTTCCAGATTTCGAAACCAAAGCTCCATGAGGAAAACTGACTTACTCAAAGACTCATAAAGTCTCACTTTCCCCCTAATATTTCAGTTAAAACATGTTGCCTCCTTTTTCTGATCAACCTTTTCAGTTCAGGCTTCCAAAACAGAGCAATGTATTAATGATTAAAAATTGTTGTTTTCAATAAAAGTAGAGGCCAACAACTACTGGCCAGAGAGATGAATAAATAGAAGATACCATTTACTTGTCATCACAGTAAAGAAAAAATGGAAGATGGTACAACCTGGGTATCTGAGAGTATTTAATTTGATTCATTAAATAGACTGCTAAGTAATGAAGTAGATAGAGTGCTAGGTCTGAAGTCAGGAAGACCTGAGTTTAAATCTCACCCCTTGCACTTACTAGATGTGTAATCCTGGGCAAGTCACTTAACCTCTGTCTGATTTCAGTTTTCCTCAACTGTAAAATTGGGATAATACTAGAACCTACCTCCCAGGGTTGAGGATCAGTGGAAGAAATACTTGTAAAGCACTTGGTACTGTCCCTGGCACATAACAGGTATTTATTAAGTGTATGCTTCTTCCTTCCTTCCTTCCTTCCCTGTTCTTACACAGTAAGATGGAGTCAAATTCAGACAAAACAAGTGAATAACATTACAAAAAAATTTATTAGTTCAGAAATCACAGTAAACATAAAAGGAACTAGATGTTTGTCTTCATAAGCATCAGTTACCAAAACGTCAGTATGTTAACAATATTTATTGAACTTTTAGGAACACTGTAATGGGCTTTGCTGAATTCCTGTTTCATTTGCATTTCTGATCATGTGCTCTCTTTCCTAGAATCTCTTGCTATTCCTGTTTATTTTGTCTACCTATGACTTCACTGGGTTAAAGAGACCCTGGTGTGGAACCTCCATCTACCAATGTAGATTAGCCACTGTTTAACAAATTGTAGTTTTAGAGATTTGTCAGGGTCATTGAGAAGTTAAATCAGTCAGTTAGTGTGTTTATTAAATGCCTAATGTGTTCCAGGAACTGTATTAATTTCTAGAGATACAAAGAAAGACAGAAAATTATAATCTCTGTTCTCAATGAATTTACAATCTAATGGGGGAGATGACATGAAAAATGATTATGAACCAACAATATATATATGTATATATGTATGCATATATATACAATGCATATATACATACATGCAAACATACATACATGCAAACATATACACAGCACATACATATACATCAAGGTAACATATTGTCATTATTAGCTTCAAGTTATCATGTACATATATGAAATATGTGATAATTTGAAGACAATCAACAGAAGGAAGGCACTAGCATTGAGGGGGCTTGCAAAAGCCTTATTGTTAGAAAGTAGGATTTTAATTGAGAATAAAGGAATCCCCAGCCTCTACCCTTACAATTCTGTAGCAGAATAATATGAATGTATTGAAATGAAAGACAGGGAGTGAGGTCCTTGCAATATTCAGAAGCAATCATTGTGTGTGTTATTTTCTCCTAGCTTGGTGTCCTTCCCTAGGAAATACAAGATCATAAATTCATAGATATAGAGATGGAAGGGACCTCAGAATAATAGTACATCTAGTACAACACCTTCATTTTACATATAACAGCTAGTGATCAAGGCAGGATGATTAGTCAATTTCTGGAAGTCTTAAAAAATATCTCTGCATGTCAGAGGACCTGATTTCGCCATCCCTCCATTTGGGCAGAGCTTCCCTAGAAACTCACGGCTCTCTTGGGTCATGGAATCTCTTTCAAACTCTATACGTTCATGCTTTCAGAGAATGAAGATGAAAATGACTGCCATTTTAACTCACTTGTTTCTGGGGCTGTACCATTTGTACTCATCAGGGGCATTTTTCTGGAGATGACAGTCTCTCTTTCAGGGCACTCATTGTAATTACATAATGAACTTTCCTTTCTATTGAATATGTAACTTCAAACCCCTAGGTTCAGCCCATTCCCACCTGCAATTTCAATCAAAACAAAAATCTCTCTAAAATAAGGAATTTCCTTTCTCTTCCTAAGTCTATATACATAACACTTAAGTAAAAATAAAACACACAGTTGGGTATCAGCTGATTCTCACTTTTATCTCACTTAACAGCTAAGAAGTAAACGTGCACATTTGGAACAAAAGCAAACACTTCCTGAGCTTCAGGGAGGCAAGGAACCTGTAGTGGGTAAATAGCCCACAATAATTCTACTTGCACCTTGAGGAGGGCGAAGGGGATTTCTTTCCTGTTTCTTTTCAGATTGCTTCCAATCAGCAATACAGATTTCATCCAAGTCATAGTTTGTACCTGGATTACCCTCTGCCCTGGATCAGTAATCTTTCAGCATTTCATTCTGCTTCAACCTCTGTTTTCTATACTTTATGACTCTCTATCAAATCTACCTGTGAGGGCTTCTTTCTTCTTCTAGCCACCGTTCCATTTCCTAAAACTCAGTGTCAGGGGAGGACCTTGGACGCTGGGCTACAGGACAGTTTCCATTCACCAAATTTCTCTGCCTCAGATAGGAATAAAAAACAAACAACCATGGAATATGAATAAGGAAATTGAGGCCCAGGGAGGTTATAACATAACATATAAGTAGTAAATACAGCACCATCTTTTGATCCTAGGATTCCTTATCCCAATGCCTACTCACATTGATGATCTGAGTCCACTCATAATAAGGCTGGTTAGTTATTTCTCCCTTTTAGGGTTCTTAGTGTACCTGTGAAGGGTTGAGGTATCCTCCTTATGCTATCAGCTCAAGCCCCCACTCTTGTGTGTCTTCCTCCAAATATCAATTTATCAATCTCTTCAATAGCATCTATCTAGTGTAATTTACTTTCTCCTCAATATTGATACCATTAATTTGAGCCTCAGTGTCATTTAACTAATTGACATCAATTAGTTTTTACAAAAGGTATATTTGCTGAGAAAATATAGTAAAAAACAGAAGTATAAACACATCCATGTGTGATAGAAAGATGTTGTTTGTTCTTTGTTCTCAAAGACGACCAATGACTCTGGGAGGGTGATATCTTGACTTGCAACTGAACTGGATTGGAGCGAGGCAGAGCTGTACAAAGTCATCAGCCTCACTCTGTCCTCTAGAGTCATTGAAGTCTAGTGGCAAGGTGACTGGCGAGGGCCCTGGATGCTGTGGGAGACATTGGCCTTTTTAAGTTAAGTTCTTTCCAAGGTTTCAGTTTCTCTGAGGCAATGCCCATTCATTAACTAAAGGCTAGGTAAGACTTGAAGCAAAAGATGGCCTAGTTTGCCTTCATAAAAGAATCAGTCTGGGAGAGGAAGACACTCAGAGTTTCTGGCCAGGACAGAAACAATTTACACTCACTCTGAGCCATCAAAACCTAAACAGTGATCAGATTCGATCACTCAGAAGCAAAAAATGCATCCAGAAATGCAAAATCAGAGAGGTAGCATGGTATAGTGAGCAGGGCAGTAGAACTGGGAGTCAAGAAGACCAGGTTTCAATTCCATCTCAGACATTTGCTACTTTATTGATGTCTTTTGATTTGCATTTAACTTATTACTTATGATTTGGGGTATATTTCATTTGGTTGTTAAGAGTTTGCATTTTTTCTTTTGAGAAATCTTTTGACCATTATCTATTGGGGAATGGCTTTTGGTTTTATGTTTATGTACGCATATATTTTTGTTCATTGATTTTGAAGATGGGTGGCACAATAGATAGATCACTGGGCTTGGAATCAAGGAGAACTGAGATCAAATCTGGCCTCAGATATTTAACTTAATAGCTGTTTGACTATAGGCAATTCACTTAATCTCTGTCTACTTCAGTTTCCTCATCTATAAAATAGAGATAATGATAATACCTGCATCCCAGGATTGCTGTGGGAATCCAATAAGATATTTGTAATATGCTTAGCATACGGCCTATCACATATTTAGCACTTAATAGATTCCTTTTTCCTTGTCTTCCTTAAATTCTTGCTGAACGAATGAACTAGAATTGGACTGTACTCAGGAGGTTAGAAAAAGGCATCTAAATTTGCTTAAGAAATAAGATAAGAAGTGAAACTTGCTGCTTGTATTTAACTTAACTCATTTTGCTAGTTCTTCTAGGTACTTGTAATTGTCATGTTGTACAGTGTTTCATTTCCCCCACCATTTGAAGTAAAGTAATTTTACCACACAAAAGAAGATTGGCCTAAAAGGGTACTTCAGTTATGAATGTGAAGACAAGGAAAATGGGAGGAGGAGATGGTGGTGCAAGAATGAGACGAAGGCCTCCATCCCTAAGGTGATAGATACAAGTGCCCCAATTCCTCAGGTGATTGTCTTGAAGGCAGGGACTTCATTTAGATGTCATGCAGATTCTGTGAGTGTTACACAGGACATAAGAAAGGATGGTCCCTGACTTGAAGGTAATTAAAATCTAATGATAATAAACACGGACAAAAATGTATGTATAAATATACTAACAAATGGACACAACCAACTACAGTTCCACAGAAATATACGCTTGAATGCTAGCTATTCAGGTGCTTGGGGAATTATATTTTCATCGTGAATAAATGAATGCAGATAGAATTCTGTCATTTTTAACAGATTGCAGTTGAATGATGCAAATCATACATTGACCTCACATATTTTTTTAACCAGAACTGTTCTTCATTCCATCCTTCCCTCCTTCCCTCCCTTCTCCTTCCTTTTTTCCTCCCTTCCCTCCCTCCCTCCATTCCTTCCTTCCTCCCTCCCTCCCTTCCTCCCTTTCTCCTTCCATTTCTTCCTTCCTTCCTCCTTCCCTCCTTCCTTTCCTTCCTTCCTCCTCCCTTCCTTCTTTCCTCCCTCCCTCCCTCCCTCCTTTTCTTCC
>CM053584.1:312769702-312790110 GCA_028627135.1 Pseudochirops cupreus | reverse complement strand
AATCACAGAGTACAAAAAAGTCAAAGGTTTCCCACCCCTGGATCACAACTGAATTACAATACCATCCATTAATGCCAAGCACTCTCTCAAAAGGGGCAGGAGAGCACCAAAGGCCCTCCACCCCTAAGCTATAACAAGATTAAATTATCATCACAGAGTTCAATGCCCAAGGAGAGGTTCTGTCTTCATCTTGACCTGAGGTAAGAACTCAGCAGTCCTTCTTCCTGAGGAGGCAAAGCTTAACAAAGCCACAGCACACATTGCCAATGTCCTCATCAAGTCACTCTCTGCCTGAAGAACAGTCCCAGAACCCCTGAAAACAGCAGCAAGGCCCTCTTCCAGGATTTCTGTAAATACACAACAAGAAAATCCTCCTTCAGGGCTTCTGAACCAACAGCAAGGTTCCAGGACCTCTACAACAGCAGCACTGCCCTTCACCAGCAGGTGAATCTGACAAAACAACATCAAAACAGACAGACAAAATACCGGCATCACAGCCACGCCTCCTCAGTTCTTGACAGCTCCAGGTGGCAGTTGTCAAAAGTCCTGGGCAGCTCCAACAGGCCCTCAACAGTCCATGACACTGCTCTCCCAAAGTCCCTCTGGCCTTCTCATGGACCTCTCTCCAAATTCATGGCTCCTCCCAGTTCAGCCTTCTCTCTTTACATCAAAAAGTCCATCCCACAAGTGGGATTCACAAGCTCTGGGTTTTAACACTCAACCCAAAAACCAAGCCAACAGAGGGGGATCTCCAAATTCCATTACCATTACAATGCGTCAAAACACTTAGAGCAGCACTTTTTAAAAATAGACAACTAGAAACAAAATAGATGTGCATCAGTTGGGGAATAGCTAAACAAATCGTTGTATGTAAATATAATAAAATTTTAATGTGTCATATGAAACGATGTGAAGAATTCAGAAAATAGGAAGAATTAAATTATTAAAAGATAAAGGATTAAATTAATTGATGGAAGTAAGAAGAACCAGGAAAACAATATATTCAATGACTATAGGGAATGTAAATGGAAAGGGAAAAAAGACAACTATAAATAAAAATAAAATACTGTATTATTATAATAGATTGGTCCTGGGAAAGAGTCAAGAAAATGGAGCTCATTTCTTTCATTACAGAGGCAGATGGACTAAGAGGCAGTCAAAATAGCACTGGCTCTGCAAATCTAAGGTCCTGAGTTCAAATCCTGCCTCTGTTGATCACTACCTATATTATATGCCCTTGAGGAAGGTACTTAAATTCCTTTGGCCTTACCTTCTTTATCAGTAAAATGAGGAAATTGAGCTATATGACTGAAGAGGTCCCTTTTAGCTCTAAAGATCTGATCTAAGTACAAGGTTTGCAAATTACATTGATAGGTTAATAAAGGAAAGAGGGCTAACCTTGGAATCAAGAAGACAGGATCAAATCTTACCTTTGACAAATATTAATTGTATGACCGTGGACAAGTCACTCGGTCTTGCATTGTCCTCTAGCAATTTTATAAAACCATAAGATTACAGAGTGGCTGCTGCCCTATATGGGTGAAAGGAGTTTTCCCAAACCAATGAAATCATAGGTATGATTATACCAGCTTTACAGATGAGAAAACTGTGACTCAGAGTGGTGACCATGTCTATGGTTACTAAATGTCCAAGGTGATTGTTTCAAGTCCAGTATTATTTCCACTGCACTCCCATGCCTCACAATAAGTATCTGTTGATTTCATTTCTGAATTTGAGATTTATTTTGTCCTCTAAAAAGAAAATCTCAGTTAAATCTTAAAATAACTTAAATGCTTAGAGAGAAATCGCTTTGTTAGTGAATATTCTAATTTTTCCACAGGCCATTTAATTAACCACAAGTTTATTACTTTACATAATGTAGTGCCTTGACTTGCACATAGATAATAAATGTCTTTTGGAAAGAGTGCATGACTAGAGAAATGAAAAAATGAAACTCCAACTTAACAATTTTAAAAGTATTCAAAAATAGGTCCTATTATACCTGTCCAGACCCAGAAACCAAGATATTCCTGGCCCTATAGGAAACCTAAAGGCATATAGCCACTGGGACAGCTCAGAGACCAAAAGACATCAGCTCCAATGGAAGCTACAGCACCATGCAATTTTCTTCCATCATTGTTATATTCTTGTTTTTACTGCCATCATCTTTTTCTTGTCTTGCTCCATCCTTACTATTTTTCACTGTGTCATCTTTTTTTGCCTCCAGTGTTTTTAATTTAGTACTTGGACTAGCTCCTTATTTCTCAACTGCTGGTTTGTATCCTAATTGTACTTAACTCCTATCCCCATATTTTCTTTCTGTGGTGCTAGGTTGAAAAGGTATACTTAAGTGCCACTGTGCAAAATGGAAAAATTTCTTCCACAACTCTTTACCATTGTGGAAGAAGCTGCTTACAATCCCAAAGAAGTATTCAAGAGTTCAATGAAGAAAACAGATTGCTCTTGTGTAGTGAAGTGTGATTCTTGTCAAGACCATCCCTTGTATGGAAGGGAGTAGATTATTGTTAGTAGTAGAGAACTGGAAGTGAGTTGATGGGTGACGATGAAGAAATACATTCAGCTTAACAGTCAGAGAGTGGGATTCAGGACTGGGAAGTCTTCACATAGGCGGTGTTTGAGAGGAGTTTTGAAGGAAACAAGAGATTGAATCTATGAGTTGGAGATCAGGAAGGCATATATTCCACCATAGAGGATAATCATTTCAAAGGCAAGGAGATTGGAAATGGAGTATTATATGAAGAAAAACTTCCTACACCACAAATCATAGGAAGTAAGTAAAGGATAATGAGGTAGAAAGTATAGCAATGTGAGTTTTGGGGCATACTTGTCCCAATGAACCCTGATAAGTTGGGTCTCCAAAGGTAGGTTGACTTTATCTCCCCCTCAGAATTGTAGGGGGTAATTATTTAATACCATTGGTTATCCCCTAGCAATGTGCCTCTACCACAAATTTCTGTGTTAAAAACCATTTATTCATCTATGCTTAAGTAGGTTTTAGAATGAGAAAGAGTGGGAAATAGGTGAATTTAGAGTCAGAAAACATGTTCAAATCCCACCACAGACAGTACCCGAGCAAGTTATGTTACATCTCAGTTTCCTCTTCTTGCTCATGGGAAGGTTGCATTAGATCACCTCCAATGTCCAGTTCAGCTTGGAATATATGACCTGTAAAGTTAGAAGGGGGTTAATGTTCATTATGAATCTACAAATATGCAAATTTTTACATTGCTAGGCTTCCAGGTTAAGCAAATTTTCCGATCTGCTTAATTTGAGGACATGGTAGAAAACATTCAAGTTTGACATTTATCGATTATGGATACTTGTCCTTGCTAGGAGCTTTTATATATTTGATAAATTGTATTATACCTTTAATCGCTCTTTTAATTATAGTATGACATATACACCTTCAAAATTGGGGCAAAAATATATGATTTTCATTTCTACAGAAATGAGCAAGGTAAAGCTCTGGTATTTAGTATAAATAGACAAATTCAAACCTTGGCTAAGTCATTAAACTTCTCCGGTCTTTAAAATATTCATGTGTAAATTGAGGGAGTTTGGGTAAGCTCTTTGTGAATGGAGATTATTTCAATCTTTGTATTTGTATCCTCAATACCTAGGCCAATGTCTGGCTTATAGTAGGTATTTAAAATATACTTGTTCTTTGATTGAAGATCTCTAAGGTACCTTTAATATCAATAGTATAAGAACTATGTCAATTTTTATTTTTGTATTCTCAACAGAAACACAGTGTACTGAGCATAGTTGGTTATAGATAGATAGATAGATTGATTGATTTAATCTAGGCAAAAGCAGATTGTCAACACAGACTGAAGGAGGATAGTTTTTCTTACTTTATTATATATTATTATTATTTTATTATTTTCTGTGGAAATGAATGAAATACATCAGGATACATTATTCAGATAAAAGTACAATATTTCAAATTCTTTAGCTATTATGGTCCAGCAAGCAAAGTTTAATGGAATTCTTAATTGTTTCCTGTTCATCCACAGACATGCCCAAGAATGGTTTTAATCTGTTTTCTGACATTCTTTGTTCAAGATTCAGAATCTGAATTATCAAATATCTTTGAACTCGCAGAGACCTTTTCTATTTGAAAAGCAGCTGCAAACCATATTGGGTTAGTTACTGAGTGGCCTATGCTACATCAGAAGCAACTCTCCATTCTCCAGAGACTGGATGCCAGAGTTGTTTACTTACACTCAACACTGTCAGTGGATAAATAATGCAACATTCTTTTCTTTCATGCTGCATAATTTGTAGCTCAGATGCAAAATGATTTATGTTGTTTCATTTGTAATGGGGCATAACATTTTGTCCTGCTTGTTGAATCATATGTCTTCACATAAAACTGTAAAAAAAAAAAAAGATCAAATGTTGTGAGTGCATTATCTCATACATTCTAATGAGTGATTCTCTCCCCTGTTTTAGTCACCTTGATGGCAATGATCTGCTCGAACTTGGCTAGGATAAACCTGAACATTGCCGGTTGTAAGGTTCCCAATTGTCCAATTGGGAGTAGCTACTGGTCCATTTGGATGGAGAAGGTACATGGCCAACTGGACTTGGCACATCTGATTTCCTCAACCTAGTTATGCCAAATTATGAGACACAGACTTTATTTTTCATTTCTTTTTTACATTAACAAATTCTTGACTTCTTATCTCCCCTTCCCATTCAGAAAAAGAAAGCAAAAATCTACCCTTATAAGTTTTACTCCTTTCTTATCCTTATAAGAAATAATCATAATAGAGCAAAAAATCCTCATACTGTCTAGTCCAAAAAATATGTCTCATTTTGCTTATGAGGTACTATACCTCTCTCAGGAGATGTGTAGTATGTTCCAGCATCATTTCTATGGAATCATGAATGATAAATGCAAGTGATCAGAATTGTTAAGTCTTTCAGTGGTTTTGTTCGAATATTTGGGAAGAATAAAGTATCTAAAAACAGCAAATAGCAAAAGGCAATGATTATATTTCTATGGCAGCTAGGTAGATGGTAGGTAGAGTTCTGGGCTTGAAGCCAGGAGGGCCTGAATTCAAATCCTTAGAAATTTATTATCTGTGTGACCCTGGGCAGGTCATTTAACCTTGTTTGCTGGGGAAGGATATGGTAAACCATTCCACTATCTTTGCCAAGAGAGCCCCAAATGGGGTCACAGAGAGTAGGACACAACTGAAGCAACTCAACAACAAAACATGTTTCTAAGGGAAGTGGGAACAAATTCATCCATTTTTTCATCATTTTCCCCATTCCCAGGTTTGTGATATCCAGGGACCTTTGAAAGAGTTGATAGCAATCAACTCACCAGTTTCACCCAGTGTCTTTGCAGTTTTCCAAAGCAGGAACCTCTGAAATACTTGTTAGGACTAGGAATATGATAAAAATGAAAAGAGATTTCTGTCCATTAGTCTAAAGAGTTTCACTGGAAGAATTCAAAGCAGGAGAAGAATATCGCTGGCCTACAGAATAGACTTGACCTTACCCTGGGGCTTTCTACTTCATTTTCTAACCTTCCTGGCTAGATAGGCTGATTCCTAGTATTTAGCTATGAACTAAGAAAACTGAAGTTCTATCTAGGAGCAGCTTATTAGTGGATACAATCCAGCACAGGGTAGATAAAAGCAGTAGGTGATCCTAAAGAGACAAAAGCTGAATAGTTAGTAACAGAGAACAGTTAAGTGAATATGAAACCAGAAAAGATTCCCAAAGATGTTTCAACACCTAGACAAAATAACATGACAGAGAAGGAAAATGCAGTGCCCAAAGCAGCACCCAGCAAAGAATAGTACAATATCATCTGTAGTACTAGAAGAATAAGTACTATTGGCCACATATATCCTTATATGCAGACCTGCTATATAAATGCCTAGGCAGCATGCATTCTTGGCATATTCCACTTCATATCTCTCCCCCAGCCACATATTCTCCCAACATTTGAGGTCTTCACATGTGGTCACTAGTCATGCATGTCCTTCTATGCATGCTACATGGGAAATTGTGATTGAATTGTATTCTCCTGCCAACTGCTACTGCCTTCGCTTCCAAGCTAGACTGTATATATTTGCATTTGTTAGATTCATATTTGTGATATATGTTATATAAGAAGTACATTCAATATGGATACTCTTATTTGAGACATTATATTACTTATTACATCATATATATCACAAACATGAAGCCAGCAAAGTGCAAAACAAGTACATTTAATATATATGTGCATGTGTATATATACATCTATATTAGAATATAGATATGTCTGTGTGTGTCCATATAAGTTCACGTGATATATCTGCATATATGTATTACCATACATATACACATATAAAACAAATATTTGTAATGTGTGCATGCACGTGGGGATATATAACAAATACATGTACTCTGTGTGTATATATAGTACATATAACAAGTATATTACATGTATTCATGTACTTGTTATCTCCTTTCTTCAATAACCTTATTGTGAATAGGAATTGTTTCATTCTTTGTATTTGTCTCCACAATCGTAGCATAGTGTTTG
This sequence comes from Pseudochirops cupreus, assembly GCA_028627135.1. Lineage (NCBI taxonomy): Eukaryota > Metazoa > Chordata > Mammalia > Diprotodontia > Pseudocheiridae > Pseudochirops > Pseudochirops cupreus. The sequence goes on along the minus strand of CM053584.1, from coordinate 312,783,539 downwards.
GAACATAGTACTAATAAATATTTGTTTGATTGATTATTAGTTTTGAGTATGAGCTAGCCTGTAGGCTGTCTCAGAATCGAAGAATTTTACTATGGACATACATGTGAGGAAAACCCTAGATTAAATATTTTGTGGCATTCAATGTAGGGTCATAAAGATCTTCCTGTTTCAAAGTCCTCTGCTTGGCTGGTAAAATCAAATAATTGGGGTTCATCAACTAAGGTCTTAAGTAAATGCTGACCCATATGATGTCTCATACCTGGTGTAGCTTTTTAGGTTATGTGTTGAAGTGAGTCCTAAGTGCTACATACAGAATGGGAACCAGTATTTTGAATGATGGTTGATACCATCAGCCCTTTTATCTTACATACCATTCCACATTTCCATTAACTTTAGCAAAATTTCATTCACTCTGTGAGGCTGAGAAACAGGCAGATTATACCAGTAACTCTGGCAAGTAAGCATCTTCTTCATTACTTCCACTCCTAGGATCATAGATTCAGAGCTAGAAGCAATCATGGAGGCCATCTAGTCCACCAGATGGGTTCTCTCTTCCCATTTTTTAATAGACTCTTCTTCAACTCTCTTATATCTACTGTGGGTTCTTGATCCTAGCCTGGCAGATCCATTGATTTTTCTCTTCCATCTTTCTTAGTAGAGTTCACCCAGATTTGCCTTACCCATTTGTGAACTAAAGCCTGAGAAAGGATCCTGGCTTGGACTCAGCAGTGTTCTGACTGAGTCCTCCTTGGCATTTTCTCACTGTACTTACTATACACATTGTCACTGTAGAAAAGACTTTAGGTAGGATTATGATGTAGAGTTCTGTTGAGATAACTTAGAGCCTAGTACCATGGTAGCCTTTTGCCTGTTGGATGAAGAAATGACTTTAGAGTCTTGTGGAGAGATGAATCAGCAAAGGTTTCACTTAGCCTGAAGGCAAATTCAGTCCTTTATGTTCTGCCAAGTATTCATAGAGTTCATTTAAAAAGTGTTGAGCCCAGTAAATTAGTGAGTTCTCATGTATAAAATAAGAAAAATAATACCTGTATCACCAGCTTCAGAGGCAGCGTGGTGATAAGTGAAGCTCAGGGTCAATTAGTCATGGGTAGGCCAAGCCAATATAATAAAAATGGTAATTCTATCTAAATCAATTTACTTATTCAGTGCCGTAGCAATCAAAGTACCAAAAAAATTATAGAGCTAGAAAAAAATGTAACAAAATTCATCTGGAAGAACAAAACCCCAAATGGGGTCACAACAAGTTGAACATGACTGAACCACAATAAGAATGTGTTGGACTACTAAGCAATGTAGGGGCAATGCAAAATTCAATCTGACAGCCACAGGGAAGCATAGACTTTTAGATATAGAGGGGACATTAAGTAGTATTTAAGTTCACATAAAAATATCAAGGGATTCAATGAAAGAAATTTGAAGGAAGGTGTCCTAGCAGTATGAGCTCTCAAACTGTATTATAAAATGGCAATCATCAAAACAGTAAGGTACTACAAACAAACAAAGTGGTGGATCAGTAGAATAGATTAGGTACACAATACTATTGTTCAGTTGTTTTAGTTGTGTCTGATTCTTTGTGACCACATTTGGGGTTTTCTTGGTAAAGATCCTAGAGGGGTTTGTCATTTCCTCCTCCAGCTCATTTTACAGATGAGGAACTGAGGCAAATAGGGTTAAGTGACTTCCCCAGGGTCATAAAGCTAGTAAATATCTGAGGTGAGATCTTGAACTCAGGAAGTTGAGGCTTCCTCAATGTAACCCAATACTCTATCCTCTATGTTACCCAACTGCCTTCAAGTATACAATACACAGTAAGAAATGACAATAGTAATCTAATATTGGATAAACCCAAAGATCCAAGCTTTGGGGGTAAGAACTCATAATTTGACAACAATTTCTGGGAAAAATGGAAAGTAACTTTGGAGAAACTAGTTGCAGAACATCTCACATCATATACCAAGATAAGGTCAAAATGGATACATGATTTAGACATAAAGGTTGATGTCATAAGCAAGTTAGCAGAACACGAAAAGTTTTAACTGTCAAATCTATGGATAAGAGAAGAATTTGTAACCAGAGACAGAGAGCATTACAGGATGTAAAATTATTAACAATTCTTACCCTAAGATATACCATATATCTCAAAAGGGACAAAATGAAAACAAATTCAAAAATTGTAACCAATATTATTTTTACCATAGCTTTTACCATACTAATCCCTCAGTACACTACAAAGGATTTCTTATTCACCTCTAAAACTGGGTTTTCAAATTGTTCTAGAAGAAAAACAAAAGAAACCTGACAGCAGAATGGTCCTGCACAGGTCTTTCCACATCATGGATTTTATATAGCATAGATTGTATTGTGTCTTATAGTTACAGAAGTCCATCTAGGTTAGCTCTATCATTCCTAACAAAGAATAACCATTGTGGTGGGAAAATGAGCAAGGGTACTTGTTCATCTAATAAATTGTCAGTGATTCTTGATGGAGATATTAAAAGCACAACTTGAGACAATGACCCACTTGAAATTCAGTAAGACTCACTGAACAAATGTTATTGAACACACCTCTTTTATGACTCACAGAATAACACATTCATCAATGAGAAACCAGCAAAGCCACTTTGGCCAATTTCTTCCAACAGTTTTCTTCAGAGTATTTTCATTCACTGAACATAGTCTGAAGTTTCCTACCTTTGTGTCTTTGCTTTCATCTGTAATGCACTTTTTGTCATCTCTGCCTATCAAATCCTGCTTGTCCTTGAAGTCTTAACTCAAATGCTACTTATTCCATAGGTTTCTGAAGCCACAAGTGATTTCTCCATAGTCTGAACACCATAATTGTTTGCGTCGATCTTTCCCGCTTTTGTTTACATCTCTTTTATGCCTGTATCATGGTCTAGTTTCTATGGTAGTTATTTCTATACCAATTTTATCTTGACTACTATATTGTAAGCTTCTTGAGTGCAAGGAATGTGTTTTATTTGTCTTTGAAATGCCATCAATAGTTAACCCAATGTCTTGTACTTTGTATGCACCAATGTTGTTTTGAATTAAATTGTATAATCTCACATTCTGAAGCTTATAATGTAAGTTACTTTCATCTCTGAGGTGATGTCAAAGAGGTAGTTTATCTTAAAAGGCTCATTTCAATCTAAGATACTGATAATTTGAAATATAGTGCTTAAAATCATTTGTTCAATAAATTCACCAAATATTTATCAGAAACCAGAATTATTAGAAAGGCAGCCAGGTGGTGCACTGGATAGAGCCCAGGACCTGAAATCAGGAAGGATCATCTTCCTGAGTTCAAATCTGGCCTCAGACTTATTAACTGTGTAACCCTGGGCTAATCACTTAACTCTGTTTGCCTGTTTCCTCATCTTTTAAAAAGAGCTGGAGAAGAAAGTGGCAAACCACTCCAGGATCTTTGCCAAGTAAACCCCAAATGGGGTCACAACAAGTTGAACATGACTGAATAATAATAAGAATGTGTTGGACTGCTAGACAATGTAGGGGCAGTATAAAAATCAATCTGATAGGCATAGAGAACCATAGACTTTTAGATCTAGAAGGGATCTTAAATAGTATTTAGTCCAGTCTTTCATTTTATAGATGTAGAAACTGAGGTCATGATCCAGATTCTATGTCACATAAGTAGAAGAGCCAGTATTTGAACACAGGCTCTCTAACTAAAAATCAGAAGCTTTCTTTACCATACACCATAAGTACAAATAGCTAGGAAGCAAGAGAACCAGGTCTTGAACACAGGTCTTCTGACTCTAGGGTAAGTGTTCCTTCTGTTGTATCACAGGACAGTCCAATGGAAGGAATACCATAAGTAGAGAGATAATTGCAATGTTTTAATAATTTCAATGTTTTCAGTGAATTTTTATTGTAAGAGGGCCTTCACTGTCCAGAGAATTGTCTTATGCTAAAGTTGGGAGTCACAGCTTCAGTTTCTCAGTTAGTTCATTGATGTTTAAGACATTCAAACTGTTGTCTTCTGTCAATTCAGACAATAGTATGACATATCTCAATCTCTGATCCTCTTGTGAGGAAAACACAATGCGAAGTTCTATGTAATTGTGTTGTTGTTATTTTAATACCTTTCCTAAAGCAAAAGCTAGTATACCTAGTATATCTCTAGGACTTGTCTAAAATTCCAACTTCAGTTTCAAGGATGCATGATTTTATTGCTGTGGGTTCTTTCTCTCTCAATGGCAAACACAATTTCTTCATGCCCTACTAGATGGTCTTTGTGAGCTGTGACTAAATAATTCAATTACTTCTGGCCAACCTGGTGATAAGCCCTTTTAAATTTAACTAGGCTCATCTTTGGACATCAGACCAAATGTCAATCCCCAGATCAGAAAAGAACATTTTCAATTTGGTGGAACCTACTGGGGTTTGTGCTCTCTTAGCATAGCCTTTGAGATTTCATGGTCATTTCCATGCCATAATGAGCCATGGGAGAAGTACATTAGTGCAGGGCCTACATTATTATAATAATTATACTTAATAATTATATAGTGCTTCAAAGCTTTCAAAATATTTTCAAATATATTAACTCTAAAAAGAACTACTTATACTTTTACCCTATGGCATTCAAGTCAACAAATATTTATTAAGGAAGGGAATAGTAAATACTAGACCAGCAATGGGGAGCCCACAGCCTGGAGGCTACAGGTGGCCTTCTAGGTCCTTGGATGTGGTCTTTTCATTGAGTCCAAGCTTTACAGAACAAATCTTTTTGTTAAGAGGATTTGTTCTGTGAAGCTTGGATTCAGTCAAAGAGTGGTACTTGAGGACCTAGAGAGACACAGGTGGCTGGGAGGCCACAGATTCTCCATCCCTCTATTAGGCACTATGCTAGCTAGGGAACTATCTCCTCTCCTTCATGCCTCAGTTGCCAATTCTTTTTTATCCTAATTCCACATTTCATTCATTAGTCTCTTCTTTCCATTTATAATCAGTAAACATTAAGCTTCTGCTCTGTGTTAAGCACTGTGCTAAGTGCTACAGATACAAATAAGAGAAAGACAGTCCTTGCCCTCAAGAACCTTATAATATAATGGAGAAAAACAATACATGAAAAGAGGTTGAAAAGGGGGGGGGGAGTAGAAGGCATCAAAGGGTTCTGGGGACAGGGGTTTATGCTTTTAAAATTGAAAGCAAGAAGAGCAGCTGATGGGAAATGAAAATGGCTAGAAAATTCTGAGCCCTCTATAAAGGGAGACTTTGGAAGGAAATTATTTTGGTACTCTCTAAACCTCTAATCATAGCAGAGATGCAAGCAACTGAGGGTGCTAAGGAGGTAAGTATCAAAACTGAACCATTCTCCACAATTTCAGATTATGAGCTTATCCTGGAGCAGACATGATCGTGGAATAGAAGCCAAGGAGAGCTGCTAATGGGAAATAAGTATATATCCATATAACCACCATCTTCATTGAGAGACAGTGTAGTATACTAGGTGGGCAATCTTAAATCTGGCTTTAAACATTAGGTATGTGACTCTGAGCAAATCACTTAAGCCTCTTTGCCTCAGTTTCCTCATATGTAAAATGAGCCAGAGAACAAAATGGCAAACCACTCCAGCATCTCTGCCAAGAAAACCCCAAATGGAGTCATGAAGAGTCAGACATAATGGAAAATGACTGAGTGGTGTGTGAGGTAGAGTACTAGACCTGGAATCAGGAAAACCTGGATTTCAAATTTTAACTTTATCTAGCTTCATCCATAAGATTGTGGGTAGTCAAAGCACCTACCTCACAGTATGCCAAGGTTAAATGAGACATTATGAGGCACTTTGCAAATTTCAAACATTTTTTAAAATATTTGTGTAGTTGACTCCCAAATCTATATATCCAGACCCAGTATCTGTCCTGAGATTCAGTCTCACATCACCAGCTGCCCATTAGACAAATACTGCTGGATTCTCAGAAGTATCTCAAACCCAACATGGCAGTGTTGAAGGGGTGGGGGAGGGCAATGGATTTACATATGGAGTGCTAGCCTCTGACAGGCATTGAAGTACTCGAGTACTTTAGAGTAATGCAATCACTTTATTGTTCACCGAGCAGGAAGGTCCACTAGCTCAGTGGGCCTCTTGGATTTTTTCTTGGCCTCTCTTCTCTTTCACTTACACATCTTTCTCCTCTCCCCCCAATGGAAGAGGAAGGGCCCTGGTGCCTTTTTCTTCTGTAGATTGTGAGCACATGGGCTACATGTTCTCTCTGCTTCCAGTCTCTCCTTGGTTCTATTTGTTCTCCACACAGTTTCCAAGATAATCTTCCTAAAGTATAAGTCTGACTATGTCACTCCCCTGCTGTAGAACATTCAATGAATAGGAAATATTCAGGCAGAAGAAGACACTGGAAAGTCTTCTTAGATGAATTGGTAAACCAACTCTTATTGGTTACAGCAAATGGAGAAGTTTTGAATGCTGTGGATAAGTTGACTTACCTTGGTAGTGTATTTTCCAGGGATATGTACATTGATCATGAAGTTGATACATGCATTGCCAGAACTAGCTGTGTTTGGGAGGCTCTGAAGGAAAGAATGGGAGAGAAAAGGTATTAGACTGACTACCAAACTGAAGTTCTACAGAGCCGTTGCGCTGACCTCATTGTTATATGCCTGCAAAACCTGGACAATCTACCAGCACATCATGCCAGGAAATCAAATTGCTTCCATTTGAATTGTCTTAGGAAGATTCTGAAGATCATCTGGCAGGATAAGGTACCTGACATTAAAGTCCTTACTCAAACTAAACTGTCAAGCATTCAAGCTCTGCTTCAGAGAGACCTACTTGAATGGGCTGACCATATTGTTCAAATGCAAAATGCATGCTTGCCAAAAAGACTTTTTTATGGAAAGCTCACACAGGGTAAACTTTCACATGGTGGTCAGAAGAAGCAATACGAGGATTCCCTCAAGGTCTCTCTCAAGAACTTTGGAATTGATTGTGTGACATGGGAGACAATGGCACAGGACCACTCAGCATGGTGTGACCACATCAGAGAAGGTGCTGTGCCCTATGAGCAAAGCAGAATTGAAATAGCTCAAAGGAAATGGAGGATGTGCAAATTGGGAGACTCCACCCCAAATGTTCACGCAAACTATTTGTGTCTGACCTGTGGTGGAGCATCTCGTGCTCATATTGGTCTGATCAGCTACAGTCAGATACATCAAAACTCAACTTTAGCACAGTGATGTCACTTTGGTCATCTTCGAGAATGAAGGACAACCAACCAACCAATCCACAGAAGCATGACATTCTGTGGCCCCATGCATAAGAATCTGTGCAGTCATGGCCTCAATATCATACTCATAGCATTTCTTGTGAACTTCCCTCTCTGAATATGGGCGCCTTTTTTATCCTTTGTGTCCTTATGACTAGTCTCCTTGCTTTAGGTCACTTCCCACTGTCATCTTCTGCTTGGCTGCCAAAATGATTTTTCTAAAGCATGGCTCTGATGATTGTGTCACCCCCTCAATGTTTAATGAGCTTCACTGGCTTCCTATTACCTCTAGGATCAAATTGGAAGTCCTCTTTTTGGCATTTAAATGCTCCTCATAACCCATCTCCTTCCTACCCTTCCTGTTTTTACACTTTATCTCAGTCCACACATTCTATGATCCAGCTACAGTGGACAAAATTGTAATTTCTCCAACCTGACAATCTATCTCCCCTCTCCATGACTTTGGACTGGCTATCCCCATTCCTGGAGTGCTTTGTCCCCTCATCTCAGCCTTAGATTTCCTGACTTTCTTCAAGATATCTCAATGCTCACCTTCTATACAGAATCCACACATTGCTGTTAATTCTTTCCCCTTTCAGATTACTTTCATTTACTCTGTATGTATCTATTTGTATAGGAGCAGCTAGGTGATGTAGTAGATAGAGCTCTAGGTCTGGAGTCAGGAAGATGAGTCCAAATCCAGCCTCAGACACTTACTGGCTGTGTGATCCTGAGCCAGTTACTTAAATCTGCTTGCTTCAGTTCCTCATTTGTAAAATGAGCTGGAGAAGGAAATGGCAAACCCATTAAGTATCTTTGCAAAGAAAAACCCAAATGGGGTCACAAAGAGTCAGATAACAACTGGCAAAACTAAACAACATCAAATCTATATATTGTATGCCCCCATTAGAATGTGTTCTTGAAAACCAGAACTATTTTGCTCATTTTTTTGTATCCCCAGTGTTTCACACAATACCTGGCACAGAGTAAGCATTTAATTATGTTCTTAAATGGGGCAGCTAGCAGGAAGACTCTTCTTCCTGAGTTCAAATCTAGCCTCAGACACTTACTAGCTATGTGATCCTGGGAAGTCACTTAACCCTCTTTGCCTCAGTTTCCACACCTGTAAAATGAGCCAGAGAAGGAAATGGAAAACCACTTCAGTATCTTTGCCAAGAAAACCCCAAATGGGATCACAAAGAGTCAGACATGACTGAAAAACAACTGAATAGCAACATTTGCTTAAATTTAATGTTGATTCTCTGACTAGACTGTATACATTTCTTCAATCTTGCCTATGAGATCCAACCACTTGCCTGACTCCTTATGAGTCATCTGATGGGGGATTTCTAAGAAAATATATTTTTGTAGCTGTGTTTACAACAACTACATGTAAAAGAAACCCTAAGCTTTCATCAATATCATTGCATAAAAACCACCTTCTGGTAACCGGGCAGCATCATTTCCTTCCACATAAAAGTAAAGCTTATTGACCTTTTAATTCCTAGCTAACAAACCCAAACTTTGAGTCACATAAAACATCTAACAAATTCCACTCCACAAGCTGTTAAAGAGCAAATCTCGAATTTTCTTTCTTGCTTCATCTTTTTCTTCCCCTTCCCACCTTTTTTTTCTCTTCCATAAAGCCAAAGTAAAGGGGAAAGAGAAAGGATCACAGAGAGGTTAAGAAAGAGGAGAGGAGAGAGGAAAGAAGAGAGATGGAGAAAGAGAGGAAAGAGAGGGGAGAGAGACTTTTCTTCTACTCACCCACTATAAGGCCTAATGCAGCACATGTGTTCCTTGTTAGAATAGTGGGGAACACATTAGCTGTTTAATCCAATAAATTTCAGCAGGAATAGAATAAATATCGGCAATTGCACTTTGGAAACTGGTAAATTCCAAAACCAAAAGAATTCAATTAAACAAAAAAACAGTTAAATACTTACTAGATGCAAAGCTGTGGAAACAATGATGAAACAACAGGATTCCTGTCCTCACAATGCTTAGAAACTAGTATAAGAATAAGATGGGAAAACCAACAACTGAAATAAAAATTGTGTAATAATTGCAACCAAAAAAGGGGGAAGGGTGTGAAGGAGTTTCCAAACAAGGCAATATGAAAGATTTGAAGAGGAACAGATCACTTCTATTAGGGAAATTTTCGTGGAAAGAGTGGGACGTGAAGAACAGGGCGAATTTTTAAGAGAGAAATGGTAGATATGAAGGAAAATTTAAAAGTGAACTAGAGAGAAAATGTTTCATGTAGAACTTAGTCTAACTACTGCTTTGACATAATGTTTAATCCTATGTAACAGAATTAAAGAGTCATGTTAAGATGATTTTAAGCTTTTCCTAAGAAAACCGGTTGAACATTCATTACAAGTAATAAGAACTGAAAGAAAAACTGTATGTGTGTTTTTTTGTTGTCGTTGTTTTCACTCATGCCTGACTCTTTGTGACCCCATTTGAAATTTTCTTGGCAAAAATACTGGAATAGTTTGCCATTTCCATCTCCAGATCATTTTACAGATAAGGAAGCTCAGGCAAACAAGGTAAAGTAATTTGCCCAGGGTCACTCAGTTAACAAGTGCCTGACGTCGGATTTGAGCTCAGGAAGATGAGTTTTCCTGACTCAAGGCCCTATGCTCTATCCACTGAATCACTTAGCTGCCTCATAGGCAAACAGGGGTAAGTGGCTTGCCTAGGATCACATAGCTAGTAAGTGTCTGAAGCTAGATTTGAACTCAGGTCTTCCTGACTCTAGTCCTGCTTCTCTGTACCACCTAGCTACCCATGCAACTGATTACCTAAGGGAATTCAATTCCACCTCTCATTCAGAGCCCATGAATATACCAGGGTGTACACACAATTCAGAAATAGGTTGACTTTGTCAAATATCTTTACTGTTTGAAAGATTTGTCACCACCTGAAATCCTACCTCTCAGCAATTTTTTTTTAAATTGACTACATATTTTCAGTTTGACCTTCACCAAGGATTAGACTTGAATGTATTCTCCAACTCTAACATCATTCATTCTAACCCAGTGGACTAGATGATATATCACATAGGGACCCTAGATATAATGGTCTTTGGAGTTACAATTTTCTCTGAGAGGAACGTGATGCATATATATATATATATGTATATATATATATATATATGTATATATGTATGTATGTATGTATGTATGTATGTGTTTGCATGTAGAAACTATTTCTGGCTGATCAATTATCTTCTGTGTCTATATGTCACACAGGTGTCGATATGTCAGAGATATGGAAATAGTTAAGAGTATCCAACTTTCAGACTTCATTTTCTCATGGTCTTTTTTCCAGCATTGCTGGGATGCTTGTCCCTATGTAAGTAGGGGCTTGATTCCAAGGAGATCTCATTTATCTGACCTTTGCTTTAAAATGAAATGGAAGGAGAAGAGAGAAAACTGTCTACATATATATGACTAGCAAGAAACTATGTGATATTACAAGGTAGGAACACAAGTACCAGTAGGGACACTCAAGAGGTATAATCCAAGAAAAGATTCAGAAATAAAATTTTGTCTTATATGGCTATTCTTAAATGTAAAAATTATAATAAATGAGTTCTATGGGTTACCTAACATAAATAGTGCTCTTCTTATGGCGGGGTGGGGAGGTTCTTCTTTAAGAGGCTCATCCATATCATTTTCGGGAGTCAGTCCTCATTGACAAACTCTTCAGTCACATGGACCAATAAGGAAGTGCTGTATCATCTGCATAAGGAGCTTGGCATTCAGCACAGCCAGAGCATGTGGACCATGGCAGCGATCACCCATGTTACACTCCAAAAGGTAATAAATGGGAGAGGATAAGCTCTTCTAGAATTGATTCTAATAAAAAAATATTAGGTACTGCATTTTGAGAAGAAAAAGTAGGAACCTTGTACTTTGGGGGTGGAGAGTATGATCACTACTCTTAGAATGCATTACAGAAGCAAGTAAAGTCAGGATTAATGTGAAATGTACCCTAGATTTTTCAGAGCATTTCAATATACAATAATTCATAAAAGCATGAAGCAAATGATAACATTATTAAGCTGGGAGAAAAGTTCCAGTAGCAACATTTTTCATCTCTATCCTCATCCTTCAAAGAAATCTAGCTGTCAGAGGAACAGTAAAGCAGCAAAAAGAGCCAATTTTTTTTATACCAAACTCTAAAAAACAAATCACGTAGCTCCTTAAAGATTATTGGCAGCTAACTGAATATCCTTGTCAAATACTAATTTTTTCTATTGATTTGTTTTTACTTATGCCACAAAGTAGAGTTTCCTCTCCAGGAATAAGTTAACTAAATACAGGAAAAGTCCTCCAAGGTCATTTCCAACTATGAAAATCTGTGATTCTGTGAATAAGAATTTATAATCAGGGTTTCATCTGGCACGACTTTTTCCCAGACACTGCTAAATCCACATAACCCAGATATTCACAATTCCTTTGTCAATCAAGGTGGGTTTTTTTCCCCAGAATTCTTTATTCTCTGAACTGGGGGTCTTCTTCAAAGGTGTGACCATTATTATATTATTTGCTCAATCCCTCAAACATACATAAAAGTGATATCGTTATGTCTTATAACAATATGTTAAAATATTAAATATTTAATTAAATTATTATCTCATATGACTCATCAAAGCATAAAACCTACCTGTTTAAAGTCAGAACATAGAATTCTTTGAACTGGAAGGGACCACAGAAATCATCTATTCCAATCCCCTCATTTTTAAAGATAAGAAAACCGAGGCCTACAGAGGTAAAGTCAACATGCATTTATTAAATGTCAAGAACAATGCTAAATATTGTGAATCAAAAGCAAGAAATAGTCCCTGCTCTCAGGAAGCTCGCAGTTTTAAGGGGCCGTCCTGGTGCACACAGTCAGTATGCAAACAACTACGTGCAAACAAGGTAACCGAGGGAGAGTATCAGAAGGAAAGAAGGCACTAAGATTCAGGTAGAAAGGGAATGGTTTCTTGTAAGAAAGTGGAACTTTACTGAGATAGGAAGGTAGCCAGGCAAGCCAGGAGATAAAAATAAAGAAGGGGTGACTTCCAGGCATAGGAGAGAGACAATTAAAATGCAGAAAGTCCACAGATGGAGAATTTTATTCAAAGAACAAAGATCCAGTGTTGCTGGATCATCGAGTATGTGGAATAAGGTGGAAGGAGAATGGAAAGTCAAGAGTGGGCTAATAACTAGAGAGACGATACAAAAACCTGAGCCTCCTGATCATTCTAGAACCATGTAAAGTCTTGTTTGTTTGTTTATTTTTACCAATTTTATTATTTATGGAATAAAACAATCATTTCTATAACATAGTGTAATGTTCAAAAGATGATTGCACGTGAAACTGCAAATCTATTATGTACAATTTGCTATTCCTTTCGAATATTAGAAATACCCAAATTAACTGCAAAGGACATATGAAAGAAGACACTATCTGCATACAGAGAAAGAACTGATAAAGATAAGTATGGATAGAATGATTTTACATATATAAGTATACATATTTACTATATATTTAGGTATATTACATATATACATATTTACATTAAATATGTGCACATATATTTTATATATATGTGTATATATATACATATATATATACACACATACATACATACACACATACATACATACATACATACATACTTGTGTCTAATGTTAGCCATCTCTAGGTGGGGTTGGAGGAAGGGGAAAAAAAAGAAAAAAAAGAAATCTACATGCTAACTTTATTTTATTATGATCTGTAAATTTATACTCACATTAAGGGACAAAAATCTTGAATTCTATTAAATTTCTGATTCTTAAACACGTTATAGTTGGGTTTTTTTTAAGTGCTATCATATTCCTGGCACTATGGACTCCCATCATAAATTTTTTCAGCATGCTTAGCCAATTGACCTGGTTAACACTGGTCATCAGCGGTAATCTTTTTATCTAAATCCTAGATTATTTCACTGGGGACAAAGCATATCACTGATGTGATCATGACTGAGAAAGTAACCTTTGTTCTCTTCCAGAAGCAATAACACTTGCTGAAGGGTTTATTATTGGATTGTTGTCCCTGACCTGAAAGGATAATAATAGTATATACCAAATACTGCTGACATTTCATGGAGGTTTCAATTCAAGTGCCTGTGATCTGGTGCATTTATCAATTTTGCGCTAGGCCATGCTTGCACATCCTCACTAACAGTCATGTTCTCTAAGGTAAGAAATTTCCACTTTTATACCTAAGTCTTTCCTGGGATCATTTACCTCCTGTTGCCTGACTAGGACTATTGCACTACCCAAGAAATCCAGAAGGACAGTAAAAGGACATGAATGTTCTCTTCTCTTTTCCCCTGACTAAATACAGATAATCAGGTCAATAAGAATTTATTAAGCACTTGTTATTAACACTGTGCTAAGTCTAAGGATACAAAAGCAAAAACTCTCCTCAAGGAGCTCCCATTCTAATGGGGGCAAAATTTGCTCTGGAAAAGTTTTCCCAAAACAAGAGTTATAGGACTTATACAATTCTAGTAAGCTTGTGTGGTCTCT